>JAVRXN010000005.1:57607463-58157463 GCA_033556935.1 Timema podura
GTCAATTTAGTAAAAATGGGAAACTGTTAGAACCAGTGAATGTTTTAGTGTATTTGGCGAGAATGTTCTGTAAAAATGGAATGATATAATGGTGAAATCGACAGAAGGGTGATTCAATCCCGAAGAGTAGTTGGATGTATGTGGACTATTGCAAAGAATTAAGTAGTGTCAAAATATGTAAGATAGCAGTATAAATAAGTGTGTTGACGCCAACATTGTTTTATGGATGTGAAGCATGGGTGTGTCAGGAGAAACACAAGAGCATGGTGAATGTTGTTGGAATGAGATATCTAAGAAATGTTTCTGGAAAACTTGTATAGACAGTCAGTATTGAATGGATGCTAAAGTAGTACGGCTTGAAATGGAATCCAATAGATCAACGCAAAGAATCGTGTTGCGTTTCCTTAGGAATGTTGAAAGGATGAGTGTGGATCAAGTGATGAATCCAATATATGAAGGTAGAGTGTGTGGTTCAAGAGGAATTGGTAGGCTACGTATAACATGGCTAAATGTTGATAACAATTTGTGAAAAAGAGAAACATTAAGCGTTTAAAGAGAAAAAGGAACGCGTGACTCGATGTATGGATGTATTTTAAACTAAGAGTGTATGCAAGGATAAGGAAGTGTGGATAAGGCTAGTTAGGATTGATTAAGTATTATTTGTTTTAGCAATATGCAAAGTTTCTTGCCTATCCGTTAAGGGAACGGCGTAGTTTATGTAAGTATTTTTCTATCATTATCCTGGGGTCCAATAATAGAATGAACTCGTTCTCTCGCCAAGCTGTCTGTGCGCCCATACTCATTTTTGATTTCAAGTAGTTGAGACAGTCAAGATTTCGTTACAAAATCGAGCTGCAAATCGTCAACTTCAAAATGGAACCACACATAAATGGGATTTGCTATCAGCCCGTAGTTATTTTCAAATATAATTTGAACTATTTTTATTATTTCTTTTACATAACATAATTATACAAAACAATATAATAAGGTTTATAATTAGATTCCACTGGGGAGAAAAATGACAGTGCTTAGTTGGAAACCAATGGGGTGAAAAGATACGGAACTTGTCCATATGCACATTTTATACATTTTAACTTAAAATAGGCCTGACTATAATAGTGTTGAAACATTTAAAATATTTTCTTTATTATTTGGCTTTAGTTTATAATTGTCATCAATATAAGGATACTTCTCATTTACAGAATTTAAATATATCTTTTTTCCTTCCAACCATATACACGCGTTTAATAATTGACGTTAGAACAAAAAAAAATTGTTAGTAGCAAACCAGTATGGCTACTACAAAACAATTTAGATTAAGAAGAGAAGATATTGTCCCTCTGCTGTGTATACTAACGTATTAATTGGAAAGAACTTTTTTAATAATTCTTATTGGCTGATACTTATCAAGTCCAAGGGCTGTGTACAGGTTGTTCTCAGATTAAACAGTCATACTCTGGCAAGTTGTAGGGATTAAAAAATTAAATCAAAATGTCCTTCGGAGAGTAGTTAGTTTTTGATTCCTTTTCAAGCAAAAAAAAAAACTGAACAAAATAAAATGAAAATTCATGTATCAAGTAAAATATTAATTTACTACTTCATTATTTATTTTATTCTAAATATAGCCCTTTAGCACAGTGATATAAATTGCGCAACTATGGAAGCTTTTTTTTAATCGATATTTTTTAATTTACCTTATATTTTTAACAAAATAATGAGCTTTGATTTTCAATAAATTTCAATAAATTTTTGATGCTTCATTTAGGATCCCTCCTAAATCAAGCAACAAATAGAAACAAATGAGGGATTATCTTAGCAATAATTTAATGTTACAAAACTTTTACGCAAAGGTGTTTTTTTTAAACGTTATATTTTAAGAGTTATTTCAATTTGTATTCATAAAACGTGTTTTTATTTAGTTTATTGTGGTTTCCTTGAAAATAAACGTGCTAATTTTCAAACTATATCTTGAGCTATTTTATTGATCCCCTTTAACTTCGAAAAGCTTGGCTTTATAATCTGGGAGCCTCCTGTATATTTTAGTCCATGTATATGCATAGAATGTTAAGCCAACCTAATAATTTGTGCACAATTTACTATGCTTCTATTATGAACGCATTTTTTAAAAGTAATGTATGTATATTCTTACATATTATGTCATAAAATGGATTCATTATAATTTATGAGTTATTGAAGAATATAAACACCACTTTACATGTAGGCCTATTACATTTTTTTGATTATGACTAATAGAGATATAATTATTAGACGATCGCACAGGATCATATATTTATTAGTTAATTGAAATCTGGATTATTTGTCGAATTACTTAATACATCACTCACGCAATAGATTGGACTGCTGATAGTGGAGATATTGTCCTGAACAGTTTTATTAATGGTGGATACTCCTCAAAGGTTTACCACTTTTAGTCAATGAATATAAAGGTAAATTTTCTTTTAAATAAATATTATTTCATCCCTACCGCATTAGGGTAAACATCTTGTATTCCCGAAATGTCAGGAAAATGTGGAACACGTAACAAACATATTGAATAAAAGCTGTGCAACTTGTAGACTGGAATATAAGAATATAAGAATATAAATCTTCATTAACTAGGTCATTAAGAACAGTTGGTTTTAAACTCAGGTTTTAAAGTCTGAGCTAGGACAGTAAAAATACGGTCTGTTAGTATTAAACCCTGGTTTCAAAGTCTGAGCTAGGTCACTAAATACAGTCTGTCAAAATTATACCCTGGTTTTAAAGTCTGAGCTAGGTCACCAAACACAATCTGTTAGTATTAAACCCTGGTTTCAAAGTCTGAGCTAGGTCACTAAATACAGTCTGTCAATATTATACCCTGGTTTTAAAGTCTGAGCTAGGTCACCAAACACAATCTGTTAGTATTAAACCTTGGTTTCAAAGTCTGAGATAGGTCACTAAGATGTCGTTCATTAATCAACCCTTGTTTCAAATACTAGCTCAAGGTCAGTCAACATTAAAATCTAGTTTTCAGATTTTAATACATTCTACAATGACTTTAGATCTATTTCATTTTTACGTTTTAAAAGTGATATTCTAAATTGAAGTAAGTGGTAAAGATTCAAATATTTTGGTTGTTTCTTGCCTGTGGATGGATTGCTAACAAATAAGGTGGTATATTTCTATAAATAGTTATCATATCCTGATTACTAGTTAATTAAAAACAAAACTCTTTCAACAGACTATTATATAAGCTATACAATATTTTATAAGTATATCCAAATAATTTAATACACCTATTTGCTTATGGGTTCGTTAGAAGGTTTTAGAGCTATAGATACATTCATATACGACCTTTCAATGTTGATGTATCAAATTAAATATTTCATAGCTGTTAATATCTGTAATACCAGCTCTTGACCAAATATTTCACTGTCACTTTTAAGTAGTTAAATCTGTATTTAGTATGTAAAAAGTTACTGTGATTTTAGAGCTAATCTACCCTGAGTCACAAATCTCTAAAGAAATGATTC
Source organism: Timema podura (assembly GCA_033556935.1). Lineage (NCBI taxonomy): Eukaryota > Metazoa > Arthropoda > Insecta > Phasmatodea > Timematidae > Timema > Timema podura. Next base: position 57,610,979 of record JAVRXN010000005.1, read on the forward strand.
ATTTTTAAAGTGCGGGCTAATTAATGACGTAAATATATATTCAGTAAAAATTTGTAAATCCCACGTCCTCTACTCTGATCAAAGGCTCTGCAGATTACAAAACACCAAACTGGTTAAAAGTGATACAAAATAAATCCACCAGCTCTGAGCATATGTTTTTGCAAATATTACAAATATTCATCAATGAAGCCTATATAATTATATATGTATATGGTGTGTGAGATTATGTGTCACTAATATCTGTTTTTGTGAATAATTTTCACAAGGAAAAATACAATATTATAGTGTACAGTACATTCCGTGAAACCTGAAATGTAGCTAGCCTACCTTGACCAATTTACACTATGATGAATATTGTGATAGATGGCCATGGTGTAATCGTTTTATTTATTTTTATTTAGCACCGCGTCTTACTACCCGTTCGGGTTATACGCTTAAGTACTAATTACACTAATGGATTAGGAATTGGGAAGGTTGAATTTAGAGGAAGTGAACCCGCATTTGCGTGGAGGAGTGGAAAACCATTTAGGAAAAACCACCCCCAGTTCACCCGACCGAGATTCGAACCTCGATCTCCCCGTCCTCGAAGGTCTGACTCAACACGACTTGCGCGTTAGCCAACTACGCCACCGAGGCGGGTCATGGTATAATCCCTCAAGGTAGATTAAATAAAGCTCCTTTACCAAAACTATTATTTTTATTAAGTAGATGACTATATTTAAATTATTAAATTCCTGGAACTACTTGACGCTACAAATATTAGATAAATATAAATATATAAATATTTTTATTCCTACAGAATATTCTAATAAAAGTTGAACTCTTTGTTAACAAATAAAATATTTAAATTATTAGTGATAAATCAAATGGCTTTTCTATTATATTAATAAATATATATTAAATTAGCTTTCTTAGGCATTGTAAAATACAAGCCTAGACTTGTATCAAAATTGTTCAAACATTATTTTGTTTATCTGAAAATTGAAAAATGACACCTGGGCATGGGAATCAAACCCGGGACCTTTGGCTTAGTACGCCAATGCTCTAACCACTGCCTTAAGATATGAGTGAAGAATGACCCTAAACACGAGATAAATCCTGTATATCTCAGTGGTTAGAGCATTGGCGTACTAAGCCAAATGTCCCGGGTTCGATTCCCATGTCCAGGTGTCATTTTTCAATTTTCAGAATATGATATCTAGATTGAGTAACCCTCACTAAAAGCATAAATAATAACTTTGGTTAATTAATTATTTTTTTTATATCTAGATAAGTAAATAAGATTAGCTATAATTATATATTAACATATTGAGTCAACACAATTGAGGTAATTATTCTTTCTGTTTTTCTAGGCCAATGTTATTCCACGAACACATGTTGCCTCCTGTTGCCTCATGTTGCCGTATGTCTTCCCTCTCGATCCCTGTGTCCTGTTAAACTGTTACCTTCAAAATTGATCACAACTACTAAGAGAAATATTACCGTTAGCCTGTTATATGATCGAAATGCTGCAACAAAATATGTTAGGGCTGACACGAAACTAATTATGTATATTAAGTGAAATAGAGTCCTGATGGTAGGTTATTAGCATACTCTAGGGAAAGAACCACTTAACATCGCGGCAAAGAGTGTGGAAGTTTTCAAATATTTAGGAAGTTTAATTTTGACAGACACGCAGTGTACACGGGAGATTAAGTCGAAAATAGCAATGGCCAAGTCTTCTTGCAACAATAAGCGAATTCTAACGAATAGCAAACTGAGCACTAAGATAAGAAATACATTGGTGTAGTGCCACATATGGAGCTGAAACATGGTCCTTAAGGAAAAAAGAGAATTATATGGGAATCTTTGAGATGTGGTTTTGGAGGAGAAGCGAGTATAGAGTGGAGATTTCAGGTTAGTAATACACATGTTCTAAGAAAAATGAATGAAAGGAGTCACATTATAAGAAAAAATAGCTTTTCAAACGATATCATAGAAGTGGAAGTGAACTAGTGACCAGAATGACAGCGAATGCATCTGCTTAATTACCTCAAACAAGGAAATAAGATTAAGTCTTTAAATATAAAAATGGAAACTGCTGATAGAACGTGCTGAAAGAGTATTTTTTTACACGCCAGTGGACCTATTGAAAGACAAAACAACTCATAAAAATATTACATATTAAATTAAATTAAATTAGACCTGCAATGCTTTTTAAAGGCTTATGCATTCACACCACTTCACGTGGGACTGGGTTAGAGACTTCAATGAATCACTGGTTGTCAGCATCTTGTCCATCCAAACAAAGCTTTAGGACGTTTAGAGAATCCTACCAGACCAATTACATAGTTTTCAAGACTCTGAATTAGAGCACAGGTGGAACCCACCACCATATCGTAGGAGGAATGCGCAACATTTCAGAAATAGTTATTGGCACACGGTATCTCCAAGTTTCGGTGTAAAGTCCTAATGTAAACACACAAGAGTGCCTCCATCATGATTCTTAAACACCGATTCTGGAATTCCTGTATCTGGCTTATGTGCGTGTCTGTCAGGTGTGCCCCCAACTGTTAATATAAATTTGAGAATTTGCCTGATACAATTCTTGTAAAGCGTCAGACACTTTTATTTGAAAGGTGCTACACCAGTTACACAATGGACATAAAATACCCATACTCTGATTGGCCCTGAAATGTTATAGGTATAGTATAGATTCCAGACTAGTGACGAGATACTTGGTGAGGTCAATTAAACTTACTTAGTATTTAAATAACTAGGGTGGGGCTGGATTGTTGTTCTTTATCTTCCATGAGAGGATAACTTTGATCCTAGTACTACGTTTATCCATACAAACCTCCATCAGTGGCATGTACATCTCGTGGTGGCTCACAAATGTGACCCTCTCAATGACTAAATAACAAGAGCCATCTCGTCCATGTACACACTGGTGTTGGGTCCCTTCGAGATCGTTCATATACATAATACTTACATGCTGTTACTCCAAGGACAATTGGGACAAACATGATAGGGTGCACCGTACTTAGGATATTAAGTTCCCTAAAGATGGGGCTATGGCCATTTGGGATAGGTAGAACTGGAAAATCTTAACTTCGCATGAGGGAATGTCTATGTAAATGTGTTTGAAAATAAGTCCTTTCGCCAAACACGCTTTGAGGCTTTGCAACACACAGGAAGGTGACACCAGTGAGTCTTGATCAACCGAACAAGGTGTAGAAGCTGATTTTACGGTGGGCTGACCATCCACCTGATCAGAAAGCCATTCTTCTGAACATGTAATAATAATCTCATCAGTCATAGCCGTTTCGAGAACGTATACAAAGATTCAATAAAGCTAATTGGTTAGTAAGTTAATGACAGGAGTCCATAACAAGTTTGTGGAATAAGTTTGAGTAATTCCATAACTCAGAAACATTAATTTAGATTAGGATGGTGCCTAACAGCTTGAAAAGGAAGTATTTTGCCTCCTATAGGTGTTTTTGGAGGACAACGTGTTTAATGGTATATTGTTTAGGCAGGGACGGCTTAAGGGCTTGTTGAAATGGAGGGGTGCCCAAGGCGCCCTTACGATGGGCCACCAAACAGAGAACCAATATAATTGTACTGCCCCTGTACCTAAGTCTCGCAAAAATTTTCGTCCTAATTTATCCAAGCAGGACATCTCCATGGTCAGGAACAATTTTTATCGAGGCCATTTTTCAAAAGATCTACCGTTAATTTTGTATCTTAACATATCTCTGCTCCTAGATAACATAGAATTATGTTTTTGGTTTCTAGATATTTGATTTTTGGGTCAAGGAAATCCTTTTTAGGATTAATAATATCACACAAGTGTTTTATGATGCGATAAACAGGTTTATTTTGATTTTAAACTAATTTTTTTTAAACTATAAACACATTTAAGACCCCATTTCACGACATGATGAACTCAAAGTTGAAGGCTATTAAGAAAAAAACATCATCTCGGGGGAGTAAAAGGAGTAAAAGCTGTTTAGGTGGGGGTCCATGAGTGTCAATCATTCCCTAACTCTCCCCCTTTGTCCGAGTGAGTTGAGGAAGGCAGCCAGACAGGTATTTATTAGTCATTGTCTCCCCCAAGTAAAGGAATAAAAGACAGATAAGCTTCTTGAGTTCCAAATTCCAATGTTCAAACCACTCTGTATGCTAATAGTTTAAATGTTGCATTTATTCTTTTTGTAGGATATCTAACACATTTAACAAAATTATATTAATTTTTTTTGTACTATAAGGTTTTTATTATCTAACACATTTTACAAGAATTTTTGATAAATGAAGTTCTTTTAAATATTAATACCCGCTTCATTGGCCACATGGCTTAAGGCGTCAATCTCGCAATAGATTAGCCTGCCAAGGTGGTGAGGCCAGACCTCGATTCCGGTCAGGTGTACTGAGCGTGGTTTATCCTAAATGATTTTCCACTCTCCCTCTCACACATTAGAGTAATTTAGTAGGTCTACATAGGTGCATAGCCCGTACGGGTAGTAGAGGCGGTGCTAAGTAAAACTACTCATAAAAATGGTAGATTCGATCAATAGTTTTATTACAACATTAACTAGTGTAGCCTTTTACCTAAAGAGTTCCAGACTCCAGACTCATTACGCATGCTCTAATGCACCCTGAAGGGGTGCACGGGAGCAAATTCCAACACGTACCGACCAATTGGTCACACCGTGTGGTTTTCGGAAATTCTAAAACGGATTGTCGCATTTCGCGAAGTTAACTGAAACAAACAAAGGAATATTATTAATTAATATTATTAGATAAAAGAAAAATTTGAGAACCGACTAAGAGGTTTTTAGAGTTACGTGCGGAGACACTACTCTATGGGGGGCTGTGTGAGAGCCTCCCAAACCACGTTTGTCACTTCTCGCTTATCCGAGCAGGGCTTTGGGACGTCGGTGGCACCCCCCAGGGTCGATGACGTAATTCCCAAGCCCCTGGATAAGAGGATTGGTGGCACCGGGGAGTCTGGCGTAGAAGGACTGCGCCAGCTTCCGGAAGTGGTCCTTGATGGTCGGCATATCCAGATCTCGGTGCAGATTCACATTCCGAACGTACCAAGGTGCGTCCACAATGATCCTCAGACACCTACTCTGGAATGCTTGCATCCTCCTCATATACGTGTCCGCCAGGTGGCCCCAAGCGGGACACGCATAGTCGAGGATCGGTCTGAGCAGCTGCTTGTACAGTGTCAGACCGTTCCTTGTGGACAGGGCGCTACGCCTGTTAAGCAGTGGGCCTAGGATTCCCAGCCTTTGCTTCGCCTTGGTCAGTCTCTCTGTGCAGTGAAGTCGCCAGGTCAGCTTGGTGTCCAGCGTAAGTCCTAAGTACTTAGCACTGTCCGCCCATCTGATCTGTTCTCCGAACAGCCGGAGTGGGGCCGGCCTGTAGAACTTTCTTTTCCATGTGAAGAGCACTGCTGTACTCTTCTCCACGTTAATACTCGTTCTCCAGGTAGTCAGCCACCCCTCCAACTGCGTCAGGTGCGTCTGGAGTCGCCTCTCCACCAGCTGCCCTCGCCACGACTCCGCTACTAGAGCCGTGTCGTCCGCATACAGTGCTAACTTGGTGTCTGGGATTTCGGAATGTCATTCACATACAGACTGAAGAGCACCGGGCCCACGAGGGAACCCTGTGGCACTCCAGCCCGGATGCTTCTGACCTGGGATGTGGCGTTCCCAAAGGTAGTGGAGAAGGTCCGGTTGGATAGATAAGATTGAACAATCTTAACTAGGTAGAAGGGAAGGTTCAAGGAGAGGAGTTTGAAAAGGAGACCTTCGTGCCAAACACGGTCGAAGGCCTTTGCCACGTCGAGAAAGACAGCACCAGTCAGCCTGTTGATGTTGAAGTTCCTCGTAACCTGCTCCACGAGCCGGACAAGTTGATGAGACGTAGCGTGTCCCGCCCGAAAGCCGAACTGCTCGTCCACCAAGATGCCCGCCTCGCGAACATGTCGGGTCAGTCTCGTCAGTAGTAGTCTCTCGAACAACTTGCCCAAACAGTCGAGCAAGCTGATCGGTCGGTAAGACGAAGTTAGGGCCGGGTCCTTACCCGGTTTATGAAAGCAGAGGACGTTGGCGTGTTTCCAGAGCTCTGGGAAGTGACTCAGGAGCAGGACGGCGTTGAATAACTCCACGAGGAAGTTAATCGCCTCCAAGGGCAGCTTTCGGAGGACCGCGTTATTGATGCCGTCGCGTCCGGGGGCCTTGTTTAATCTTAGAGCGGCTAACGCCCGCGACATTTCTGCCGCCTCCGTGGGCTCCGGTTCATCCAAGGGTCTGTACGAGACCGCTGCGATGACCTGATCCACGTGCCCAATGTGCACCGGGTCTGACGGGTTGTCAGTCGGTACAAATTGCGCCTCTAAGTGCTCAGCGAGAGCATCGGCCTTCTCCTGGTTGGAGTTGGCCACCCCGTTACGACCTACAATAGGCGGCCTTGGTGCGGGGACCCGCATCAAGTTCCTCGTCATGCGCCACAGGGACCTGTCCTGTACGCACAAGCTCTCAATCTTGTCCTCCCAGACACTGTTCCGGTATTATTTGACCATCTCGCGAACCGCATGGACTTTGCGGCTCCAGTTGGCCTTGTCTACCGGGTCCCTCGAGGTTTGCCAAGCCTTCCTCAGCCGATTTTTCTCCCGGACGTGCCTGAGGATAGAATCGGGCAAAGAAGCCTGTGGCGCCCTCTTAGGACGGTGCCTCGGCGTCGAAGCTTCGAGCGACCCCTTGATGGCGGAAGTTATGAACTCCGCACCGCGATCGATTTCCGCTGCTGTTCGAAAGGTAGGAGTGGGTCCCAACCTCTCTCTCAACACATTCGTGAACTTGTCCCAGTCAGTGCGCTTAAGGTCAGGTTTTTCGGGGGGGTCTATGAAGGACACCGCGCGTCCCAAGTTCACAAGAACGGGGTTGTGATCCGAGTCTAGCTCAGCTAGAGACTTCAGCACCAACCGCCTTCTGATCCCTCTGGAGACAACGAAGTCGAGGACGTCCGGGAAGCCAATGGGATTGAGAGGGAAGTGGGTAGGGGTCGGGGGACCGGAAGCCACCAAACCGTGTAGATCTATGACGTCGCGGAGCAATCCGCCGCGAGCGCACATAATCCTAGAGCCCCATGAAGGGTGCTTCGCGTTGAAGTCACCACCGATTAAAACAGGCGTGGTACCTCGAAGCAGCACCTCCATGTCAGCCCTCGTGGCCTGGTTGAACCGGCGGTAGGGAGGGAAGTAGATGGAGATAAGACGCACTGGGCCGGTAGAGGTCACCAGTTGGATAGCCGTTGCTTCCATGTGTTGGAGGGGAGGAAGAGAGACGACGTGATGGTCAAGGCCCCTCCGGACCAGGACCGCCGTCCCACCCCTTCCCACATCCCCCGCTCGGTCACTCCGATGGCAGATGAACTCTGCCAACGAGAACCTCACTGCGGAGCGCAAGTGGGTTTCTCCCAACAGCATTACGTCGACGCGATGCTTTGCCAGGAAACTTTCCAGCTTAGCCTTCTTCCCCGCGACTCCGTTTGCGTTCCAGAGTGCGACCGTGAGCTCCTTCAGCACTGGGGGTCCTCTATTCGGGTGCACTGCCATGAGAGACCAGGTAGAGGATGATGTGCTCCATGACCAGGTGGCCACGGTTACTCCTCGGAGACTCCTGGACCTTCCTCAAGAGACTCGATGAAAAGTCCCAAGGATCCAGTCCCGGAATCTCCTTGAGAAGCTCAATACAAATTTTGAGCTTTGTAGCTTCATCCTCAGGGGTAGGGTTGGGTGTGGGGGTGGCAAGGTTGACAGGGGTTGGAGAGGGGAGTGGTAGGAAGGGGTTGGAAGGGTGAAGGGGTTTGGGGAGGGTGGTGCGGGGTGCGGGGGTGGGGAGGGAAGGGATTGGGAGAGGAACGGTCTTGGACGGGTCCTCGACCGATAGGGATGAACCGGATGCAACCGGTTCAGGTAGAGTGGCTTTGGCAGGTGCCTCGGCCTGGGATGGAGGGGTTGGTCTCCCTGACAGCGCACTGGCGAAAGATTGCACCAGCGGCTTTGGCTTCGGAGCTGGAGTCACGGTCACCTTCCGTACCGCAACGTGCCCCGAGGGCTTCTGGCCTTCGCTAAGGCCATCCGTCCTCCCTTCGCTAACCTTGGAGGCCCGTACTGTCCCTGCCGCCCGCAAGGACTTGTACGTGGGACATCCACGCCAAGCCGAGGAGTGAGCTCCTGAGCAGTGCAGGCACTTCGGAGGAGATCGTCTCTCCTCCGGGCACCCGCCCCTCTCGTGGTCACCACCACAGAACCCACACCTAGGATTAGCGCGGCAATCCCTCCGCACATGCCCAAACCGGAAGCAGTTCTTGCACTGCACCGGGCCTCCGGGAGACTTGTACTTCTCCACCTTGACGCGGAGCCCGCACAGGACTGATATGGAGTACAGCCTTGCGGTTTGCTCCCCGGGAGTCAGAGAGACAACGAAGTTCGGCAACCGTTGCCTTTCTCCGGTCCTCTGGTCCCGTTTCCACTGGGAAAGCATCTGGGAGACAGATTTCACGGGGAAACCCATCTCCGCCAGCTCTTCCTGGATGTCGTCAGGGCTTGTCCGTGTCAGGAGTCCCTTCACCACGACCCTGACCAGTCGCTCCCGACCCAGCTCGTAGGACCAATGCTGGATCCCCAAGCTCGGCAAGAACTTCTGGAGGGCGCGGTAATCTTCCTCCGACCCGCACTGGAGGCGCACTCGATCCCCCGGCTGCCTGACTGCCTCCACAGGCTCTCGAACCTTGGTTCGAATGGCCCTCGCCACCTTAGAGTAGTCCTCCACATCACACAAGATGATGGGAGGGATCTTCCCCTTGGCTTTGGGAGCCGGCCCAGAACCACTAGTACCAGGCTGAGGCGAGGCACGGCTTGCGTTCTTACCCTTAGGTTTCCGCCGCTTCTCACCTTTAGTCAGCGCTGGCGCACCCTGGCCCAGGCCACCTCCGTTTTCGCTCTCATCACCAGAGCTACCGCCTAAATGGTTAGGGTTGCCCCCCGGTAGCTTCCTGGTGTTGCCGGCCTTCCCCCTTCGGCGGGGTCTTACGGTCTGAAACCCTTCAGACTCATCATCTGACCCCTGGCTCGACTCGCCTCGCATCAACGGGAGGTCTGATCCTGAAGATAGTCCCTCCACGTCCACGGACTCGCTCGAGCTGTCAACACGCGGGAAGCGTGTGACCCGGTCTTCAGAATCTGAAGAGAACTCAGCCGGGCGTTTTTTACCTGCCGACACCCCTTGGCGGGAGGTGTCGGAGTTGACGCGGGCTTGTGAGGCCCTTGCGATAACGCGTGCGTCACCGCCGCTTGCCGCGGTCTTTACCGGCGACAGATGGCTTGGCTCCCCCTGGTCAGGGCTTCCGTTGGCACCGTTAGGTTTCCACCCATCGTGCTGGCGGGAGCTTTCGCCGTCCATCCCGGTTTGCGGGCTGGTGGCCCTGAAAAGGGCCTCCAGTACTTGTTGGCTGCCAGCGGCACGCTCACCTCCTGTAGCCGGAGGGGCCCCGCTGGGCACGCCCGCATCGGCATTGCTGCCGGCGCTTTGCTGGGGGCCGGCGCTGGTCAACGGGCCTAGACCCGAGGACGCATCGCCGGATGCCCCGGTGGTTTCACCAGTGGCACGCAGCCCTCCTGAAGTCGGAGGGGCCCCGCTGGCTTCCCCTTGGCCATCTGCGCCCACCTCACCGGTACTTGGTGAGGTCACGCTGGCCGACGTGTTGGCCCTAGAAAGGGCCGACGTGTTGGCCCTAGAAAGGGCCGGATCGTCACCGAGCGGTGACTCTCGCTGGGCTCGGTCAGCGGCACGCTCACCTCCGGTAGCTGGAGGGGCCCCGCTGCCTGCACCCGGTGGGCTGGCCACGCCAGCCCTGTTGGCCCTGGAAAGGGCCGAAGCCTTGTTGGCCCTAGAAAGGGCCGATTCGTCTCCCGAAAGAGACTCCCGCTGGCCTCGGCCGGCGGCACGCACGACTCCGGGAGTTGGAGCGGCCCCGCTGGCTTCGGCCTCGCCTGCAGGCTTGTTGCCCCTCGAGAGGGCAGCTGCCGCTAAAGCCTCGGCCTTCGGGCTCGTGGCGGACCACTTGCCACCCGGCACCAGCTCCTTCCTGACCGGAGGGGCCTTCAGTCCCCGCGAGCGGAAACCTTCGACTCCCCCTGCCTGGACGGGCAGCACAAGCCTGCTACTGGCGGCGGTTCCCCCGACGCTCGCCGCCAGCTTCCTCCGACTCGGGGCCGGTCGCTTCCCGGGCCCGGGATTCTTCTTCGCCTCATCCGGCGGTCTTCTCCCGACCCCGACGCCGACTCCTTTCTTCACTTTCGCAGAGGGCTCCATCGCAGACGTTCAGAACAGCAAACCGCTAAAGACGCTCGAACAAGCCAGGAACACGTAAGGGAGGCAGGACGATACCTTGCACTCCCATCCTAAAGAGTTGGCTCAGTTACAGCGAGATATACTGGCGGGATCAAACTGACATGGGAAACGGGACATGGTTATAGTCGAGTCCATACATATACATATACATATACATTTAACACAGATGTTGAGGGCTCGATGTTTTCCACATAGATGATTTTCAAACATCAATGTTTTGTAGCGATGTCCAAGACAGCGATATGTTTATGTATTTATTTTAAAAATAGTAATACTTTATTATAAGTTTTTAATATAATTTTTTGAATTTATATTTTCTTCATATTCATTTATTACAAACACACTTTAGTTAAAGTTCCAATTTGTTTTAAAAATACTACCGATGTTTCTGGTTATATAACATCGTTGTTTTCAGACGATATTCTTTTTTCATCTATGTTACTTTATTAATAGGTATATCGATTTTTTCCCTCAAGGTTCATCCAAATTATAGTCTTATTTGAGTGCACTAGAATGGATTTCTATTAGTTTTTTTGAATAGAGATGCAACTCCATTCAAGTAAATAAGCATCTGTTGATACGTATCAAGTTTATTTAGTTTAGTTTTCTGGTGTTGGGAAGGCTGGGGTTCTAATATCATTTGGGTGTATGAGGGTGTTTTTTTCATAAATGGTTTCCCAATCTTCTTCCACGCAAATGCGTGCAAGTTTCTAGAAGCATTCTACCTTACTCTTCCTTAATCCTGAAATGTAGTAGAACGTTGTGGCTTTTGACTTTATTAAAAATATAAATAAAAATATTTTCGAATTCAAGATTATGTGGAATTTATGTTTTATGTGATTCCAAACCCAAAAAAAAAAGTGGATTTTACAGTTCTGTCTGCCTGTCTGTCTGTTTGCCTGTCTGTTTGTCTATCTCTCCACCCTAAAGGATATAGCTGAGATGGTTTGATGGATTTTATTAAATTTTTTATTTCGTATTCAAACCCCAAAATAAGGATGGTTAACAGATCACTAATTTTTAAAATAGATGGTACGGCGCACCGCAAAGACTTTCTCTCTCTTTCTATAAACTCGTAAGATTTCTGAACGGAATAATGTACATTGTATTATCACCATTCCACATAAGAACACGCATAAAATAATATACAATTATATATAATCAATGAGAAAAGAGGCGCATCTTTGTCCACTTAAGAACATTTCAAACAGTTTAATGTCTTCCACAAGGGTCAACACTTCGTATTAAAATTTCGATTTCTGGTCAAAGTTTTAACATTTTATAAGGTGTTGCAAATCTTCAAGTCATCGCATTGATATTTAATTATTCATTTATACATTTTGACCAATAAAAAATGTAAATATTGACTATTGAGTCTAAAATGGAGATAGATCATTGCTATGCAAACATTTCTCCTAAGAGCTTTAAGGAAAAATAACATACTTTTTTAGATACCTATATTTAATTACTCTATGGCATTGGAGAATTATTGCGTTAAGACTTAAGTAGTATATGTTTACAACTAAAGCTCACAAAATTGTATTAATATATTTGCAAATATCTCAGAAACAATTGCTTTTATAAAAATATATGTCAAATAAAAGTTTTTTTATTTCTAATAGTCCTACAATTTTGCAATGATAAGTTGTTTAGTTTCTCAAATAGTTGTGAAGATACGGAAATTAACGCTTCTGTAAAGTACCCTAAAATCATTTTCATAGGAAAATGAAAATAGCCAGTTTATTTATAATCTTAGTCAACGCCTAGATACGAATTTTAATCAAAATCGTTTGAGCAGATTTTGAGAAAACCAAATTTTTTTCTTTTCGCCCTTCAGTAAACTACCCTTAATTTTAAGTTTTTATAGACACACAGACAGACGGCATTGCAAAGACTATTTTTTAGGGTTCGGGGGGTCATGAGACGTCGACATCCATCAACATTTCAGGTTAGTTTTTTTTAACGGTCGCAATACTTAAACTTTAATGTCCATAAAGTTAAAAAATTCATATAATTGCGTATATATTGAAAGTTATTGATTTTATAAAAATATATTTCGGGTAAAATATCTGTATTATAAATATATATACATATTTGTAATGCTAAGTAATTTCATATCTCAAACAGTTTCGGAGCTATTATAAAAAATGTTAATTGACGCACCAGACCGGAGCCCTTAAAGCCATTTTGCCGAAATATTGAGGGTAGCCATTTTGTTTGGAATATTTATTAATGTTTATAAATGAAATTTAATCAAAATCGTTAGAGCCGATTTTGAGAAAATCGACTTTTTCTCTTTTTGCCCTTCAGTAAACAACCATTAATTTTAAGTTTTAATAGACACACAAACAGACGGCATTGCAAAGACTATTTTTTAGGGTTCGGGGGGTCATGAGACGTCGATATCCATCAACATTTCATGTTAGTTTTTTTTACGATCGCAATACTTATGCTTTAATGTCCAAAAAGTTAAAAATATATATATAATTGCGTATAGATTGAAAATTATTGATTTTATAAAAATATGTTTCGAATAAAATATTTGTATTATAAATATATATATACATATTTGTAATGCTAAGTAATTTCATATCTGAAATAGTTTCGGAGCTATTATAAAAAATGTTAATTTACGCATCAGACCGGAGCCCTTAAAGCCATTTTGCCGAAATATTGAGAGTAGCCATTTTGTTTGAAATATTTATTAATGTTCATAATTGAAATTTAATCAAAATCGTTATAGCCGATTTTGAGAAAATCGACTTTTTCTCTTTTTGCCCTTCAGTAAACTACCCTTAATTTTAGGGGTAGATATCCAATTCCAAAAATTCCTCGGGGCAACCCTATGAAAACCCTAGATATGAAGTTTCAGCTCAATCGGTAAAATAGTTTAGGCTCTAGTTGGAGGCACAGACAGACAGACAGACAGACAGACGGAAATTCAAAAACCACTTTTTAGGATTCAGGGAGTCATGAAACGTCAAAATTCATCAAAATCTCGAGTTCGATTTTTTTGACGATCACCATACTTTCTTTACCTGTAAGATAGAGAGAAAGTAAAAATGAAATATTTAAAAAATGTGATCCAACGATTGTGCTTAAAGAGGATATCAAGATTGTTTGAAACGACAAATAACACCGCAATCTTTTTAAAAATGGCAAACATGTTTTGGTCTAAAATGAGATATAGAGTAGTTTTTTGTTTGATAAGTAATTTAATTTACTTGCTTTTCTTGAAAAGTAAGCATATAAGATAAAGCTTAGTTTGCTGAGAAATTAATTTTCAAAATTTATTTTTTTTCAAAATTATCCTACTGATCTATTTTTAAACGCGTATATTTTACACTATAGCTCATAATGTATGTATATTTTTCTAAAATAAATTAATTTAAAGCTCGTTTACTTATAACATCAACTGTATTTTATACATATACAGTCGATTTTATCAAATATCTAAGGCATGCTGAAGAAATTATAAAACATTTATCTAAATTAACCTAACCTTTACTTGGCATATTAACATTCATCAGTGACTGATGGTATTTTTATAAAATTACCGGTGAGTATAAAATGTTCAGCGAGTGAAATAGTACATAAATTTCTTACATTCTCTATTTAAACAGTGGTTTTGTAGATTCACCCAATGTAAAATATGTATAAGGTAGCACCAGATGAATAAAGGCATCTGATTGACTGAGCGTGTGACGTCACTCAGTACACAAGCCAGATCGTTAATTACATTCTCAAAGCTCATGGAAGATAAACTCAGTTGTTAAAAATTAGGTCACATGTTGGAAATTTAATAAATAAATAAACCTTAAAAATACACACCAATGTATGTTCTATCAACATCGTTACTCTACTTATTAAAAATAAATGGTACAGAGTCTTTCTCCCTCTCTCATCTTAAAATAGATTGATTTACTAAAAACTTGTAATTGTTGTGAAAAGAAACAATATATTTCCTAGATTTTTACAGAAGCACTCCACCAAAGATCATAAACGAAATAATATACACTGCTAACTCTTACTTCCTTAATCCATGGCATCAAGTTATTCGGAACATTATTACAGAAATTTAAGAAAAGGGGAACATCTTTGTCCAACAATGCTATCGGACATTATCTAACTGATTCAATGATTTAATTTTAAGTTGGATGTTTATTTGGCTGGGTTAAACTTGTGACCGTTCTAAAAACTGCAATTTTTAAATTCCACTTAAAAATCTATGTGTATTGAATAGCATTTGCTTAATCTAATCCTAAAACCAAGTTTGATTCAAAATGTTGATCTAACCGATAATTGGACATTATCTGGCTGATTCAATATACCATGTGTTCTGTACATAGATTAAAAGAGATTGATTTAGTTTCAATTTTAATTGGTATATTCTTTTAGATTAGCTAAGATATGTGTGTTCGATAGTATTTCTTTAATCTCTATCAATGCTACTGAGTGCGCCTATATGTCTAAAGTTTAAAAATATATATATATATTATATATATATATATATATATATATAAGGAATTTAGCAAACATTTGAAGTATTCTCTAAAATTAAATATAGTCCAAAGCACCTGATTAAAAAAAAAGTGTCCAGTAACACGTCTTAATATTCGTATGATTGGCTTACACACCTGATGAGAGGGGAAATTAGATAAACTCTACACTCATATTAGCTGTTCCGTTGGCTATACTGATTGTAGTTCGGTGTAGTAATAAACGATTGACAAATAAGCCTCCTCCCTAATAGCCTGTTGAAATAGTTTTGAAACAAAACTATTAGAGCGGAAAACCAGTACTGAAGGTTTGAGGGTTGAAGGGTTGTAACCTTAATATAGTGATCTGCTGGTGAGAGAGAGTCCCGGTTCAATTACCTGTTTGACAAATATTCTTTAATATCTTGGATAGTTTCTTAACTACATTTAAAATATATCTTCATAGGTGACTATCATTTTCTCTAACATGGGTCTTGAATCTCGGGTTCGAAGCAAGAAAACAATTACTGTTATGTATGCCTAAAATCTGAACTTCCTTTATGAAAAAGTATTGTTTAATATCTTGGTTAATTTCTTGCCTGTACTTTAAATATATATTCGTGAACGGTAATTATTTTTCTCTCGCATGAGTCTTGGTCTTGGAGCAAGAAAACAATTACTATTGTGTGTGCCTAAAATCCGAACTTTCTTAATGTTTGTATTTATAATGATTAAAATAGCTCTCTGCTTTTCATCGACAAGACGAACCTTTCTCAATAGTTAAATAATAAGTAGGCTATTAAGCTATGTATATTATTTTACACTTACAATTACTTAAATAAATAGTACAGTGCACCACAAACACCTGTCTCTTACTTTTATATAAAAATAAACATTTAGTAAAAAAACATTTTTTAGATTTGTGAAACGAGATAATAGGTCTATACATTGCTGTAGAGGCATTACACCAAAGATCGTAAATTAAATAATATACGCCGTTACTTACGCGATGTTACTGGAATCTATTAACACTGTTCATAGCGATTTATATCGAAGTAACGCACAATTCATTTCCGCGTTTACAATTGGAACACCTTACACACTTTAATAACACTAACTTTAATAAACACTTTAGTAAAATCTATCTTAATTGGTTAGATGAGACCTGGTGGAACGCCTAAGGACTAACAGCTGTTCAGCAGGCAGCTGAAATTGCGCAGACCAAGGAAAGCATGAGATTGGCTGAGAATCTGGTAGAGGCGATGGTCGCCTATCTGAATGACCTAATACGCCGAAGGCCTTCTAGCGATTTTCTGCCGCCGACCACACTGGCCCTTGAGGGCGTACGGCTCTACGCTGGAGACATACAGCCCCCAGGAGGAGACCAAATCCATGGATTCCCTCCGGGACCTGAAGGGCTGCAGGACACCTCGGAATGCGCTGCCTCCAGCGTTTCATGACCTGATGTCTCCAGACAGCTCCCTGTGGGACATGCAGGACTTTAGAGCACTTTGTGAAGCACTGCCTCCAGCGTTTCATGAACTGATGTCTCCAGACAGCTCCCTGTGGGACATGCAGGACCTTAGAGCACTTTGTGAAGCACTGCCTCCAGCGTTTCATGACCTGATGTCTCCAGATGGCTCCCTGCGGGGCATGCAGGACTTTAGGGCACTTTGTGACGCACTGCCTCCAGGGTTTCATGACCTGATGTCTCCAGATGGCTCCCTGTGGGACATGCAGGACTTTAGAGCACTTTGTGAGGCACTGCCTCCAGCGTTTCATGACCTGATGTCTCCAGATGGCTCCCTGTGGGGCATGCAGGACCTTAGAGCACTTTGTGACGCACTGCCTCCAGTGTTTCATGAACTTATGTCTCCAGACGGCTCCCTGCGGGGCATGCAGGACTTTAGGGCACTTTGTGACGCACTGCCTCCAGCGTTTCATGACCTGCGGTCTCCACCCGCTTCGCCGCAGAACATGCAGGGCTGTAGGACACATCGGTACGCTTTGCCTCAGGTGATCTCCAGGTACCTTAGGATCACTGAAAACTATTTTACACGTGCAGCCTTCGGAGGATAGAACCGGTCGTATTGACAGGTGCTTGCAATGTGACCTATCCGAACCACAATTTCAAGATCCTCAATAAACAATAGTATTCCTATAATAAACATAGCAACCCCTTCACCAAAATTAAATGCAAACACTCCAAGCGATTATAGTGATTCGGATATCGATATAGACACACTGATGAGAAAGCTCATGCCCCGTTATTCCTCCATTTATATCAAATTGTAACCAATAATAATAAATAAACGGTGCACTATGACATTATTTTAATCCTCCCTTTTCTATTTATTAAAAATATATTAATTTTAAATTGATCTTAGTTGTGCAATGAAACCACTTTAAAGATCGTAGTATTGGTTTTTGCTAAAATTCTTTATTACTTCTTTATTTTTTGATATCCATGAAGGTAATTTCTTACTCCATGATAACAATAAGCTATAAATATAAAGTGAAACAAGACGGTTTAATCTACTTACCACCAAATTTGCAAGAAATCCATTTCTTCGTCAAGAGGAAATTTAGTCTGTTTACATTCAAAGAAGAACCACAAGTGCATTCTAGTGGCAGGATTGACATACTATATTAGGTTGATTTTGTCAAAACTATTACTTTAAATAATTCTCTATAATTTCCCTAATATTTTTTCTAAGATTCATTATTCTTTGAATATCTCTAATTATTTCTACATTTTTCAAGCTAATTAATCCCAAATTCATCCTTCAATACTCTAGTGATTGTTTTGGACTTTTTTTTTATGATTCTGTTTCTTTCCAAGTATAAGTTACTGTAGCGGGATTATTTGGAAGCACTTTTAATTCGAACAAGGGTCATCTCTTGTCTTCGTTTGGGATCTGATCAGGACTGAAATCCGTCCAGTTCCTTTGAAAATCATAATTAAATGGTAGATATGTGATTATGGAAGCATTAAACTAGTTCAGTGAGAGATGTAGTGTCAGGTAATGAACTGGAAGAATTTGTGAAGAAAGTTCTTCATAGCTAGTTCCAAATATGAGGATTTTGAATCTCAAGTGGTATTGTCAAGATTCCTTGAAGACATTTTTTCTTTTCATGGTGAGATCACTCTAATTTTCACCAATTTTATACATTATACTTCAGGATATCAACTACAAAAAACTATTATAAAATATTCTTCAGTAACTTAAACAATTTTTTAAACCTAGTTGGTCACATATTTTCAATCAGAACAATTATTATAGAATAGTTTTTTTTCCACTTTTGGACATAGCGTTTCTATTTTATCTCCAGAATTAATTTTCATTATATTTATTTAAATTAACTAGAATCCTAACAAACTTTGTCTCTGTAAGATAATTTCATTTCATATTTTTTATTACATGTTACAAATAGTATTGTTGATCTCATTAAAAATACTACAATTAGACATATATTATATTAGTATGTTATTTAACGGAGCTACTCAAGCAGGTAGACTAAAAATGGATATACATTAGAAATAATTACATGTATAATATTTGAAACAATGTTTACATGTATTTATTAGTATAATTTTCTCATACTGAGTTGCATTATTTTAATATATATATGTATTACCTATGTATCTTAGCATGTATCCTGGTTTGTTCACATACAGGTGTAATATATACTCGTAAATACATATACTAAAACTATCACTTTTTATTGTAGTAAATATTCCAAGTATACTTTTCATAGTGTGAGCTATATTTGTAAAACCTTTATTTGTGTAAATAAATATTATAAAATTGTTATGTTTGTGTTTTAACGTCTACACCCAAACACCCACCTCTCCTAACCTATAAATACAGGTTTTATTTAGCTTATAAGCTAAATCTCAAACATTATGGACAGTTTGAAATATTTAGATTAAAAAAAATAGTTTCTAAAATAATTAAATCCTATTACTTTCTCCTTGGGTAGCAATCTAACGTCACAGCAGCTACAATTTATGAAAAAATGAATGTGTATGTGTGTGTGTGTTGTGTGTGTGTGATGACACATTACCTTAAACCCATATTAGTTAATAGTATAAGCCAATATTTAAGAAATGAAACAGGTTGAAATGTTAATATTAATAGTATACTTATTCCTCCTTTCTACTCATATTCTACAGATCAAATATATAAAATAATTTATTCTAAAGCTATAGTAAATACATTTGTGTAATCAACAAAGCTTAACATTTACCATTCTGCGCTATTTAATATTTCATTCTGGACAATGTTGTCACGTGTATCTTGCCATCTCCTTCCTGTCTTTGACTGTCCAACAATTTCCAGACAACATATTCTAGGAATTTTTTTAAATAATAACATTTTATTACTAGTTATTTTATTGACAAACAGCAAGTGATTAATACATTTATTTAAAAAATTCATAGCATACAAAATAAACAACATAAAGTTTTTTTAAATGACAAAGACCAATTTTATAGAGGTCTTGTGAGCTGTACATATAATTAAGCGGAAATCGTCTGGTATGATTTGTTGATGAGGTTGGGTTTCGAACACTGTCCTATTTAACTGAGGGTATTTTCAAATTTCACTATTTCAAATTCTCCCTCCACACAAATGTGGGTACAATTACCCTTCATAGATACTTTCTATTCTTACCCCATTAGCTTATTAGTTATTTAAATTATTGTATGAGTAGTAACAAATACATTTATTAAATATGTATATGTCTGTGCTATCACAAGATTTTTAAAAAGTTATAATTACCAATTTTATTCGCTAAGGCGCAGAATGAAAGTGATTAAGAAATGAATGCAAGTTAATATAAATTTGGTTAATCATAATAATTTAAATGGCGCACGCGCGTGTGTGTGTGTGTGTGAACTTGCCACATTATCTTAAACTAAATTTAGTTAATTTATAAATGCTATCTAAACAGTAAAACTGTTTGCAATGACAATAATAATATATTGGTTAATCCTTTTTACTCATTTATATATATATTATATATATAATTACAATAAAAGAGGATTTTTTTGCTAACTTTATATTAACTCACATGTGTAAACAATAAAGAATAACATTTACCAGTCTGCGCTATTTGATATCTCATTCTAGGCAAAGTTGTCACTTGTATATTGCTAGCTCTTCCCTATCTTTGAATATCCTAGGATCTCCAAACAAAATATGCTAGGATTTTTTTAAATAATAACAATATTTTCTTACTATTTTTTGGCTGAAAATCAGCAATTAATTAATTTAAAACATTCATAGCGTGCAGCCACAACAACAACATTAAGTTTTTTTACAAGCATCAAGATTATTATTTAGGTCTTGTGAGCACTACGGTAATTAAGTGTAAAGCTTAGAGTACAACATAATTATATAATTGTGATAGCAAGAAAAACATATAATCACTCTTTTATCTAATAAAAATATCAGGAGAGAATATCCTCTCTTCTAAAATATAGAAAATTAGTAGGAGTCACCTCCAAAATAATTCAGGACACGCTGAGAGTTGCTAGAACGCATATTGTAATGTCTCCAAAGTTTTTACCTGGCATTCTTACTTTTCCCACACCACCAAGCACAATAACGTTCGGTACATTGCTGGCCTCTTCCAATAACACAACGTTGTAACTTTTGTTCTTCTCAAGTTCGTTTAAGCACTTGACACGTTTGTATTCCGTTTTCTCGATCTGGTTTAATGTACTCCACAATACCTTCTCATCCCAACAAGCATTCTGGTTAATCTCTGGAGCAGGATTTGGAGGTGTTTGATAATAATTATGTTTGTATCGAATAAGGTTCAAAGAGCTTTGTGTAGAAGCCTCACAAATTCTACCTTTAAATGACACAATGACAACTGGAGATGTAGCGAAACAATAGTGTAAATAAATATCCCTGAGAGACAAACACTGTCACTCAACCGGCAACGCCCTATACTCACAAACTGAGTTATCTTAAGAAAATTATAAAATATTTATACATGCTCCCCTCTCACAGAGTAAACCTTTTTTCAAATAGTCAAAAAAATGGGACCATATGTCACCAGTATAGCTCCGATGACGTCAGCAGAGTTTGTGAGAATATAAACGTAGTGAAATAAGGCTATGGCAACATGATCGTGCCTAGTTTTTTAATTCACTTTTAAACATCACACTTTGTCCTCCTAGATATGTCATACAGTGGGGTTTAGATTTAGATCGCTTACAATCCAAATAATAGGTGTACTTCGGAGAAGACATTACCGAAACTGTCCAAACCAATTATGTAGTCATCGGGCGTTTCACCCATAGCTTTAACATTTGAAGAAGTTTGTACATTGTTAAATCCTCAAGAGTAATGGGTTCTTCGGACTTTATCTCCTCCTCCTCATACGTTGGTGGGGGGAACGCGGGTGACTCTGGTTGTGAGTACACTGCTGACTCTGATGTCTGGTAGGTAAGCGACTCTGGTGGTGGGTACTCAGATGACTTTGGTGGTGGGTACTCTAGTGACTCTGGTGGTGGGGGCGGTGGCTGAGGCATTACGAAGCGTGGTAACGGGTGGTGTGGAGCTTGGAAAGGGGGAGAGGCCTGAGCAACACAGCCACAACGTCCCCTTTGCGGAAATTGTACACATCACATGTCATATCACACAGGTAGAACTCCTCGATTTTATCGTAGGATGGTAATTTAGTCGCTCTTATCGTGTGACGGGTAGAGTTACATAATTCGATGTAGCTTCGCTCCTCTCTATCGTGGTTCACTACTTTGTAAATTACACGTCAATCACTCACATCCCCACTGTGAATATTTTCTGCTGTCATAGAGGCACACACCGAAAATATTAAATTAATATAGCCAGTTTATGCATGGTGAGCGTACCTGACCACTAAGCGTGCTGAATGGTTTGTAGAGTCCTTAACTTGTCCACTCTATTTATACCAGTGCAATATAGTATTACACGTATTTAACTTGTGCACTTGTATTAACTGCCCAGCTTCCCGATGTTATTGTTGTTTACTGCTTGACTATTCTGCCCGTCTCTTAAAGGCATTCAAAGTTAACAATGGTAGGTGAACCTGGTCTTACTCTACCGCTGGTAAATACCAGTTTTCCGTTATTAAACTCGCACACGTTTTAATCTGTTAGAATAACAAAACTATAAGGTAAAAATACACAAAACTCACCTTTTAGATAGGCTATTAGGCGTCTCCCAAACTTTATATTGACCGCTTTTAATTTAACCGAGTGCTTTTGATCAACGATTATATCACACAATTTTACGGTCTGCACGGCGTCAACAATATTTACCAGCTGCTGTAACTTGTCCATCTTGATCTGCTATACAAACGCTTATAAGTATATTACAAAGTGAGCCCCCTATATATTCACTCCCTCCCTCCTACGATCGATGTCACGTGGTCTTGCGCTGGTACGAGATGAACAGGGTAAATGATCTCACGGTTTCAAGAACGTGATATATTCCTGCTTCGTCTTGTCTTGTTGAGCCACCAAACTGGCGCCAGATATGAATCATCTGGGAAACCCCATTGCTGGGGAAGATTGCGACATTACCCATTCCTGTCTCAACACGTCGAGCCGGCAAACTGGCACCGCAGGGTTTCCCGTGATTATTCTTGTCTCGACTTGTCAAACCACCAATTTGACGAAGGTGAGTGATCGATTCATGTAAAACAGCATAGATCTACCGTTACTTGTCAATTGTGCTCTCGCATCCCCCCAAGGGGTGATGTACTCTCAGGAATCCCGCCAGTTGGGGGTAGGATTCCGTGCTGGTACACATTCTACCTTGTCTAATTATATCAAGTGGAATATCTGGTCAACCAGCTTCAACTGATTTTTGATTTTGACTTATATTTTCTCTTTCGCAAATGGGGGTGCACTCAACCACTGGAAGAAGGATATGAATAATTTGACCGTTCTAACAGCCCCACGAAAGATATCGTGGTTAGAATCCTGGTGGGCACGCCGTTTAAGTGTCAAGCTCATACACTTCCAGCAGGGGAGGTTGGAATCAAATCCCTGCTAGGTAAACTGCTGGTAGTTCTCTCTCCAGGTAAAATCCTGGAACATTTTCTTAATCATCCCTACCATATTATCTTAATCAATATATATACGCTTACCCAGAGAGGGTGCATGTAACTAATCTAGCTATGATGGGGAGGTCGTGGGTTCAAATCTCGCTCGGGTGAACTGGGGTGGTTTTCTACTCTACCTCCACGAAAGTGATGGAACATTTCTACCTTAATCATCCTTATCTTTGCCAACAGTGACCCATATTGGTATGGTGGATACCTAAATCCATGCATGTCGACGGACGATAGCAAACCACCAATTTTAGTAGATTTTGTGGGGGATAGTGGCCCCTAACTGAGGATTATAAATCACTGTGATGCTTCCAAGGCCCCTGATTTTGAATAATCAGAAGGTGTGTCAATGCACTTTAGTTTTGATATCACACAAATGAGCGATGACGTCACTGGGAAACCCCATTTTTGCATAGAAGATCAACAAGTACAATGGAAAAAACTCCATAAATAAACCTTTGTGACAATGAAGGAGGAAAAGAGGACACCATGTCATTAACCCGATGCCGTTACGGAAATAAGATATATTCCCGTCTTGACACGTCGAGCCAGCAAACTGGTACCAGGCTAGTGATGACGTCACTGGGAAAAGACCCATTACCACATAGATGGGAGATGGGGGATGGCTGCGACACCAAAATAGATTCAGGTGCTTGTGAGATAGAGCCATTGCTACTAGCTCACACTATACGCTAAACGACCATAGAGAGAGGATTCTCCTGAACATTCCCACCCTCACTAGTGATGCCGACATTTTATCAGACCTCGATGGAGGAGTGCCCGACTCCATGGAGTGCACGCTGCAACACCTATAAAAAAAAACCTCCCGCAGATAAACTACAACGTTATTCCCAATCCTACCCAGGTATACGATCCAATGGCATACATAAAAAACCAATGGGCACACATGAATAGCCAATAGGCACACATACAAAACCAATGGGCACACGTACAAATCAAATTGACCATTACGTCACCCAAAACAAAATAAAGCAAATCAGCGCAGTGATTACATCACTACATTGCGACATCACGGAAAACCAAATCAGGGTCAAAGGTCAAAGGTCAAATTGGGCCAAAATCCGCCCACGCTACTCTCGTATTGAACACGCAACAGACATCCTCTATTCACAGAAATTGGCGCTATTGTCACTAGCAGGTGGCAGCTGCTAGTTTGGTATAGCTCTAGCTGACGCCATGGAGATTTTTTTATGGATGAGGGAATTTAAACAGGAACAAACCACTCGTATTACTCCGAGTGTCGAAACACAAACAAACTAAAGTAAGTCATAAACAAGCGTCTGAAACCAATTACTACAGTATACGCATGAGAGAGCCTACATCTGCACTACTTCAGACTCTTTTATAGCCGTACTAGAGGTGAATGGAAGAACAGCAATTCAGTTATGTGGCAGTAGATATATCTCACACCATATTCTTAAAAAGAAATATTGGGTCTAGTGTTCACTCGCTGTATATGCTAGAAGTTTAAATGAATCAGTTGATTTGTCAGTGGCATTACCTTAGATCATATGACTACTGACGTGCGTCAAATTACTTCTTCATATAAGTATATTAGTTTTAAATAATAACATACATGTATGTTTGTGGGTAATGGCACCTTTAGATATACAAATTTATTTGGCTACATCGTGTAATTGTGGTATCCGAACCACGGTGGAGGCCTGGCATTCCACACATTCACAAGTTGTGATTAATACACTTCTCGTCAGAGGTGAGGGAAGGATTTAGCAATCACAAAATTTGTGCCGAGACTGAGGATTGAACCCCGGACCCCCAGCACAGAATTCTGACACCTTACCCCTAGACCACCAGGTCACAAAAAATTAAAATAGGAATGAATATATTGGTGTGTTAATACATATGTATGTATTTTGGTTGTAATATATGTTTGTAGGTAGTATATATATATTATATATATCCTACAGCCAATGCCTGAAACCTGCTGCCTTGGGAATTGGCTGGGTTCTTCACGCATTGGCCAGCTAGTCCAGTCAAATTGCAACAAAAAAAATTGTAATTTGCGTTCTGGCCAGTTGAAGCGGGAATTGACCACGACAGTCTGGCTAGTACCCAAAGTGCTGGATAGTATGACACAACATAACACAATCCCAACCTAACCTAACTTAATCACTGTGAATAGGGAGTCGCGGGGGTACGCGTGGGGACCGGAAGTGGACTGGACACCACCTCCAACCACCTTCCCTTCTTAGACAGTAAATAACTCTAACTAATTGTAAGCGATGTATCATATAACATATGCAGTAGAAAATGCAGATAAAAACGTAATAAAACATAATTGAAATAAAATAGTTATTTGTCTTGGCTAGTTTCTTACGACCTTATCTAGAACTGGGTGGACAAAGTCAACCTGCTGGTAAATTATTATAATTATATTTCGTACTTTGTCCGATCATTTCACGAACTAGCTACGTCACGTGTTTTGGCCGTGACTCTAAGTAGAGAAAGTACCTAACGATAAGTTAAACGATTATAGCTTCTTAAATATTTTACCGGGATAATTCCAAAGGATATATGTTATTTTATAATAATGTTTCATCAAGAAGCTTGTAAGACAATTAACTTACAGAGCGTAAAATTACCAAACTATGTGGCTTTAAAGTGACCGCGCGAAAGCGAGACTTAAATCAATTGAAGAATCTGTATTTATTTAAAAGTGTTGGTTGGAAAATTCTTACAGTCTTAACAACTTTTTCTATCGATATAATTAGAATACTCCACTCAGACGTCTGATTTGAGAAGAACTACTTTGTTAAGATGAATGTATTCTATTATTTTTTATGCTTAATTATATATTTTTGGTCAAGTATAATGATTTAGCCCTGATTTCATTTAATAGACGTGATATATCTTAAATATTAACATTCATTAAGAAATTACTGCTGTAGATCAATAATAATTTTAATATAGTAATGAAAATAAAGCTCAGATATGGTTGTCAAGCCCATAGTTTCTGGGGAGGGTACCGTAGTTGGGGTTTAAACTCCGTCCTGCAACTCGTCCCCCCCCCCCCCCCAGTTATATAAAATAGTGTCTATGTTTAAAGAAAAACGAGGAAATGTTCATTAGTCAAGCAAGTTATCTGGGTAAACTAGGATAAGAAAATAAAAAATAAATAAAAAGAAAATGGGAATTATTAAGGTTGTTTCACACTATGGGGAAACTCACGCTCCACTCACACAGTGCTCAGACTACGCTCAAATATCGTACAGTAGGAATCAAATGGGAGTGATTACACTATAGAGAGTACCACGCTCCACTCACACAGAGCTCAGTCTACACTCAAATATCGTACAGTAGGAATCAAATGAGAGTGTTCACACTATAGAGAGTGCCACGCTCCACTCACACAGAGCTCAGACTACACTCAAATATCGTATAGTAGGAATCAAATGAGAGTGTTCACACTATAGAGTGCCACGCTCCACTCACACAGAGCTCAGACTACACTCAAATATCGTACAGTAGGAATCAAATGAGAGTGTTCACACTATAGAGAGTGCCACGCTCCACTCACACAGAGCTCAGACTACACTCAAATATCGTATAGTAGGAATCAAATGACAGTGTTCACACTATAGAGAGTGCCACGCTCCACTCACACAGAGCTCAGACTACACTCAAATATCGTACAGTAGGAATCAAATGAGAGTGTTCACACTATAGAGAGTGCCACGCTCCATTCACACAGAGCTCAGACTACACTCAAATATCGTACAGTAGGAATCAATTGAGAGTGTTTACACTATAGAGAGTGCCACGCTCCACTCACACAGAGCTCAGACTACACTCAAATATCGTATAGTAGGAATCAAATGAGAGTGTTCACACTATAGAGAGTGCCACGCTCCACTCACACAGAGCTCAGGCTACACTCAAATATCGTATAGTAGGAATCAATTGAGAGTGTTTACACTATAGAGAGTGCCACGCTCCACTCACACAGAGCTCAGACTACACTCAAATATCGTACAGTAGGAATCAATTGAGAGTGTTTACACTATAGAGAGTGCCACGTTCCACTCACACAGAGCTCAGACTACACTCAAATATCGTACAGTAGGAATCAATTGAGAGTGTTTACACCATAGAGAGTGCCACGCTCCACTCACACAGAGCTCAGGCTACACTCAAATATCGTATAGTAGGAATCAATTGAGAGTGTTTACACTATAGAGAGTGCCACGCTCCACTCACACAGAGCTCAGACTACACTCAAATATCGTACAGTAGGAATCAATTGAGAGTGTTTACACTATAGAGAGTGCCACGCTCCACTCACACAGAGCTCAGACTACACTCAAATATCGTACAGTAGGAATCAATTGAGAGTGTTTACACTATAGAGAGTGCCACGCTCCACTCACACAGAGCTCAGACTACACTCAAATATCGTACAGTAGGAATCAATTGAGAGTGTTTACACTATAGAGAGTGCCACGCTCCACTCACACAGAGCTCAGACTACACTCAAATATCGTATAGTAGGAATCAATTGAGAGTGTTTACACTATAGAGAGTGCCACGCTCCACTCACACAGAGCTCAGACTACACTCAAATATCGTATAGTAGGAATCAATTGAGAGTGTTTACACTATAGAGAGTGCCACGCTCCACTCACACAGAGCTCAGGCTACGCTCAAATATCGTACAGTAGGAATCAAATGGGAGTGTTTACACTATAGAGAGTGCCACGCTCCACTCACACAGAGCTCAGGCTACGCTCTAATATCGTACAGTAGGAATCAATTGAGAGTGTTTACACTATAGAGAGTGCCACGCTCCACTCACACAGAGCTCAGGCTACGCTCAAATATCGTACAGTAGGAATCAAATGGGAGTGTTTACAATTTAGAGAGTGCCACGCTCAATCACCCTCATAATGACCATCACGATCCTTGTCGAGAATATTTTGAGCGCGGTATTTTGACCGTAGCCTGAATGGAGCGCTACTGTAAACATGACATGGATAGTATAGTCCCAAGCTACAGTTTGTTTCAGCCCGTCGAACTATACAACTTGGCAAAAAAATTTTATAGCGATGATATTAAAAAAAAAAAGAAGGTATGGATGGAAATAGGACAGACTTTAAACAAAACGTGTGAGTTTCAACTATTTTTTACTATCTTAAAAATACAATAATTTTAAACTTACAAATTTAAATAATATTGTGTTGCCAGTGAATTGAGCCTTCTTCTGATATGAAAAATCTTAAAAATATTTCTCTTACGTGGGCGTCGCAGTGTAATACCTTAGTACATCTCATGAGCGTGAGCATGACGAGAGTGTGAGCGTGAGCATGACGAGAGTGTGAGCGTGAGCATGACGAGAGTGTGAGCGTGATTGTCCCCATAGTGTGAATACCTAAGTACATCTCATGAGCGTGAGCATGACGAGAGTGTGAGCGGGAGTGTCCCTATAGTGTGAACCCTCGGTGCATCCCATGAGAGTGAGCATGACGAGAGTGTGAGCGTGAGTGTTCCTATAGTGTGAATCCTCGGTGCATCCCATGAGCGTGAGCATGACGAGAGTGTGAGCGTGATTGTCCCCATAGTGTGAATACCTAAGTACATATCATGAGCGTGAGCATGACGAGAGTGTGAGCGTGAGTGTCCCCATAGTGTGGAACACGTTCTAACGAGTGTGGGGATAGCTGTAAACGTGGCTTAAGTCTTTAAGATTAGGAAATAGCAACAACTTTCAGCTTGAAACTATTCGAACGGTGTTCCTGAGAACACATCGCAAATGAATCAGTATGAAAAATAAGAATCATAGGATGGGAATAGGGTAAGTAGGGAGGGAGGGAAGGGGACGGGGTCAAGCCAACTGGCTGCAGTTTGTGAAAATAGAAAATATTGGCAGTTTGAGAACAGCCTGTCTGGAGAAAAGTATTATAAATGTTCTGATGTTTTTTTTTACTATAGTGTGTAGTGTAGACTAGTTTTAATTGGTTATTTATTGTGTAGGGTAAACTGGTAAATTTTGTTTTCTAAGTTAACACTATGAGGAGGAAGCGTTTATAACATGCAAACATGTTTGTTTATGGCACAACTTTACAACATTTTACTATATTATTTGTGTTATTTTATAGGGATTAATAATATAAAATTAAATGTGAATGTTTCATATACCATGATTTGAGGTGTTATACCTATATGAAAATTATTTTAAATATATTATGGAACTGTCTAAATAGTGTATTCTTATCCGGATCTGACTATAACCAGGGTTGTTGGAATATCTGGGCTACTTACTTCTCAGGGAAAAAGACCCACCAAACCTCCTCTCTGTCATCGGCCACCATTTCGATACTTCTGTGTCTCATGGATATAAAATTCAAAGTCTTCAGTACATTTGGTCAAGTTACAAATGTATTTATTTGAATAGTGTACAATTTTGGATTATAATAGGCAGGGGTAAATCAAACATTTCTCCAAACAAATATTTTAAAATCAGCAACGCTATTAAAGAAAGAAGAAATTGTCTCTATAATTGTCCATGTTGGGCTTTGTATGTGTAGAGAACGGGTTCAAGAAAATTTATTTTGAGGGACCTATCCCCCCCTTTACCCCCCCAGGCCTAAAGAGTTTCAGGGTGGGTCTCTCCCCCGACAAACGTTTGATAATCGGATGCCACTTTTGAATAGTTCCTTGTTTGGAGTCTCTTTTTGAAACTATACTCCCCTAGAAACTATTGGAAGTAGTTTGTCCTCAGAATTTTTTAAATGTTGATGTCCTTGATGAAGATATATAGTACGGTCCTCACCTGATATTTTATTTTTAAATTCGATGCCCTTAGAAGCTAGTGATGTTTGTTTTTAATTGTGTTATATTCAAAAATTTAGGATGGGAGTGAAATAAATCTAGAAAGGGGCAAGCTTATACACACTTATGGCTTTATTTAAGAAGACGTTCTAAATGTAGAATTTATGTATTTGGAAGGAAGGGGTGCTATGTAAATTTCTAAATGCTAAACAAATTGATAGAAATTACAAATTTTTTCTTCAACAGATTTTCCTTCACGTTCAGATTGTATGCTTATGTACTAATTATGCTGATGGGCTAGGGAAGAAATGGGTTGCATTTATAGGAAGTGTACCTGAATTTGCGTGGAGAGAGAAAGTTTTGCTAACCATTTAGGGGAAACCACCCTCAGTAAATTCGACCAGTATCAAACCACGAACTCCTCGTCATCAACAGTCAAGTCTATTGCGAGAGTAGCGCCTTAGATCATGTGGCACCGAAGTGGGTCTTAAAGTATTTGATCCCTTCCATTAATTAGCATAAAAATTAGTTCCAGATTGTTTCTAGAATCATTTAATATTAGTAATTTTTCTTTGTTGGTGACAGTTAGGGGGTGGTTTCCCCTCAAAGCCCACTCTTGAAATGTTGGTTTGACTTCAACCTTTGGATATGTTTTTTTCTTTCACCACGTCTTACTACCTATTTAGGCTGCACACATATGTGATCATTTCTCTTAGTGGGATATGGATGAGACAGGAAGCATTTCAGCGGTAATCTACTCTCATTTTTCCTGAAAGGAGTGTGGGAAACCTTTTAGGAAAAACAAACTTCAGTAGACCCGACCGGGATAGGAACCCTGATCTCTACTCTTTGGCAGGCCAATATAATACGAGCGTGACGCCTTAGACTATTCGGCGTCTGAGGCAGCTTATCTGGTACTTGAAAACGAAATTCCTAGTTTTTATCCAAAGGTCCTTATATTGATTCCCAAGGCTAGTCATCACTTTTCAATATATAATTAAATATACGTATATAAAATCAATAAGTTATACTAAGTCCTGTGCACTGATTGAGTTTGTGAACGTACTTGTTTCTAGTGATGTAATTGTGTGCATGTGTTCTTCACGCTAAGTGCATTGTATTGTCGTTGTACACTGGTGTTGAACAAGGGTTGGAATAGTTGGGGCAAAGTTTCACAATTAGAACAAAGTTAATGTTACACTGTTGTGAAGATGGCTGGAACCAAGCCAGACTTAAAACAGATTAACTAACTAACACAAGGCAACGCCAGCGAGGACAGGGAGGAAAAAATGTCATGTGGATGGTGTTGTAACGCCGTCCTCATGCATGAAAGGAGAGTTAGATTAATGAAGATTTAAAACTAACATTTGTTTTCTCTACTCATAACAACATGGGCATGTCAAGTGAATTAAGAAATATTATATTGTTAACAATTTACAGACGACTGTCAAAATGCTAATGTGATGACGATGTCTTAAAATGTATGTGTGCTCCCGTATAGCATTGTAACTGTCCTAATAGGACGTCAACCTTCTCTTATCTAGGTTATATGGTGAAAGTAAGGCTGGGGATCAAATCCTGGTAGTGACTGTGATTTTCCTTGAATGCTTCTAACTTCTCACTTCACCAAATGTGGGCACAGAGTTTACGGTACGTTTACTATAAATACTGTTTCAGTAGTGCAGTAGTGTAAATTGCGAATAGCCCATATGGAGAATAAAATGTGCAAAAATACATTACTTTGTTTATATATATATATATATATATATATTATATATATATACAAGAATACAAATATATACAAGAATACGTGATGTAATTCAAAGAGTAAAATAACTTGTTTAAATATATAAATATATTTATTCAAACTAACATTCCATATTCAAATTACAATTTAATTACAATTAATAAAAAAGAGCAAATGTATAGTCTTTAAAGATATGCACTAAACTTAAATTATACATAATAGGGGCATCCAAATCGATAATCTCATTTGCATTTAGAATTTAGTAAAAGTCAAAATTTTAATACTAGTTAACAAGTTTCAACTAAAAAAAATAATATCAATGTTTATTTCAATTAAAACTAAAGATTATATTGAATTAGGTTAAAAAAATCTAGTTTATCTACAATATAAATAAAAAAGTTTTTTTGTTCCTTAACAAATAATATTTTTTTGTCATATCCTACTGCCTATTCGAGCAAAAAGCATTCATATTAATTACAGTAATATGTCAGTGAGGATAGAGTTGTATATCATAGCAAATTTATCCAAATTTGCATGGGATAAGCGTATAAATTCATTTTGGAATAAAAAAAACCTCTTAGTAAATCCATCCTGGATTCGAGCCCCTATCTCCCAGTTATTGGCAGTACAGTGTATTGCGAGAGTATTTCTTTAGACCCTTCGATGACAGAATGAAGCTATCATTCTATAAATAATATGTTTGTTACTAAAAGGGGGGCTTTTGGCGCTATATTAAATATAAAATATGACATAATTTTTCAGCTCTCAAAATATTTATAAAGTGCTTAGGTACTTTTAAAAAGTCATCATGTATATGCTTTAGAGGACCTTCTATTAAAATACTACTAAGTTATAAGCCACGAAAAGTTGTTTTTATTCTAAATTTAGACATATACCCCTCAAATACTTATTCATTTTGGAGAAAATTGGTTTTCTTAACAAATCAACATTTTTGACTTAAGTTTTGTGATTATATTATTAAGTCTGATAGTATAAGTGTAAGCATTGTCATGGAATTCATAGTAAAAGCTCAAAATATTATTATTATTATTATTATTATTATTATTATTATTATTATTATTATTATTATTATTATTATTATTATTATTAGCACCGCGTATTACTAACCGTTCCGGTTATACGCACTTACCCTAATGTGCAATGGTAGGGTGATTGTGAGATGAAATGGAGGACCTACAGTTTAACGTGGAATCCGAACCACGGTGGAGACCTGGAATTCCTCACATTCACAAGTTGTGATTAATACACATCTTGTCAGAGGTGAAGGAAGGGTTGGAAATCAGATAAATCTGTGCCGGGACCGAGGATTGAACCCCGGACCTTCAGCACAGAAGTCTGACACCTTACCTCTAGACCACTCAAAACAACAAATCACAAATTTGAACTCTCTTTGATTTGAGGGGTGACCCAAATATATGCCAGCATGCTTATTAAAAATGTATATAACTGTTTTTGTGCTATTTAAATATATATATCTATATTATTTATACATCGCAGGATAATAATTTGTAAAACGACTTTTTTTTATAAGAAGCCTGAGATTTTTAGAAAACTCCACCCTTTAGTCGATAAAAATACATTCGTCTCTATTAGGCCTGCATTTTGAAAAACAGCTGGTGCCTTCCAGTTTTATTGTAATGAAGATATTTGTCCATGGAAATTCTGTCCAAGCCTCAGGCGTTTTATACAAGGCCTAAGTCATCCCGACTACCGTAAAAAGGCTAAATCTTACAGCCTTTTTACAGTCTCATTAGCCTATATTATAGCTATCAGCATATAAGACAATATTTTAGAGTAAAAATTTAATTATTCTAAAATCAGAAAATTTTCAATCAAGTCAGATAAAATAAACAAGTTACAGAAATTGTAAAACCAGTAAAAAATTTAATTTTACACAATAGCTTCAATATAACTGAAGAAAATAAAAATGTGGTGAAAAAAAATTCTGATATGCTTGTAGTCTCAGACACTCGTCATATCTTGATAATGGAATATTGAATGTTGAAGTGGTGGTTCAATGGTGAGTTTGTCTAGAAGTGTGCTTGGAACTCCTGTACCGTTGGGTCTGTTTTTAGGATTGCAACCGAAAAGAGCTTGGTACGGTGAGCTCACGATCATCCAATATAGAGAGGAGTTCTTCCATCAAAGCACCACTTAATTGAAATGGTTATCATGCATCCAACCACGAAGGATGTTTTTGGCATCTTGATTGATTCTCTCTACACTTCCTTGAGCCTCAGGATGACGTGGACATCCATAGAATGATTTTACATTCTTGCCGGAGCAATGCGAATTTCTGTATATGTAGCATCCTTTTTTGTACCAAATAAAGATAAGCGTATGAGACAAGAGAAAATATCAGAGAAACCAGAGTGAATTTGCAGGGTTTAGAAACACAATATAATTAGAATAAAATATTGCTCTCAGAAACGCGCTACTCATACAATCATGAAAGAACAAATAATGTTATTTATGTATCTCATCAAAATATATTCAATAATATCTGTGGATACTCCTCACGATTAAAGAGGATAAAATTCCCAAAAGAATCCTAACACATTCTAGAATATATACCCGGGTGAGGACATAAATAGTTAAGAAGGGGTAGAACATAATTTAACATTGAATATAGTTTAAATGGTAAAAAGTACTATAATATATATAAACAATAAAGTATTATAAATAAAGATAAGTGTAAATTGATAGTTAACAAATCGACAATATGTCCTACATGACTCTACATCTTGTCGATGTTTTATGAAACAGTTATTATTTAAAGGGGAATCCCATAAAAGTTTATACGATAAAAGCTAGCCTAATCATAGTCCTTACTTTTTATTAGTATGATGATAATTATAATAATAATAATAATAATAAAATAAAAATAATAAAAATTAATAATAATAATTATTATAATTATAATAGAACTTTGAATTACATATCAATTTAAGCCTTCCTATCTACTCACTGCGCACAATACAAACTAAACACTCCACAAAATAACTATAAAATAATATTCCCCTGATTACACCCATCACCAAATGTATTCCTGATGAAAAATATCACTTTCCATCACGTCGTTAAGATATTGCAGTAAATAATTAATTAGTTTATTACAAATTTTTCCAACATATATTTTTCTAATAAACTAATTCCAATTAAGATATACAAATATTTAACTCAATGAAGTTATGCTTTTATAAATTAAATAAAATTTAAATAAGTTATAATTTGTTCATCAATAATCAATATACTTCTCTCTTATACTTGGGAACATTATCATAACGTATGTGAACCTTGTGAATCTTATCACTATTTCACAACGATCATCTAAGATTTTAAATATTTACAGTCTTTGAATAGTTTGATAATGTGATCTTTAAAATATAAAAAGTTACAACAAAATATTTAGATATTGAATTAAAAGTGGTATTAAAAATATTGAAGTTTATATCAGAAGGTAACTTTGAAAATTATATTATCAAATTAAATACCGAAAAGTTGTTTGAGCTTACATATAGTATAACTCTGACGCTAGCATCTTTTATCAGTTGAAAACCAAGAGTGAAGCTAAAGGAAAGGAAAAAAAAAAAAAGGAAAACAGATGACGGCAGGCCTCCGTATCAAACTCTGCTATGTGTGAGAGCCGACTCTACTACCACTCTCTCCACTTATGCAACTAAGGTGGGGTTCTACGTGTGTGAGAGCCGACTCTACTACCACTCTCTCCACTTATGCAACTAAGGTGGGGTTCTACGTGTGTGAGAGCCGACTCTACTACCACTCTCTCCACTTATGCAACTAAGGTGGGGTTCTACGTGTGTGAGAGCCGACTCTACTACCACTCTCTCCACTTATGCAACTAAGGTGGGGCTCTACGTGTGTGAGAGCCGACTCTACTACCACTCTCTCCACTTATGCAACTAAGGTGGGGTTCTACGTGTGTGAGAGCCGACTCTACTACCACTCTCTCCACTTGTGCAACTAAGGTGGGGTTCT
This sequence comes from Timema podura, assembly GCA_033556935.1. NCBI lineage: Eukaryota > Metazoa > Arthropoda > Insecta > Phasmatodea > Timematidae > Timema > Timema podura. The sequence continues at coordinate 57,646,549 of JAVRXN010000005.1, forward strand.
ACGTGTGTGAGAGCCGACTCTACTACCACTCTCTCCACTTGTGCAACTAAGGTGGGGTTCTACGTGTGTGAGAGCCGACTCTACTACCACTCTCTCCACTTGTGCAACTAAGGTGGGGTTCTACGTTTGTGAGAGCCGACTCTACTACCACTCTCTCCACTTATGCAACTAAGGTGGGGTTCTACGTGTGTGAGAGCCGACTCTACTACCACTCTCTCCACTTATGCAACTAAGGTGGGGTTCTACGTGTGTGAGAGCCGACTCTACTACCACTCTCTCCACTTATGCAACTAAGGTGGGGTTCTACGTGTGTGAGAGCCGACTCTACTACCACTCTCTCCACTTATGCAACTAAGGTGGGGTTCTACGTGTGTGAGAGCCGACTCTACTACCACTCTCTCCACTTATGCAACTAAGGTGGGGTTCTACGTGTGTGAGAGCCGACTCTACTACCACTCTCTCCACTTATGCAACTAAGGTGGGGTTCTACGTGTGTGAGAGCCGACTCTACTACCACTCTCTCCACTTATGCAACTAAGGTGGGGTTCTACGTGTGTGAGAGCCGACTCTACTACCACTCTCTCCACTTGTGCAACTAAGGTGGGGTTCTACGTGTGTGAGAGCCAACTCTACTACCGCTCTCTCCCCTTGTGCAACTAAGCTAAACTAAGGCCTTTGCACTTTAAAATGCGTGAAACTAAGAAATGAAAGTACGACTTTATTAGAGTAGGGTAGGGCAGGCCTGGCAGACAAAGGAAAATGCCACCAGGACCACCCCACTGAGTGGAAGTAAGAGCAGGAAAAAAAACTTCGACAGAAGTGAGGGTAAAAACCTGCGATAGTATCGTGCAGGATACATGCTTCGTTACCAAAGATATGTTTTTTTACGCATATGACCGGTAGCGTGGGATTTTACAGGAAATGTTAGGGATCTAATCAGATCCAAAGGACAGTTGTCACCTGGATAATAAATGAACTAATTGGCTATATGTTTACGAACCCAATGGAACGTATGTTACTTTTAATACTACCAAGAAGTGGCCCTTATTAGGGCCGACACGGCGATTCAATGTCAACAGTACAAGAACAGCTCCTAGTAGTGCTCAATCTTGTGCATTAAGGGGGGCCGAAGGCAGTGCGTGTGTGTTGTTCGTGTGTGTATGTGTGTGGCTTGTTGACAGCCCCGTCAAAGTAAGTACATGGGTCAATGAGCCTTGCATGCCCGACTCATCGCTCTTTACTGGGACTCGGCACACAGGAACAACCCCATTGAAAATCCCCAGCTCAGGTTCGCGCTACCCGTATGTGTGATGCTCTGAAAACAAGTACATCAGTGTCCACGCACACACGGGACGCTCCTCAGAACCACGTCAGAACACCAGAGCCGGGCCTGTGATAGGAGTATCTCAGGCCGTACCTACAATCCGCCCTCGCCCACATTTCTCCAGAAGATCAGCAGTCAAGCCCCCCAACAACCGAGAACACCCCTAACGGTTCAGAAGTGCGTCGCCGTCCCAACCCAGCTTTGCTACTGTTAAGACGCCTTGCTCAGAAAAGGGTGCATCTGAGTCTTACCAGCGAGTCCCAAATTCATGGTGAGTACTTACACCACTAGGTAGCTAACTGGGACCAAGTCCAGCAACACACAACTTCCCCGCCAGTAGGCCCCCGGTCACCGAGAACAAATCTCACTATCATCGTGATATTTTACCAAGAGCGGAACTTAATGTTCACCCGGCCAGCCCGCCTCTTTTTGAAGTGTTCGCACCCACTCCCTGGATATTCTCCCAGACTAGCCGTCGGCACAACTTCCAGAGACAGACTGTGAATGACCAAAAGCTACTACACGCTCATTATATACGAGCTAACCCCTGAGAGATGGCCGGTAAGGAGAGAGAGAAAGAAAATTGAGGGGAATGATGTGGGAGGGGAAACACCTGACAACCAATCTGTGTCACGCACATCCCACCAGGATGTGACGTCATGGGGTTCGAAATCAATGGAAGTTAAAGAACATTCCATGATGGTCTAGCTCGTCCCAGTGACTAGCCTTGAAAGTTCACGAAGCTGGGCGCTGGTTCGAATAAAAGACGCGCCCGTGTCCTGTTATGTGTCAAGTATATCCCCTCTTTTATCAAACTAATGGGTCAGGGATTGAAGAGGTAAAGTTCAAAATAAGATGTACTAGCTTTTGTATGGTGAGAGGTTTTTATCACCAAATATTACTACCCCTTCAGGTTATGTGCATTATAGGTATGAGGAAGATTGAATCTAGATTAAGTACACCCACATTTTCTTGGAGAGAGAGAGAGAGTGGAAAAACATTTAGGAGTAAACACAATTAGTTTACCTGAACTAGATTATAGCACTTAGCTTCACGTCATATACTTATTGGTCACAATAATGTTATTCGAACTTCAACCTGCGTAGTAGACAATTGACTAGACAACTGGAAGTTTAGTCCAATACATGGCCAACCCTGTCCTAAGGAAATCATGTTCTCTCTACCTTTCTTTTAGTGGAACCAGGAGATTTCGTGCTAGGGAGGCTGGGTCATGAAGACACTGCTCTCAATCGTAAAGTGAGTCAAGTTACCGCGCACTAAACTCTTGTACGACCATTGCCGGCTTTACGTGGAGACACACACACACCCGACTCTTACTTTGTGACCCGTAAATAAAGTAGCAGCTCTCAAAAACATTCAAGGTACCTGCTTTAGTTTTTTTAAGCCATTTCCCAGGCTATAGGTGGAAAAAACAACAGATGTGATGATCGTGGCTGCTGGCACGTATGTGTATAGCTCATGTGTCTAAATATATTTGACCATCTTTTTCAGATTTTAAACTAATTGACGGCTTATAACCACGCTGTGATATTAGTATTTCTTACTAAACACATTAATATATTAAATACATGCATGAATACCTTATATAAAATATATATTATCTTAAATAACGAGTGTTAAAATAGAATAAATTAGAAATTTTAGACCCTGTAGTACTAAATAAAATGAGTGAACACAATCACACAAAATTTCTCTTATTGTGTATTGTATTATCTTTGAATAAGCTTTTCCAAAAGAGGTTTTTAGTAAACTACAGTTATTATTATTAGTATTATTATTATTATTATTAGGTGTTCTGTCTTAAAACAGGTCCATTCCTTTCTTCAGTGAAACTTTGATCTCCAATGTGCCCTGTTCTCTGCCTCCTCCTTCAGTTCTCAGAATTTTCTCCTTTGCTCAAGTGATCTAGTATTTGAATCCTCCTTCTTACTAAGCTCCTCTATCCCTCAACTTTTCCTTCAATGACGTCGTGCAGAAGACAGTTTCTCCTAAAAATATGTCCAATCTAGTTTGCTTTGCGCTGAAGAATCACATCCAAGATCCAGCTCTTCCCACACACTCTTCTTAGGACTCCTTCACTTGACTCCCTGTTTGTCCACCTGATTTTCTCAAGTCTCCTCCTGCACATTTTAAAGCTCTGCAAGTATTTCTTTTCTATCTTCCTAAGAGTCCAAGTCCATAGAGTGCAATCCTCCAAATGTAGCATTTCATCAGTTTATTTCTCAGTTCCAACTAAACTTGCTGGTCAACGTTAACCTCTTCTTGTTGAAAGCTTCCTTGGCCATAACGATCATCGACCTAATTTATGTAGGAGTTGACTTACCAGTTTCTTTAGCTGCTCTATGTTTTCCAACTACTGGTTTTCAATTTTGATTTCCAGCAGGTCTTCAATTTTTTTAAAAACTACTATTAAATAAAAATAAATACATCATCTTGTTAGTCAAAATATTCACTCTTTATATTCAAATTGTTCAAATATATTCAAACAAAATTCAAATTTTCCAAACTAAATTTTTTTTTACCACCAGAAAATTATATATTTGTAAAAATAGAAATACATTCATATTTATATTCTTATTTATAGTCAGTAAAGAACCCTTTATCAGATTTTTACCCAAAATAAAGAATATAGCGTTATTTTTCCTGTCAAACACTCCCAAAAATATTCATTTTGAACCAAAGCCTTAGTGCCATTTTAAATATATTTTCAATTTTTGACAAACCAGTCTTCAGTAAACTACTCATAAATGAGTTTTCACCCCAAAAACAAATATACAATATTGATTGTCACGTAAGTCATTCACAATATATTTGGAACCAAATAGTAATTTTTTTTTAATATTTCAAGTTTTTGAAAAAAAAAAAGTTCTCGGCAAACTACCCATAAATGAGTTTTTACCTCAAAGACAAGTATTCACTTTTATGTTTCATGTCACACACTCATAGATACCAGTTTTGGAATCAAATAATTAAAGCCATTTTTAAAATACTTCTAAGTTTTTGAAAGATCAATCATTTGTAAACAAGTCTTCAAAGATGTTTTGTTCAAAAAACCAATTATATTGTGCTATTTTTCATGTCAAACAAATTTTTGATATGCACTTTAAGCAAAATCGTTAGAGCCATTTTCAAAAAATTGGCAATAGAAAAAAATATTTATCAGTTAACTACTAATAATTAAAGGGCTAGGATAGAAAAAAAATTGCTATCCATTAAACTGTTTTGATATGTGGTCAGGGTCAGAGAGACAGACAGACAAACAGAATGGTAAAATCAACTTTTTGGGATTCGTGTTCGTATAAAACGTAAAAAATCTGCATAATCTTTAAATCGATAGGTTCTCTATCACAATACATATCTTGACATGAGAAAGTAGATACTAGATGTTATTTGGGCTTACATGACACATATTTATTATCTTATAACAAACAAAGTAGGTTCTACATTCTATACTTCAAGTAACACACAAATTTCACAACTTCGAATCAGACTGTTGCGTGCTGTTTGAATAATCACTGGTTTCACTAGAATTTTTTGAAAACAGTTTAAAACTCGCTCTTCTGGCCCTTTTTTTGGCATAGGGGTATTTAAATAATTTGGTGTCCTCTCCTCTAATAATTGATCTAGCAGACTTACAACAGCGAGTTAAGAACTGTACTCACAGTATTCGAATGAATCCAGAGATTTCTCAAAGATCACGAAAAAATCTGATCCAAATATGAGAGATTTGTGTGGGAGTGTAAGAACATAATGTAGAACACCCATTACTCTGTGCCATGTAAACCAAAATAACATTTCGTTTTTTATTCTTTTTTCTTTACCAAAAGACAAAATTGCCTGTATTATTTCATGAATTGGTTTGTGGACCTATGTTTACTGATTTTTTTTACTCATATTAATGAGTACTACAAGTTCTTAAACATTGTTACTAAAAGCCTGTATACAAACACTCCGTTTACCCTGAGAGGTATCTAGCTTACCTTTCACGTTTCTACTATGGTGTAGCTTATAAGAAAGGACCCTAGAGTAATCCGTCAAGGAAAGATTTACTCTTCAGGCTGAACGAGATGTATAAATATGAATGTACTCATATCTATGTTTAAAGAGACTTAAGTTCTCCTCTAAGCCATTTATATCTACACATTACTGACCAAACGTTGCGAAGACACGTTTCAACCTGACCATTTGGAATATCATCTGTTTATGTGTTAAATCTGTTAAATATGTTGACCGATCTTAGAAAAATTCGAGTGGGCTATTTTTGGACCTCAGTTAAACAACGTATGTACTGGCTGTGTTTCAATATAGCGGTCTATCAAAGGATTTTTGTTAGGTGGCTCATCTCAAGGGTTTGAATGTAACATTCTAAATAATTGATAAAATACAAGGGCAATTTTTTTTAAATGTTTACATATATTGCAAGACGGACGTCTTAACCCATGTGATCAACAGTTTTTCCCTATGAATATTATGTACTATTGAGTATGGCATTTTTTGGTGTCTAACTTGATCACCAAGGTAAAATATCAACTACAAATCCAAGGAGAGATTATAGAAGATATTTCAACTTGATATCCAAATAGAAATATTAAGAATGTAATAAAGAAAGATAAGAATATGACATAATTCTTAGAAAGATATAGTTAGAATTTGTTGAATAGAAGAAGCTAGGTCTATTGGAGACAGAGCTACTAGTGATTCATGTCATAAAACTACATATTTAAGTATCAACCCCCTTTCCCTCCCTTAAACTATGAGGAATTTGTGACGCTGTAGAAAGGACGGATATAAACATTTCAATGTTAGAGAATTGTCGTACTACTCCAGAGGTTTCGGTCTTGTTTCCAGATGTAATTTTTCAATGTATCAGGTAAGACCAAAGAAATAAGACCATTTTAATCTACCTACTTACTTTATTATTCATAAAATACTGCATACATCCAATGGCAGGACCAACCACATCTCAAAATGTTAGAATGGAGACTTTGTGATATTTATTTCTTTATTACATTTTAAATAACAATGCTGGTAAGGATAAGAATGGTCTTATTGAGATTATTGAGCAGCAATTGTTACATAAATATTTGTATTGATTAAAATATTACCTGCAACAGTGATACCACGTTTGTCCGAGAAATCACCAAATGCGTAGCATTTCTAGCTTCCTACAACTTGAATATTCTTGTATTCAAGTTAATATAAATCACTTGACTACCTGACCTTTTTATATACAAAATATAATTATTTGCGACCTTACAACTTAATTAAAAAACACAAATTTAATGAGCTAGTTATCTACAATTTAAAATAGTAATATACTTTTCAAGGCATCACATTTTGAAACAAAGGTTTTACGATATTTATAGTCATATCCATAGATAGTTTATTTTCATAAAAAATTCCCTTCATAGTAAGCTCCAAAACAATCGTTTATCAGCAAATGAAGTGATCCTTCACACAAGCAGAATACGAACTCAGGTGTCGCGAGTGATCACTGGACGTTTGTGAGACTAGAATGACACTCGAACATTTCAAACCATCACCCAAGCTACACATCACGATGTCAAGTGTCACAATAAGCCTCTGACAACAAGATTGATGATGACAGCAATTTGTGTCAAAAGTCCTATCATAAATAAAAAAATCTAGCAATTCGTTCACCACAAAAGAAAACATTTTGGTGAAAAATATATTTTAAACTTTTTCACTTAGTAGAAAAGGTTCACATTTCGATGGTTTATAATCTAGTAATATTTCCAAAGAATTATTGAAATTAAAAAAAATTGATATGATTTATAAACACTCATTTCAAGTAGTTAGTTCATAAGTTTGTTCTTTCTTCGGAATGTTTTCAGTTACTCGTTTTTAAAACCGTTTCCTCATTATTATATTCTCTATAGCTTTCTATAATTAATTAAATATTTTAAAATAAATAGCATTTAGCTTTATATATTATATATTTGTATATTTTTTTAATCTATGAGGTTTAAATAATATATATATATATATAATATTAAATACCCCATGCATTGAAAGAATATGTCTTTTTATATTATATATAAGACTTCATATATTAAAAAATATGTATATTATACATAGGTCTACATATATTTATAATATATGTATATTTTTAATGTATGATGTTTTAATAGTATATATGTATATCATTAAAAAATGTCATACATTAAAATAATTTAATATACATAAATATTATTATTATAATTCCTTAGGACCATACTCTAGTTAATAATGATTTAAGGGAAGTCAGTTTGAGTGGATCTAGAGGCCAAGACACGAGAGTTTCCCCATCATTCTCTCTGTTTATTTACATTTCAACTGAGCTGAGATTAGATATAGCAGGCTATAGTATCGTAGGATCACGATAGGAAGTCTTATTTGCCAGCCAAAAATAATTATTCGTGTGTGAGTCCTTCTATAAATTTTAAGAACAATAGAACCTGTTGTTTATAAGAGTGTTTTCTAAACTTTGGGATGTGTACCACAAGAAGTTCACGAAGTATCACTGAGATTAATTAATAATTAAATTATTGGTTTATTATTAGTGAGTCTGATAAACAATTTTACACAGATTTTGATGTAATGTCTTTGACATTTATGAGTCACAACTTTGTTTAGCTTACTAATAAAACATTGACATGATAGTAGTATTGTATTATTTTTTTTATGAAGAGCTGGAAAGGGTACTATGAACAGACCATGGCCCCAAAAGGGGTATGCGACTATATAAAGTTTGGTAAGCATTAATCTATGAAATAGAGACATATTTGATTGATGTCAAATTTAAAAAATAATACCAATAGTGTAAATTTATTATTGATATTTATAATCAATCAAAAATGAGAGCTGTATCTCATATGATCTGACGTATTAACAACTTATTGTACAAGCCGGTGAGAAGCTTTAAAATTTGGTATCCTTATCTAAATCTTGATAGAATTCGTACTAGTTTCGAAATCATCATCATCAACTGTTTCCAGCCTGTGGCTTGGTCAGTTTAGTAAAATGCCTGCATCTTCCTCTATCCTTCCACCATTCTTCCTCCTTCAATATCTTCCAATGTTCGCCTCTCACTTGAGCACTTTCTGTTATCTTCTCCTCCCATCTCTTTCTTGGCCTCCCCTGCGGTCTTTTTCCTACATACGTCATCTCCATTATTTTCTTTGGCTCCTTTCTTTTTCCATCCTCATTACATGCCCATACTATCTCAGTCTTGCTTCCTCTACTATCTCATGTACTCCCTGTACCCAGATTCTTCCCCGGATAACTTCATTTCCAAGGCCTCCACTTTCCTGGTCTCTCGTACATTCAATGTCCATGTTTCTGCTTCATATGTGACAGTGGGTACAAGGTACGCTTTGTGCAACACTTCCTTACACTTCTCCATTGCTGTTCTCTTACACACCAATAGAATAACTCTCCCTGCTGTTCTCTTATCATTAGATCTTCTATACTTCCAACTTCCTCTTCAATCATGATTCAAAGATATTTTACGTTCTGTACTTTTCTCAGCTCTAATCCATCCAGCTTTATAGCTCTACTAGGCCTTACACTCTTCCTTTAGAAATAATTAAAATGTTATATATTTGATTAGAATTTTAAATTTAGAATTGAAAAAATGATCCCGGATATGGATCCTCTAGAATTAAATTTGATATTCAAATACAAAATCAAATTTTAGAATAATTTATATTTCAAGGATGAATGCAATGATTGGACCATTGGAACTTTAGGATTTAATAAAAATGATAATTTATTTAAGATAAACACGGCTTGATGGTGATTTTTATTTTATTTTTAGCACTGCGTCTTACTACCTGTTCAGTCTATACGCTTATGTAGGCCTACTAATTACTCTAATGAATAAGAGATGAGGAAGGTTGAATTAAGAGGAGATATACCCTTATTTGCGTGTAGGAAGAGTGTAAAACCAATTTAGAAAAACAATATCCGTACATCCGACTGAGATTCTAACCGTTATCTACCGGTCATCAGTAGTCTAGCCTGACACAAAAGTGACGCCTTAGACCATGTGGCCACTGAGGCAGGTTTTGATGAAGTAATTTTTTTATATGACTCAAAAATATATTTTAAATTTAGTCTAGCATTCATTTGGGATGGGATAGTTTGGATTCAAAAATTTTCATTTTTAAATATAGATTCAAATTCAATTTAATTTAATAAGCAATTATTAAATTCGAAGCGTAGAAATTTAAAATCTTAGATTTGAAAGGGCATTTAAACATAAAAGTGGTAATCGTTAATTCCAGTACCTTGTTCAAAAACTATAACATAAATTATAATAAAACCTTTGTCATATTGTGACAAATATCCTAGGTAGTTCTAGATACCACATTTACTATATGAACGTTGACCACTTATAAAGTGTAATCATAACTGCTCCCAATACAGCTAACATGATATCTCGGGTGAATCTACATTTTTAGCCCCTCCTTTTGTTCACAATCATGGAAGGAAGTTTCACCTCAAGGCGACGAAATTGGAAGCTTGGACATTATACATACAAAACGCTGACACGCTATCCATTTGCATGCCATAAAACTAAGCAAGACAGAAAATTTGACTTTTATAATGAGAAAGATTTGGTTATTTTTGGTATATTTTATGTATCTAGTAAATGTTCTAGCTGAAATGTAGGTAACAGTAGTTTAAAACATAATAATTGGGAAATAGTTGAAATGAGATTACATTTACGGCAATCTTAAACAACTTTAAAATAATACTATGGGTTTGTGAAGTGATTTATGGTTAAATCTTTCTTAGCATATTTTAGAGGGATGTGTAGATACATAATGATTTTACAGATAACACTAATAATAATAGTATTGCACGTCTGGGGTACATCAATTATTGTGACCCAGTAGTGGAAAGATTATCCAGTACTAATGTACCGTTGCCCAGGGGACGCACAAATGTACTAATCTTACATCCTTTCCGTGGAGGATCTTTCTATATCCCGATGAGGTAATAATGATGGTGAGTATGAGGTTGTGGAATCAGTTGAAACTCTTAAACCTAACTGAAGCCTAACTAACCAAACACTGGGTACCTTTGGAGTAGTTTCCCTTTCAGGAAAAATAACCAGGTACCAATCGTGAATCAAGCTCGGGACTCTTAGAATTGTAGTTAGATTCACTGATGACTACACAAAGGGGTTTGATTATTTTACAGATTAAATCATTTAACATGAATTTGATATTTTTATAAAATGAAATGCTTTACATTTTAAATGAGAAATATATTTGATTTAAATCTTCGTCATTGGACGTATGATCAAAGGTTATCTTAAATAAATAATTTTCCAGTGAAGGTGGAGTATGAGTTTGAAACCTAAACATGTGGTCTGATGGCGCTTCTTTTTTGTAAAAAAAAATTCTTCCTCCGCGCAAACTTGGGCACATTTCCATTACATTTTACAACTAGTATAATTATTTTGATGGACCTGATAGGTAGGCCTAGTAAGATATGCACCAATATTTTTTAACATATTTTTAATTGATGTTTAATTTTGACTGATATTGAGAAAAACAGTTTACGTATGGTTAGAATCTAAATAAAGTGCAATTGGTATTCTTGGTTTATTTGTGTGCAAAGAGCCAGTAAAAACTGAATAGTCATTCAATGTAATTATAACCTCCCCAAGACGTGTGATAATGGATTCATCAGTTTAAAGATAAAACAAACACAATAAAAAACGATCAAAAGTAGCCAAAAGAAAGCGAGAGAAGGTCTTTGTCGGTAATTGCTTGTGTTACACTAGTAGTGTCGGAGATGGGTATTTTAACTGCAAATAGGAAAACCAGAATGAAACAGTGGAAGACGGTGTTTCCAAGGTGATAACGACGCTCTTAGAACAAGCCCTATTACACGTGTAGCCAACTCTTCGGATATGTTAAACATGTTCGCAAACTGGAGGTAAGGGAAACTCTTCAAATTTATGCACTGGGATTAAAAGTCAGTTCACATTACAAGGAAAAGTGTTACCAACCCCTATCCGTTGCTTAAACACTCGGATCTATGTACTGTACTGTAGAGCATCAATAACTTAGTCTGATCGGGGATCGAACCCCTACAAATTTTAAAAAATACAGTACCTATACAAAAAATAAAAAATGGTACGGATCTCCACAGAGACTTTTCGCTCTATTGCTTAAAAATGGAAATATTTACACAAATTCGTAATATAATATACAATAGTGAACCTGAGAACAAATTGCGCTATACACACTTAAAACATTTTTTGACTCACAGTTTTAAATTTTATAATTATATTTTTTTAAATTTATGTCTTCGTTTGTTTATTTGTACCTATAAAAAATATTAATATTGGGTCCCCAAAGGTCTACACTTCGTATTAAAATTCTAACTTCCTGTTAAAATTTTCGACATTTTATGGTTATGATTATGGTTTGGTTCTATGGTTATCGCATTGCTATTAAATTTCTCTTTTATAAATTTTGACCAATAAAATAGGTAAATATTGACTATTGAGACTAATATGATTGAGATAGATTATTGCTGTAAAAACATTTCCCCTAAAAGGCTGAAAGAAAGAGAATATACACTTTTTGAGAGACTTACTTTTCTCTTATCCTATGGCATTAGAGAATTATTGCATTAAGACCTATTTGATGTTTTATGTGTGTTTTTTGGCGGCCATGACAACTGTGTTTATTTTTGTATATAATATTATCTTCTTGGTAATCCGGATTATCGAAGATGCGGATTTTTAACGTCCAATTTATCGATGATCTACTTTAGCTTATATAGAAATAAGTATTTTTACTATATATACTTTATATCTTCTTTGTGTGGATACATTTTTTTCTATTAATTTTTTGTTTCTCATCCAGACCATCCACAAAAAATAAATTAATGCTGATAGAAAGTAAGAGAATATAATTTAGAGAAAATGTAACCAGTTTTTGGTGGAAGGAAAGTGGAAAACCATTTATTAAAAAAAACTTAGTTGCACCTCATCTAGATTTTACCCTTACCGCTCTATCATTAGAAAAACAAGCTAGAAGATACCCAATTATAGTCCACGCAACACCGATTTGGGTGAGGTATTTTAGTTAAATATTAATGTCTAGTTACATTTGTTTGTTCGGCTATAGTATGAAGTATTCCAGTCTTACTTTAAACGATGGAAAAAAATGTTATCCTCGATTGAATTCACAGAATCCATAAAACACTACAGTAATAATATTATGTATGTATTAAATATTACTATGATCATAAGTTTTTAAAATTGGCCGTAAATATATCAAATTCCTTAGCAATTAACCAAGTATAGATAAACAAGTTTAATAGTACTCTCACATTATCAAAACAAAATATTTAATCTAAAGAGGTTGTTTTTAATCTTTGAGAAGTAGATGACACCACAATGATAAGCATTTTAATTAAAGTAATAATATAACGGGTGGTAGCCAAAATATAAAGAGATGCAGACGAAGAAGCAGTTTATCAAGCTTTAATGATCCTTGAAGGAGAACCAGAGGGTCATTTCCATAACGTACCTACCATTTGGTCACACCGTGTGCTTTTCAGGAAATTAGCTCTAACGGATTGTCACATTTCGCAAAGGTTCTGAAAAAAAGAAAAGGCATATTTATATTAATATTAATGGGATAAAAATATATTTACAAACCAAATAAGGGTTTTTAGAGTTACGTGCGAAGACACTACTCTATGGAGTGCTGGGTGAGAGCCTCCTAAACCCCAATATTACTTTTCTCGCTTATCTGAGCAGGGCTTTGGGACGTCGATGGCACCCTGGCACCCTACAGGGTCGATTACATAGTTCACAAGCCTCTGGATTAGAGAATTAGTGGCACTGGGAAGCTTGTAGAAAGACTGCACCAGCTTCTGGAAGTGGTCCTAGATGGTAGGCATCTCCAGATCCAGGTGCAGAGTCACATTACGAACGTACTAAAGTGCGTTCACAATGATCCTAAGGCACGTGCTCTGTAATGCCTGGATCCTCCTCATTTACGTGATCACCAGGCGACCCCAAGTGGGGCACGCATAGTCGAGGGTCAGCCTGAGCAACTGTTTGTACAGTGTCAGACCATTACTTATAGACAGGGCCATATGCCTGTTAAGCAACGGGCCTAGGATATCTAGCCTTCGCCTCCCCTTGTTCACTCTCTTAGTGTAGTGTAGTCACCAGGTCAGCTTAGTGTCCAGAGTAAGTCCCAGATACTTAGTACTGTTCGTCAATCTGATTTGCTCTCTAAACAGCTGGAGTGGGAAAAGCATGTAGAAATTTATGTTCATGTTGAGAGCACCGCTCTACGTTAATACTTGTCCTCCAGGTGATCAAGCACCCCTCCAGCTACGTCAGGTGCATATGGGTGGCTCTTTCAGGGGCCTCGGCCTGGAATTTGGAGGGAGAAGTTTGTCTTCCGAACAGCACACTGGCGAAAGATTTCACCAACGGTTTTGGTGTTGGAGCTGGAGTTACGGGCACCTTCCGCACCATAAAGTGCCCTGAGAACTTCTGGCCTTCGCTTGGACCATGTATCCTTCGTTTTTGTGCCTTGTAGGCCCCGTCTAGTCCCTGCCACCTGTAAGAACCCATAAGTAGGATAGTCCCGTCAAATTGAGGAGTGGACTTCAGAGCAGAGGGAGATAGTCTCTTTTCTGGGCACCTGCCCCTCTTGTGGTCACCACCACAAAACCCACACCTAGGATTAGCGTAGCGATCCTTCCTGACTTGACCAAACAGGAAATATTTCTTGCAATGAACCAGGCCGCTGGAAGACTTGTATTTCTCCACCCTGACGCGGAGTCCGCACAGGACTGATATGGAGTACAGCCCTGTGGTATGCGCCCCAGGAGTCAGAGAGACAATAGCGTTCGGTAACAACTGCCTTTCTCCAGTAGTATCATCCCATTTCCACTGGGAGAGAATCTGGTTGATGGATTTCACGGGGAAGCCCATCTCCATAATCTCCTCCTGGATTATGCCAGGGTTTGTCCGTGTCAGGAGGGATCCACAAACTAGGCAAGATTATCTGGGGGGCGCAGTAAGCTTCCTCCGACCCGCATTTGGTGCGCGCTCGAACCCCCGACTGCCTGACTGCCCCACAGGCTCTCGAACCTAGGATTGGATGGGCCTCACCACCATGGAGTAGTCCTCCACATCACACAAGATGACCCCTTGGCTTTGTGAGCCAGCCAAGAACCACTAGTACCAGGCTGGGGTGAGGAACGGCTTGCCTTGTTATCCTTAGGTTTCCGCCGCTTCCCACCTTTGTCCAACGCTGGTGCACCTTGGCCTGGGCCACCATTGCCCTCAAACTTATCGCCAGAGCTACCACCTAAATGGTTAGGGAAGGCCCCTGGTAGCTTCCTGGCATGCCCCCTTTGGCAGGTTTTCACTGTCTGAAACCCTTCAGACTCTTTATCGGACCCCTGGCTTGACTCGTCAAGCATCAATGAGAGGTCTGGTCCTGAATACAGTCCCTCCACGTCCACGGAATTTTACAAGCTGTCAACATGCTGGAAGCGTGTGATCCTGTCTTCCGAGTCGGACGAGAAATCGCTGGAGTTTTTTTAACCTACTGACACCACTGGGCTGGAGATGTCAGCGTTGACACGGGCTTTTGAGGCCCTTTTAATGAAGCTTGCGTCAGTGCCACTTACAGTGGACATTAATGGCAAAGGACTGCTAGACTCCCCCTGGTCAGGGCTTCGGCTGGTACCCTTAGATCTCCACACATCGTGCTGGTGGGAGCTTATCGCCTTCCCTCCCAATTTCCAGGCTGTTGGCCCTGAAAATGTCCTCCATTACTTTTTGGCCACCAGTGGCACGCAAACCTCCAGTACTTGGAAGGGCCCGACTGGACTAACCAGTAACGGTATCGCTGCTGACGCTTTGTAGGTGGCCGGCATTAATTCCCGAGCCGAGCCTCAAGGAAGACATACTGGATGCCCAGGTGGCTCTTCCAGTGGCATGATAACCTCCGGTAGTTAGAGCGGCACCACTGGCTTCGCTCACGCTGGCTTCATCGGCTCTGTGAAGGTCCAAATCCTTTTTTTGGCTGCCACTTAGGCCCACCTCCCCGGTAGTTGGGGAGGTCATGCCAGCCACCATGTTGGCTCTGGAAAGGGCCAGATCGTCACTAGCCCCCAGAAGGGTAAGCGACTCTTTGTTGTAAGCCGCTAGTGGTACACTCACCTCCGGTAATTAGAGGGGCTACGCTGGCTTCACCTGCGCTCTATTCATCGGCCCTGAGTAGGACTGAGGCCTTATGTTGGCTGTATATTTCGATAACCTCTCCAGTAATTTGGGAGTTCACTCCAGCCCTATTTTCCCTGGAAAGGTCCGGATTGTTGGCATGGGAATGGACCAGATTGTATCCCGCATCTAGAGGGTTAGGTGGCTCACGCTGGCTCCAGCCAACGGCAAGCTTAACTCTGGGAGTTGGAGTCACACGGCTGACTTAGGCCATGCCTGCATGCCTGTTGACCATAGAGAGGGCTACAGCCTCTAAAGTATTGGCCTTTAGGCTTGTGGAAGTCTACTTGCCACCCAGCATATGCTCCTTCCTGAACTTAGGAGCCTTCAGTCCCCGCGAGTGGTAACATTCGACTCCACTGGCCAAGAGGGGTTGCATAAATCTGCCATTGCCAACGGATCCCCTGACGTTCACTTCCAACTTCTTCCTTCTTGGGGCTGGTCACTTCCTGGGCCCAGAATTCTTCCTCACCTCATCCGATGGTTTTCTCCCGACCCCGACGCCAACTACTTTCTTCTTCTTGGTCTTTATCACGCAGGCTCACAGCAGTTGCGGCAGTTGATTATAGAAGCAATAGATGCTCTCTGCTACAGAATAAGGAGGAAGGACGACACCTTGAACCCCAATTATAAAGAGATACGTTCTTTGGAAGTTTATATTATCCTGTATACCCATGCCAATATTTTGATATTATTTTAACCTTCCCTTGATTTATCATAGTAAGTAAACCTTGCTTCCATGAGCTAGTTGTACATGGTATGTACCTTTTACATGTGAGGTTGGCAAGGAATATTATCTCCTTGGAGAGAATAAATGTTATGTTTGGAACATATTTGTGAAAAACGAAGTTTTTTCTCTTAACATTATCCATAAATTATGGATAAATATCTGTGTTCGTACAGGGAAGATTGTAAAATTTTAGAGAAATAACTTTAGTAAACTGAATTATACTTTTGTAAATAGCAAGTCTAATCACCAGTGTATCACTCAATGTGATTTTTATAAAGAGATGTGAAAACTTTAAATTTTATGAATAAATCAATAATTGTGGAATGGGCACATTTTTTAATCATATCAATAGGTGAATTTGTGCTGAATTATTTATCTCGAACATCCACGCTATCAGCTATCAGCAGTTGTTTTTAAATATATACCACTATTTAATATGTATGAGCCTCACATTATTATGTTTATTCATTAAATTCTGTTATACTGTGGATTAGCTAGTCTTTGATCCATGAAGGACACTTAATTTCTTCGTTCCTTCCTATGTATTTTTACTTTAGCCCATCCAAATCCCCGCACCCACCGAGATTGTTCGTTGAGATTATTTTACCATAATAGTCACGTGATATAACATATAAGTCTAAAGAGTCACAGAATAGTCAAATTCCTGTAACGGAAAAGCTGTAATTCAAATCTCAGGTGGTCTTATCTAGAGCCACCATCCACACTTCCTTTCATCCAGTAGTGTATGTATTCAATCTCAACTTTACACAGAGAAGCAACTCCTTTAAATACCCTACTCATCCCTTCTTTCTGGATCAAAACAATAAATAAACTTTGTGTTATAATGTTTGATATAAAAGACAGCAAAAACCTGACAAGATCAAAAATTTAGTGAATTTATCTTATGAAACAATAATAAATGGTCAATGATTTATTATAGGAAATAAATTGATAGAGATTTTAACACTTATAGAATTGTAAGAAACAACAGGATGGTTTTTATTTATAGGATTATAGCATTGACGGCATTTTAATGGTATACCAACACGATCAATAATATTAACAATATGTACAATTTTTGAAAGTAATACTGACTTTGTTGGGTGTGTATTGATGAATTGAAGTATGTCTAGACGAAAGTCTTTTTTTTAATCTGACATTTAATATCGGAGGATTATGGAAATTTTGACAATAATATTGATAGTGTGAATATGCTCGTCAATATTTCTATCATTGTTTTAGTTTAGTACAGCACACGATGGAGAACGCATCTCCACAATCTGAAGCAGAAGAAGTACTTGTATCACGTGAGTTGGAAGATCATGTCAATGAATCTCAAACTGAAAATGGATGTGAACGGCTTCAAAACTTAATTGATCAATATGAATCATGTCTGGAACCATGGAATATAGCCTATTCAGAGTATATGCACAAAAGTAAACTAAATATTTCACTCAACAAGATCTTGGAATAATACAGGAAATTCAAACCAAATACTACGCGGTAAGATGTCTGGAAGAAAGTAAATTATTGGAGACCAAACTACCGCAAAGAATTGCAAACACTCCTATCGTCAAAACGAATTGGACGATGATGTCTACAAACCTTCTCCTTGAGTGTTTCAATCCCTCCATTTTTTGTGTATCAATGATCAGCCTGCAAATGTCAACAACCCAGTGAATGAAAGAGGGGTTTGTATCTTGTATAATTTCGACTTAGCATTTATTTACTTCCCAATAAACATTTGCAATTTATGTGTGTGAACGTAGAGGCCCGAATTTCACAATTTAATATCAGCGATTTGTGCAAAATACAGGTAATCCATTGTGGTCTAGTGGGTGATATTTATAGTCCTGTGTTTGATGCCAGTAAATGGACTTTTTCTTTTATTGCGTAATAAAAATAAGGGGATCATATAGGCGTAATAGGTTAAGTTCAAAATGTCAGTACTAAGTTCCTTTACATTTTTACTTTCTTTCTATCTTACAGGTAGAGAAAGTATGGTGATCGTCAAAAAAATCGAACTCGAGATTTTGATGAATCTTGACGTTTCATGGCTCTCTGAATCCGAAAAAGTTGTTTTTTGAATTTCCGTCTGTCTGTCTGTCTGTCTGTCTGTCTATACCTCCAACTAGAGCCTAAACTATTTTACCGATTGAGCTAAAACTTGATATCTAGGGTTTTCATAGAGTTGCCCCGAGGGATTTTTGGAATTGGATATCTTCCCCTAAAATTAAGGGTAGTTTACTGAAGGGCAAAAAGAGAAAAAGTCGATTTTCTGAAAATCGGCTCTAACGATTTTGATTAAATTTAATTTATGAACATTAATAAATATTACAAACAAAATGGCTAATCTCAATATTTCGGCAAAATGGCTTTAAGGGCTCCGGTATGATGCGTAAATTAACATTTTTTATAATAGCTCCGAAACTATTTGAGATATGAAATTACTTAGCACTACAAATATGTATATATATTTATAATACAAATATTTTATTCGAAACATATTTTTATAAAATCAATAACTTTCAATCTATAAGCAATTATATATATATATTTTTAACTTTTTGGACATTAAAGCTTAAGTATTGCGATCGTAAAAAAAACTAGCCTGAAATGTTGATGGATTTCGACGTCTCATGACCCCCTAACCCTAAAAAATAGTCTTTTCAATGCCGTCTGTCTGTGTGTCTATTAAAACTTAAAATTAAGGGTATTTTACTGAAGGGCGAAAAGAGAAAAATTTGGTTTTCTCAAAATCTGCTCAAACGATTTTGATTAAAATTCGTATCTAGGCATTGATTAAGATTATAAATAAACTGGCTATTTTCATTTTCCTATAAAAATGATTTTTAGGGTACTTTACAGACGCGTTAATTTCCGTATCTCCACAACTATTTGAGAAACTAAACAACTTATCATTGCAAAATTGTAGGACTATTAGAAATAAAATACTTTTATTTGACATATATTTTTATAAAAGCAACAGTTTCTGAGATATTTGCAAATATATTAATACAATTTTATGAGCTTTAGTTGTAAACATATACTACTTAAGTCTTAACGCAATAATTCTCCAATGCCATAAAGTAATTAAATATAAGTATCTAAAAATTACGTTATTTTTCCTTAAAGCTCTTAGGAGAAATGTTTGCATAGCAATGATCTATCTCCATTTTAGACTCAATAGTCAATATTTACATTTTTTATTGGTCAAAATGTATAAATGAATAATTAAATATCAATGCGATGACTTGAAGATCTGCAACACCTTATAAAATGTTAAAACTTTAAGCAGAAATCGAAATTTTATTACGAAGTGTTGACCCTTGTGGAAGACATTAAACTGTTTGAAATGTTCTTAGGTGGACAAAGATGCGCCTCTTTTCTCATTGATTCTATATCATTGTATATTATTTTATGCTTTTTTTTATGTGGAGTGGTGATGATACAATGTACATTATTCCGTTCAGAAATCTTACGAGTTTATAGAAAGAGAGAGAAAGTCTGTGCGGTGCGCCGTACCATTTATTCACAATATTATTGTTACCTTTTCTCTTTAGCACCCCGGTTTATTGACTTTTTATATTTACACATATTTCAATATAAAACTAATTTATTTAAATTAATAATCGAGTATTCAATATTTGAAAAACTTATCTATAATTTTTTTTATATATTTACCAAAAAAAATTTTAAGATTCTGAATATTGACAAAAAAATGCAAATATTTTGTTCATTCGTTTCTTAGAAACTACTTTATTTGCAGTAGACCAACACACATTAAATAAATGGTACGGAACTCTGCAATGACTTTCTCGCTCCATTGTTTAAAAATGGAAATATTTACTCAACACTCGTAATATATGTGAAATTAAATATGAATCACTAGCAAACCTGAGCACAAATTACCCTATACCTTAGTAAAACATAGTTTGACTCCAGTTCTATATTTTATAATTTAATTTTTAATGAATTAAAGTACTCATTTGTATATTTGGACCGATAAAAAAGATCGATATTGGCTCCACTTAGTGTCAAAACTTCATATTAAAATTTCGAATTAAGGTTAAAATTTTCAACATTTTATTTTTCTTATGGTTTTCACAATACTATTAAATTCCTCAATTATAAATTTTGACCAATAAAATAGGTAAATATTGACTATTGTGTCTAAAATGATAGTGATAGATCATTGCTGTACAAATATTTCCCCTAAGAACATCAACTTTTTGAGGGATCAATTTCTTACTTTATGGCTTTAGAGAATTATTGCGTTTAAACCTAGGTAGTATCGCTTCACAACTAAAGCTCACAAAGTGGTATTAATACATTTGCTAATATTGGTTTTAAAAAGATCTATTTCACGTAAAATATTTGTATCATAATTAGACCTATTTGTAATGATAAATAATTTTATATATCAAAGACTAAGGAGATTTAATTAGAAATTAGAATTTACGCGTCAGACCGGAACCCCTAAATTAATTTAGACAAAAAATTATTGATCAAAGCTTAAAAATGAAATTTAATCAAAATCGTTGGAGCCGATTTTGATAGAATTGATTTTTTTCTTTTCACCCTAAAGGAAACTAGCCTTAATTTTAGGGTTAGATATCCAATTCCAAAAACCCCTGGGGGAAACCCTAGGAAAACCCTAGATACCAAGTTTTAGCCCAATCTATAAAATAATTTAGGTACAGACAGACGCTATTGCGAAAACAACTTTTTCGGATTTGAGGGGTCATGAAACGTCGACATTCATCAAAATCTCGAGTTCGATATTTTTTTACGATCACAATAATTTCTCTACATGTTAGTCAGTGAGAAAGTAATAAGAATATTGTGAAACGATTTCCTCTCATTGTATATTTGATAACTATAAGCTATACGATATTAGATTAATATAGATAATATCAAATAGCAGGAATCAGTCGGGATTAGTCTTAGTTTTGAATAAATTTTGCAAATATATAATTATTTATTAATAACCTTAACAAACCTACATCTTTTATCAAAATAATTGAGCTAGAATTTATTTAAGAAGAAATTCAATGATGAAAAAATAAGCTAGCTTATTCTAATAGATATAATTATATATGTAATAATATACATACATATACCTTCGGGAAATTATATAACTATACATAAATTTTTCAAGAACATTATCAGTAACTTTCATTCCATAGAAAAATAATAAGTTTTTAACTAATAAAATAGAATCATATTTTTTATAAATTTAGGAAATAAATTTCATGAAGGAAAAGTTCCATAGTTGTAATGAGAAATTTATTGTATTTTAAATAAGAGAATAAATATATACTAGAATCATGATTATACAAACTATTAATTTATTGAATTTTTTATAACTGACTATACAGATCAAAAATTTTAAAACTATTTTAATACTCTATTAATTAAAAATTAGTTTTTTTAAATTGATTTTACTAAACTGCTCCTTGATAATAAGAACAAATTATTGATTTTTTTTACGAGATTTTAGATTATTTTAGAGAAGATTAAAAATTAAACTAAATTTTATTCATTTCAGTTAGCGTAAAGTAATCAAAGTCAAAAAATATTAAAAATAAATATTTTGAGCTGTTTAACATATATTTTGAATCCGCCCATAAGTTTTCAAAATATCAAAATAGGTTATCAAAACATTTAAAGAATCCGAACTTTTTATTAGAATTATCGCCGTTGAATATAATTTTCAAAACTGTAATTCTCTAGGAAGTTTGGAGAAAGTATTATGAGAATAATCATTTTGTCAAAGAAAAATAAGTTTATCTCAAAATGATTTAATTAAAACTTTCAAAACATGTACATCATCTGAGTTGATTTTATAATAATGATTTAAATATTATGTATGTCAAACAAATTATTTATTTAGATCTTAAGCTAGAACATGACGATTTCATTTAATTGTCTTGTCATTTGAATAAAACATAATATATAATTGTTAGTCAATAGATTAAATAAGTTTATGTAGTCTTCAGAAAAATATAAATTATTCGAACTAGATAATAAATAAAACACCTAAAATTAAATCAAATTATTAAATAATTTATAATAACTCAATTTATGGCATTGGACGTGGTTAGTTCACGCTAATTTCAGTGAAAACTTATATTTAAATGAATACAGAAAAAAAAACGAAACTTCGAACCCATATTTCATAATAATTTTAATAATAATAATATCTCTGCTCTAATATCACTATATTTTCACAATATAACAATAAAATAACTACACAAACGTCCTTTAACCAAAGATTTTTTAGATAATTCTTAACATGGAGCCATCTATTTTTTAATATATTGTTAGACGCAGCGTTGTGAATATCCTGTCAAAACGAATTGCCTATTAAAATACAAATAACATCCTACTAGTAGATTTTACTCTTGTAGACTTGTAGTGGAAGAAATTATAGCTGTTGACTAGTCTAACAGTCAGGTTAGTTGGGAGAAAACTTTTAATTATTATTTAACTATTTCAGTTTAACTGTATTTCTAATGTAAACTTTTGTTGAACTATTTTGTTGCCTGCTGTTATATCGAGACCATATAATATTTTGATCATTAAATCATATTCAAAATAAATTTATTCTGTATGTTTGGACTTGCAAAGGTATACCTCATCCACGGTAGTGGTGGTGGAAAGTGACAACTAGTAATAATTACTAAATCTATTTTCATATATCCATTCGCTGAAAGATATTATCTACAAAACCATTATGTCTTCTTTTTTACTTTCTCTCAATCTTGCAGGTAGAGAAAGTATGGTGATCGTCAAAAAAATCGAACTCGAGATTTTGATGAATCTTGACGTTTCATAACTCCCTGAATCCGAAAAAGTTGTTTTTGAATTTCCGTATGTCTGTCTGTCTGTACCTCCAACTAGAGCCTAAACTATTTTATGGATTGAGCTAAAACTTGATATCTAGGGTTTCAATAGGGTTGCCCCAAGGGGTTTTTGGAATTGGATATCTACCCCTAAAATTAAGGGTAGTTTACTGAAGGGAAAAATGAAAAAAAGTCGATTTTCTCAAAATCGGCTTTAAAGATTTTGATTAAATTTCATTTATATACATTAATAAATATTCCAAACAAAATGGCTACTATCAATATTTCGGCAAAATGGTTTTAAGGGCTCCGGTCTGATGCGTAAATTAACATTTTTTATAATAGCTCCGAAACTATTTGAGATAAAAAATTACTTAGCATTACAAATATGTATATATTTATAATACAAATATTTTATTCGAAACATATTTTTATAAAATCAATAACTTTCAATCTATACGCAATTTTATATATTTTTTAACTTTTTGGACATTAAAGTTTATGTAATGCGACCGTAAATAAACTAACCTGAAATGTTGATGGATGTCTACGTCTCATGACCCCCCGAACCCTCAAAATAGTATTTGTAATGCCGTCTGTCTGTGTGTCTATTAAAACTTAAAATTAAGAGTAGTTTTATTAAGGGCGAAAAGAGAAAAAATAGGTTTTCTCAAAATCTGCTCAAACGATTTTGATTAAGATTATAAATAAACTGGCTATTTTCATTTTCCTATGAAAATGATTTTAGGGTACTTTACAGAAGCGTTAATTTCCGTATGGACATTAAAGTTTAAGTATTGCGACCGTAAAAAAAAAACTAACCTGAAATGTTGATGGATGTCGACGTCTCATGACCCCCACAACCCTAAAAAATAGTCTTTGCAATGCCGTCCGTCTGTGTGTCTATAAAAACTTAAAATTAAGGGTACTTTACTGAAGGGCGAAAAGAGAAAAAATTGGTTTTCTCAAAATCTGCTAAAACGATTTTGATTAAAATTCGTATCTAGTCGTTGATTAAGATTATAAATATACTGGCTATTTTCATTTTCCTATGAAAATGATTTTTAGGGTACTTTACAGAAGCGTTTATTTCCGTATCTCCACAACTATTTGAGAAACTAAACAACCTATCATTGTGAAATTGTAGGACTATTAGAAATAAAATACTTTTATTTGACATATATTTTTATAAAAGCAACAGTTTCTGAGATATTTGCAAATATATTAATACAGTTTTATGAGCTTTAGTTGTAAACATATACTACTTAAGTCTTAACGCAATAATTCTCCAATTCCATGAGTAATTAAATATAAGTAAGTAACTAAAAAAAGTATGTTATTTTTCCTTAAATCTCTTAGGAGAAATGTTTGCACAGTAATGATCTATCTCCATTTTAGACTCAATAGTCAATATTTACATTTTTTATTGGTCAAAATGTATAAATGAATAATTAAATATCAATGCGATGACTTGAAGATCTACAACACCTTATAATATGTTAACATTTTAACCAGAAATCGAAATTTTAATACGAAGTGTTGACCCTTGTGGAAGACATTAAACTGTTTGAAATGCTCTTAGGTGGACAAAGATGCGCCTCTTTTCTCATTGATTCTATATCATTGTATATTATTTTATGCGTGTTCTTATGTGGAGTGGTGATGATACAATGTACATTATTCCGTTCAGAAATCTTACGAGTTTATAGAAAGAGAGAGAAAGTCTGTGCGGTGTGCCGTACCATTTATTTAAATCAGTAATAAATCAAAGTTATGAATAATTTATTTTTGGGAAGTAAATAAAAGCTGTAAAAATATTATCACATTATTTAAATAATTATCACTTTGCCATACATAAGATTTAATCTTATACATTACTTCATAAAATAAAGTATTCAAGTAGGCCACCATAAAATTTAGTAAAAATAGAAGACGAAATTTAGTTTGTAGTTTGATTACAATACTTCAGCATCATTATTAAAATATTTACAAAAAAGATTTCTTTTTTTTTTTTTTTTTGTGTGTCGTCGTTTCTATGTACAGTACACTCCCTTTTTATGGTTAATGAATGGGCTCTGATATACTTTCGCCCTTTGAAGGCAAATATGAACGTGTTATTTTCTTTTCTAGAAAATTATGGAATTAGCAACTGGCCTTTGTTATTTTGAGAGCTTTCTCCGGCTCGACACATAGAGGCTTCTGAAATACCTCAACCCATGTTGCAAGAATTCTAAAGCATTTTTAACAACAGCTTGAGCTCTATACAAGCGACCATTAGTCATAAGTTACTAAGAGCTGCTTGAGAATATGACTTCATTTAGTTTAATATTTAACGTAAAGGCTTCGTCACCTAAAAAAACGAAAGGGTATTTTTCTGTAATATTTGGTAAGGGAGAAGGTTGTGGTTGATTTAGAGCTTCCTGATCATGAAGTTCTCCAAATTTAGGATAAAATAATTCTCCTTCTCATTTCTCAGATATTCAAACTATTTATACCAACATCCACCATGAAGAACCTTTTTGACGTTTACCAAAGCCAACTGTACAATATTGAAGAAGACTTTATAATAATTTTAATAAATGGAACCAGAATTTAAGAATTTTCTATGTGCTACATCCTTCAACAGCAAAGTAACCAAATTGGAATACAAAATTCCTGGTTATACAATTGCAAAACCAATAACTTGATACATCAACTACAGTGCAAATCATGTGATGCAGAGTATATAGGCCTTACTACAGGTTCTCTCAGACGGCGAATGAACAATCATTGTTTTGACACAAACCACAAAGATCTGGACCAGCCTGTATCCATTCATGCTGGTACCCACAACCAGGACTTTCAAACCACCAAAATATTAAGAGAATTTCCCAAACACTGCAACGTTCTCAACTTAGACAGTGGGAACTGGCCCACCAATGGATTACCACCAGGCCTCAACAGAAGATAGTTTCTTTCTTTCTATAAGATTATCATTTTTATCATTATTATTATGATTTTTTTATTATTAATTAATAATATTCATTATTATTAATTTATATTATTTATTATATATTTTTTATTTTTTTTATTATTATTAAATAGGTTTCTATAAATACTAACCATAACCAAGGAATTTATCTCTACTCCTAAAAACCGTTGGCACAGTGTGTTTCTAACAGGTTTTTAAAAATAAAAAATAGAGTTATCCAGTGTTTGTTTTATTTGTACTCTCTTCTTTGTGTTTGATAAAGACAACAATGCCAAAATATTACTCTATTTGTGTAAAAATATGTGTGTGACTACTTCTACTAATGAAGACAGAAGAAAGGAAGAAGATGTCACCTTTGTGAATTGGATTCTTCCCCATTTTTCCCCTTTCCCTAGGTGGGCTTTCTTCATCAAATTTACTCTTAGTAGTTTATTTAACCTTTTTCTTTATTTCTATCAATTTCCTTTACAGTATTCTAATGTAATATTGCTTTGGTTTATTTTGTAATTTTAAATATTAACAAGTCGAAATCTTCTCGATTACTTCAAACCTTGTGGAAGTAATAGTCCCAAATAAGTTTGAGCTTATGTCGGTAAGTCTAACCTTTGTGTAATTTATTTTAATCAGAATTGATATTTAAATTTAAATTTAATCCTAAAATTTAATGATTTAGTCGGAATTCACAAGGGTGTTTCAGGCACTTTGCTAACGGTTTAAAGGGCTCTTTATTGTTATAGTAAGGTTTCAAAAGTTTATTGGTTTAACCTATTTGTTTGGTCGGAATTTAAGCTCTTTGATATTCCAATATTGGAAATACTTTATACCTTTATATTTCAAGCTATTATGCTCTTTTTTAATATAAAAAGGTTTTAAAGGTTTAATGATTTAATGTGTTTGTTTATTCTGAAGTCACAAGGGTGATTCAGTCGCTTTGTTAACCAATTAGAGGGGTTCTTTAATTTCTTTATTATTATATTAATGATTTTTGATTATTATTGGGTC
Organism: Timema podura; assembly: GCA_033556935.1. Classification (NCBI taxonomy): domain Eukaryota; kingdom Metazoa; phylum Arthropoda; class Insecta; order Phasmatodea; family Timematidae; genus Timema; species Timema podura. Next base: position 57,673,732 of record JAVRXN010000005.1, read on the forward strand.
TTTTCCAGACTAATTCAAATAAATTAATAATCTATTATATAACTCTTTTGTTTCAAACGTAGTCTTCTTCAAGGACTGCTATTACTTTGAGCTTGTGAAATATACTCTCAAATGTACTGTGCAAATAAGTCTTTGCCATATTTATATGTTTTTCAAACACTCTTCAATTTTCCTGGTGAGGCCATGTAATATTTTGTCCACCCCTGTTATCTTACTTTGAATAAATAATTGAATATTTTCTTAGTCTTGCAAATATTCCTATTTATATTACATTAAATTTCTTATAATTACCGCCCACCCTTCCCTGGCTATTGTGGCCTCTAGCGGTTAGAGTTGGAGGTGGTGAACGGTAAACTTCTATGACTGGGACAGATAGACAATTCTCTGTAACTTATGTAATTAATTAAACTGGGTCATGCTAGCTTCACTGGAATATATCGTTCTCACCTCTAAAATAGGGTTGTTTGTATTAGATATTAAATAGGTTCTGACTCAGCCCTGCTGCCTGTCATAATCCATTAGATGTTTGTTGCAAAATATTTACTATTGCTACTGTATTGTGTTTGTAGTTTGTGTCTCCTGTCGGAGAGTAGCTTAAAATAACTTCAGATTTGTCTTTCTCTGTAGAAAGTATCTCTTTTAAGAGTGAGGCAATTGTTCATAAAATTAGCGGAGTTTGATTGTGGTACTAAACCAAAAGTGCTTCACGACTAGTTCACTCTATAGGTCAACATTTAAAATGATGAATGTGCTCTGATGTCTACCTTGTAATTGCTCACTTTGTTTGCTCTATTAAACTTTTATGTCAACATGCCTTTGAATCTTTTGCATTCAAGTGTTAACCTATCATGTACATTTCCCATGTTCATGTAGTCAGAATATTTAGTGCTAAATAAAGCGCCGCTACAAAGATAAACAACGTGACACGACTAGAGCAGAAGAGACTGTATACCTGGTACCTAACTACAAGATATATATTTTAATACATTGGCTACATTTACCCAAAGATTTAAACCTAACCTATTTATCCCAGAAACCATTAATATCGATTCAAGTACCAAACATAATATGAGAATTAAAAATCTCATTACAATTCGCATCACTATTATTTATTACACTCCTAAACTGAGAAATTCTTAAGATTAAAGTATATATTTCACCTTGACATTCCCCAAACCTCTACTAGATGTTTTTAAAGCTATTTCTTTAAACATAAACTCTCCACCGTGAAAATCTTGAGTCATAGGGGTGTAAAGGAGTGCTGTTACGTACAAATATTCACTTTGGTGGCATCAAATGGTTTATAACTGCAGAAAAAACTAGGATTGTTTTACCTATGTGATCTGAAACATGCCAAAATACTATATTATATCTCAGAGTAAAATATTACAAATATCAAAATAATGATCAAAAATCACAAGACATTGATAGAATAGTCAAGTCTCGTAGATAACAGTGGGCAGAATATGCAGTGTGAATGGGAGAATCTAGAACCGTGTTCAGGGTACTGACTGGCAAACCCAATGGGAAGGGAACATTGTGGGAGGACCTAGACGCAGATGTGAGGATAACATTAATGGACCTGAAAGAGATAGGGTGTAATGAGGTGGACTGGATGGAACTAGATAGCTCCAGATAGGGATAGGGTGTGATGAGGTGGACTGGATAGAACTAGCTCTAAGTTAGATTCTCTTCACTTTCTGTAAGACGATGTGCATTCATAGATATTATAGAATTTTAAATTAATTCATCAGTTTGTGTAAAATAGTTACAAAAGTAAAATATATATTAATGATACTAATACACATCCAATTTATAGTTTCAAATAAAGATGTTTGACTAAAAAATTCTAGTTAGAACCATTTTATTTTGAAGACAGTATTATTTACAATTATAACATTTTTCTTTACTCAATATCTTACTTATAATTTTAAAAAAAGTTGAAACCTTAAATGGAAATACTAAAAAAGAACAGTTTAAATGTAAAATATCAAATTTTGAAAAAAATCTTAGATATAACTCTTTTATTTTCATCCCACGATTTAATTTTCTTGTATCCAAATGAGTGGTTTGTAATTACTAATTACTTCACATGGCTTGTGTTTACCTTTAAAAATACTGTTGGTTAAATAAAAATATAACTTTGGCAACATATTTTAACATTACCAAATTTTCAATCTTTAGTTTTCAAATTAAGAAAAATCAATAAGGTTTTTCTTATTCTAAGCCAATAGATATCCTAGCAGGTATATTTTCTGTTGGACTACTATGCTGAATATATTGCAAATATTAATGTATAAAATTTTCATAATATCTTAATTTATTCCTTGATTTCTAGACACAATAAAAACCACCTGGGCTTATTCCCTTCAGTTATTTGGCTAGCAAATATATATTTTGTATGTGTATTAGGTTAATTCGCCAGATGAAGGCTACCAGAAGATGTAAAAGTCAACCTCGCTGGTCATGGAGTAAAGTTCTTACCTCATGACTAGGTATTCCTCAGCTCAAACCCAGCCGGAGTCGACGGATTTTTCTTGAGCGATGTAATTCTGTAGCACAACTTTCTTCGGAGCCGAAGTGAAGCATTGGGTCCAATGTCGATTGTGGTATGTAAAAGAACCCTGGTAGGTATGTAAAAATACATTTTTCCGGCAAACTTGGTAGGCCCTTTCGCTCTCGCTCATAGACATTCTAATGTGCTGATTTAATCAGTCGGTTCCGAATGTGCACGATAAATACATCAAATAAAATATAAAAAAATAAAATAAAAACTATCGAAAGAAAAACATACTTAAATACAAATGGTTTGTTGTGAATGTTAGGACTACCAAAAGCGAAAAAAAAGACACAATGGTTTTGTAGATAATATCTTTCAGCGAATGGATATATGAAAATAGATTTAGTAATTTATACTACTTGTCACTTTTCACCACCACTACCGTGGATGAGGTATATCTTTGTAAGTCCAAACATACAGAATAAATTTTTCTTGAATCTTATTTAATGATCACAATATTATATGGTCTTGATTAACAGCAGGCAACAAAATAGTTCAACAAAAGTTTACATTAGAAATACAGTTAAACTGAAATAGTTAAATATTAATTAAAAGTTTTCTTCCAACTAACCTCACTGTTAGACTAGTCAACAGCTATAATGTCTTCCACTACAAGTCTACAAGAGTAAAATCTACTAGTAGGATGTTATTTGTATTTTAATAGGCAATTCGTTTTGACAGGATATTCACAACGCTGTGTCTAACAATATATTTAAAAATAGATGGCTCTATGTTAAGAAGTATCTAAAAATCTTTGGATAAAGGCGTTTGTGTAGTTATTTTATTGTTATATTGTGAAAATATAGTGATATTAGAGCAGAGATATTATTATTATTAAAATTATTATGAAATATGGGTTCGAAGTTTCGTACTTTTTTCTGTATTCATTTAAATATAAGTTTTCACTGAAAATAGCGTGAATTAACCTCGTACAATGCCATAAGTTGAGTTATTATAAATTATTTATTAATTTGATTTAATTTTAAATGTTTTATTTATTATCTAGTTCGAATAATTTATATTTTTCTGAAGACTACATGAACTTACTTAATCTATTGACTAATGATTATATACGATGTTTTATTAAATGACAAGACAACCAAATGGAATCGTCAAGTTCTAGCTTAAAATCTAAATAAATAATTTGTTTGACATACATAATACTTAAATCATTATTATAAAATCATCTCAGATGATGTACATGTTTTAGAAAGTTTTAATTAAATTATTTTGAGATAAACTTATTTTTCTTAGACACAATTATTATTCTCATAATATTTTCTCCAAACGTCCGAGAGAATTACAGTTTTGAAAATTATATTCAACGGCGATAATTTTAATAAATAGTTCTGATTCTTTAAATGTTTTGGATAACCTATTTTGATATTTTGAGAGCTTATGGTTGTCTCCAAAATATATGTTAAACAGCTCAAAATTTTTATTTTTAATATTTTTTTACTTTGATTACTTTACGCTAACTGAAATAAAGAAAATATAGTTTATTTTTTTAATCTTCTCTAAGATAGTCTTAAATCTCGTAAAAAAAATCAATAATTTGTTCTTATTATCAAGGGACAGCATAGTAAAATCAATTTAAAAACTAATTTATAGTTAGTAGAGTATTAAAGTAGTTTTAAAGTTTTTGATCTGTATAATTAGTTGTAAAAAATTCAATAAATTAATAGTTTATAAAATCATAATTCTAGTATACATTTATTTTCTTATTTAAAATCCAATAAATTTCTCACTACAACTATGGAAATTTTCCTTAGTGAAATTTATTTCCTAAATTTATAAAAAATATGATTCTATTTTATTAGTTAAAAACTTATTATTTTTTTATTGAATGAATGTTACTGATAATATTATTGAAAAAAGTATGTATAATTCAATAATTTCCCGAAAGTATATGTATGTATATTATTATATATATCAATTGTATCGCTTAGAATAAGCTAGCTTATTTTTTCAACATTGAATTTCTTCTTAAATAAATTCTAGCTAAATTATTTTGATAAAAGATGTAGGTTTGTTAAGGTTATTAATAAATAATTATATATTTGCAAAATTTATTCAAAATTAAGACTAATCCCAACTGATTCCTGCTATTTGATATTATCTATATTAATCTAATATCGTATAGCTTAATTATCAAATATACAATGAGAGGAAATCGTTTCACAATATTCTTATTACTTTCTCACTGACTAACATGTAGAGAAATTATTGTGATCGTAAAAAAATATCGAACTCGAGATTTTGATGAATGTCGACGTTTCATGACTCCTCAAATCCGAAAAAGTTGTTTTAGCAATAGCGTCTGTCTGTACCTAAACTATTTTATAGATTGGGCTAAAACTTGGTATCTAGGGTTTTCCTAGGGTTTCCCCCAGGGGTTTTTGGAATTGGATATCTAACCCTAAAATTAAAGGTAGTTTCCTTTAGGGTGAAAAGAAAAAAATCAATTCTATCAAAATCGGCTCCTACGATTTTGATTAAATTTCATTTTTAAGCTTTGATCAATAATTTTTCGTCAAATAGAATTTAGGGGTTCCATTCTGAAGCGTAAATTCTAATTTTTAACTATACCTACTTAGTCTTTGAGATATAAAATTATTTATCATTGCAAATAGGTCTACTTATGATACAAATCTTTTACGTGAAATATATCTTTATAAAACCAATATTAGCAAATGTATTAATACAACTTTGTGAGCTTTAGCTGTGAAGCGATACTACCTAGGTTTAAACGCAATAATTCTCTAATGTCATAATGTAAGAAATGGATCTCTAAAAAATTTGATGTTCTTAGGGGAAATATTTGTACAACAATGATCTATCGCTATCATTTTACTATTTTATTGGTCAAAATTTATAAATGAGGAATTTAATAGCAATGCGATAACCATAAGAATAATAAAATGTTGAAAATTTTAACCTGAAGTCGAAATTCTATTATGAAGTTTTGACACTAATTGGACCCAATATCGATCTTTTTTATTGGTCCAAATATACAAATGAGAACTTTAATTCTTTAAAAATAAAATTGTAAAATTTAAAACTGGAGTCAAAAAATGTTTTACTAAGGTATAGGGTAATTTGTGCTCAGGTTTGCTAGTGATTAATATTTTATTTCACATATATTACGAGTGTTGAGTAAATATTTCCATATTTAAACAATGGAGCGAAAAAGTCATTGTGGAGTTCCGTACCATTTTTTTAAAAGTGTGTTGGTCTACTGCAAATAAATTAATTTCTAAGAAACGAATAAAAAAATTATTTGCCCTTTTTGTCAATATTCAGAATCTTACAATTTATTTTGGTAAATATATAAAAAAAATTATAGATAAGTTTTTCAAATATTGAATACTCGATTATTTATTTAAATAAATCAGTTTTATATTGAAATTTGTGTAAATATAAAAAGTCAATAAACCGGGGTGCTAAAGAGAAAAGGTAACAATAATATTGTGAAAAATATAAAAATTAAACATATTGAATCTATCATTTTTTAATTTTCATACATTGTTTAATTGTTTAATTGTTTCATATCCGATAGCCATGCCCTATTTTTGATGAAACGTGGTGTTTTATTATTTCCATTTATCCTTCCTTTTCTTCTATTCTTCTGTGCCATCTTCTTCACCTTAAGGAGTGAACTGTTTTTATTCCTCTTATCTGTCATGGCGATCGCATCCAACGGCTTCTAAACTTACGAGCTTTTTTTCCCTATCTTCTTAATGTATTCTAGCAAGTAGAAGCCCAGACAGGACAAATAGACCGCAGCGCCAATGTATCAATGCGCGTGACTTACAGATAGTGTTCAAATAATGGCCACTTGGGGCGGGTTTGTCTCTATGTCCTCACGTCACAAACAAACTCGCTGAATGTATTATCGTCTCCAAATTGCTGCTTCTAATTCTGAGAATTGTTTCAGCCATTAAAATAAAATATTATCTTCTTAATCAATTATCAAAGTGAGCGTTATTAATTTAATAATAAAAATGTGGTTTGATAATTAATCTTAAATATTTTTTAATCGTTGATATACTAAAACATTTAGAGGGGATTAATATAATCCAAGCATGGTTTGTAATAATAGCTTTAAGCCTGTCATTATACTGCTATATTATAAATCAAACAGTATTTCAAATAAATGAAACTTGCTTCAGTGACCACATGGCTTGAGGCGTCTCTCTCAAATTAGAGTCAACTGCTATGACAGGGAAACTAGGACAAGATTCTAATCTTGCTCTGGTGTAGCTTGAATAGCTTTTTACTTTATTTCCAATAAAATGTGGGTACACCTCCACTAAAAAGGCCTCCCATGCGTAATAAACTAGTGTAGTTAGTACACATGAATATAAACCAAGCGGGTAGTAAGACCCAATGGTCATCATTCAAATATTGTGGATTTGAGTTCTACATAAAATCTAGTAAATATGTAATAAAATAAGTTGTTATTTTCAAATACTCATCAAACTTACAAAAAAAACTTCCAGCTTTTATATTTAAAATATACGAGGAGGCTTTATGACAGATTTTGTATGCATTTTAAAGCTATTTAATATCAGTATGTAATAGTATTCTTTGGATTTGTTCTTAAGGGCGTTATCAAAGAATATTAATGTTCAAATTTAATTTAATTTAAATTGACCGAGGCTATAGGCTGGCAAAAGTAATCGATGAAAAAATAAATTAATTTAATATTAGTAAAACATAATCTTAAACGGATCGTAAATGCTAATAGCACAAATGGGTACAACATTTTCCTGTTTATAAAATACCATTGGAATATATTATCACCCAAGTTTTTAGTGTCAGAACATATTAAAGTTGTATTAAAAACGCTATTTCATATAAATTCAATCAAATTTTCCCCCCACATTTTACATTATTTTAACTAGAAGTAAAACATTTTAAGAAATTATGCCAGGTGCATTTTCCTATTTTTAATAACTAATAGATTGTGTCAATAAATATAGACCATACCCCAATTGTGGTAAAACGACCCGTTGAAACAAGTATTTTTTATGATATATTATTTCATTTATGATCTATTTTAAGATAAAAGCGGGAGTAAATCTGTGTGGTGAACCGTACCATTTATTTTAAATTATCCTTGAAGCCAAATTACACAATGTGAGAAAGTTTGTGCTATTGTGTCGTACCATTGTTTTAAAGTTGTAACATTTATATAGCAATATCTCATAAAACAAAGACTTCGTTTAAAAATGAATCTATCTCTCTCTCTCTCTAACTCGTCTCGTATCTGTGGGCACACAGAGTAGGGTGCTCACTAGTTCGGTGGCAGCATGGTCTAAGGCTTCACTCTGGCAGTAGGTTAGATTGCTAAAGACGGGGAGATAGGAGTTCAATCCCATTCAGGTGCAATAGGGTGGTTTTTCCTAAAAAATAATCACTTTCCTTCCACGCAGATATGGGTGCAATTCCTTTAAATTATACTTACCTAATCCTTAGCACATTGTAATTAGTGCATAAGCGTATAACCCAAACGGGTAGTAAGACCTGGTGCTAAAAAGTAATAAATAATGATTATTTTGGAGTATGCAATATTGGCCGCATCGTCTGAGGTGTCACGACCACAATATACGTATTTCACCACTGATGAGGAGTTTGGGGTTCAAATACCAGCCGGATGCACTGAAGATCTATTCATAAATGTTTTACCAATTTCTCTCAATGCAACTGTGGCTACACTCTATCTCAATATTACCTTACTTATATCAGTACTTTAACTATTTATTATTAGGTGTTCTGTCTTACAAAAGCACATTCATTTTTGACACTGAACTTAGAGCACCAATCCACTCTGTCCTCCACCTCCTCCCTCAGCTCCCAGAATTTCCTTCTTTCCTTCAAGTCATCTAATATTTGAATCCTCCTTCTTTTTAAGCTCATCTTTCCCTCAGCCTTGCCTTCAATGACGTAGTACGGAAAACATGTCTTCCTAAGGATGTGTCCGATCCGGTTTGCTTTGTATCGGAAAACCCCATCCAAAATGATTCTCTTCTCAACCACTCTTCTGAGGAATTCTTCATTTGTCACCCTGTCTGTCCACCTGATCTTCTCCAGTCTTCTCCAGCACCACATTCCAAAGCTCAGATAGCTTGAACAAGACTTAGGACACGGTACAAAATAAGTGAATTTATAAAATACAAATATATACGTTATTCTGAGTAAATCTTGAACCAAAGTATGTTTATAAAAAGTTATTTCATATGAAATTAAAAATAAATAATTTCAGAGTCAAATCCATAAGTTTCGATTTACGTGTATCGAAACAGCCTACGCACGTTTATTTTAGTTCAGTACGAAACAAATACTTAACAACTTTGTAGTCTAGAAACTTAATAGAGCGAGTGAATGGCCCCACTAATCGCCTCGTTATTGGCGTGCATTAAAAATGTAGTATTCAATTCTCACTAAAACCCAATGCTGTATTGAAGTCGCGCGTGAACAAGGTAGCAATTAGCGTCTCCGGGCCCCTAGGATGGAGGGGGGTGAAAAGGATGGAGGGGGATTGGGGGATTATATCAAACAGATTTATGAATATTCGTTTCAGTTTTAATGGAAAACAAGAGTATCACCATCTGGGTATTTAAATCATTCACTAATCCCTGACAACATAGATTGAGAGATTGCAACCCGAAGGTTGGTTTGATTGTATTTCCTTTTCCATCCTGCGGTTAAGTGCCGCCCACCCACACAATCCGGGAGAAAGGACATAGGCCTATACTAAGGAATTTGTGAATAATTATTGTGATTTTCTTTGACACTGAATTTCTGTGGGCGATCAAGAAAGTGTTGACAAATTGAAGCTGAAAGGTATTTCAGAAACTTTCTAGGGATTCTTGTATACCTCAATTTAAAATATTGGTTTAGCTCCCCTCTGAAAGAAGTTCCGCTATGAACTTGTATTGCTCGATAAAAATCCATTATTGATGGTCGGGTTTTAACCTGTGGACTTAGTGTCGTGATGTGAGCACTTTTAGCTTAATACCACCAAAGTCAAACAACACCTCTTGCCAACATGAACAAAATTATTTTGGTTCTAATAGAATAAGGATCCAGACTAACCCAATGGGAAAATGTGTGTGTGCTTTCTGAATGCCCCTTATTAAACCTAATATGTAATTCTTCAAACAAATATTCTTTGTGAACATAAACTGTGTGTATAATATGTTTAAGGTTGAATTGATCAGGGGCCCTTGTTTTAGAAACAAGTACTACACTAACTAGGTATATAGGATGGTCATGAATATACTCTTCTAGCTAGGGTAGTCACCAATCATGTGAAATGGTGACCTAAGCCTTTTAAAATATAGAAATACTACTTATTAAAAAGCATATAGCTTTGTCAAAAGCTCCTTATTTTTCCAAAAAATATTCTGGAAGGCCTCTTTAATTTAGAGTAAATACAAAGGACTGCTTAGAGAGACCCTTTAAATTGCTATCAAATGATTCCTACTACCCGTTCAGGCTATGTGACTATTTACTAATTACGCTAACGAGTTTATGATAAGTATGGTTGTAATTAGACGAAGTGTGCTTTCATTTGGGTTGAGGGAGAGTGAAGAACCATTTAGGAAAAACTCCCCTCAGTACACCCAATCGGGATTCGATTCCCAACCTCCCCATCATCGGTAGTCCAATCTATTGTAAGAGTGACGCCTTAGAGCATGTGGTCACCGAAGCAGGTATGATTCTTATTCGTTGCTGATAGAACCGTTCAGGTGTACAGACGTCTGTCTGAACCAGGATACACGGAGTATATCACGTGGTCCATGGCTGATAGAACCGTCCAGGTGTACAGATGTCTGTCGGAACCAGGAACCACGGAGTATATCACGTGGTCCATGGCTGATAGAACCGTCCAGGTGTACAGATGTCTGTCGGAACCAGGATACATGGAGTATATCACCTGGTCCATGGCTGATAGAACCGTTCAGGTGTACAGCCCTTATGAAAATTTACTATTGAAAACCAATAGTATTTTTGGAATACTATTGAATTTTGATAGTATTTTAGAATTACTATAGGATTTTAATAGTATTTTAGAATTACTATAGGATTTTAATAGTATTTTAAAATAACTATTGGATTTTAATAGTTTTTTTAAAATTACTATAGAGTTTTAATAATATTTTATAATTACTATTGAACTTTAATAGTATTTTTGAATCACTATTGGATTTTAATAGTATTTTAGGATTACTGTTGGATTTTAATAGTATTTATAAATACTTTTGAATTTTAATAGTATTTTAAAGTTACTATTGAACTTTAATAGTATTTTAGAATCACTATTGGATTTTAATAGTATTTTAGGATTACTGTTGGATTTTAATAGTATTTATAAATACTTTTGAATTTTAATAGTATTTTAAAGTTACTATTGAATTTCATCAGTACTTTAGAATAACTATAGAGCTTTAATAGTATTTTATAATTACTATTAGGTTTTAATAGTATTTTATAAAAACTATTGGTTTTAATATTATATTATGATTACTCTTAGATTTTAATAGTATTTTATTATTACTATTAGTTTTTAATAGTATTTTACTATATTACTACTGAATTTTGAAGTATTTTTGAAGTAACTATCAAGTTTTAATAGTATTTTCGATTAACTGTTATGTTTTAATAGTATTTAAGAATTACTATTTAATTTTTATTGTTTTAGAAGGACTATTAAAATTTAATAATAGTTTATAATAACTATTAAATTGTCAATGGTAGAAATAAAAACTAATAATTTGCTTAGAGGTAAACAATATTGTTAATATTCTATTTACTGAGATAAATATAGTATTTGAGGTAATAATAGAAAAAATAAAATCTACAGTAAGATAATTTGTTAATTTCAAATAAAGTTTTAAATAGTAATATTTATGATTTCTGTACTAACTAATGAGATAAGTTTAGGTAGGTGTGGAATAGCTACTATTTTTGTAATTTTGTCTTTAGTGCATACTATTGAGAATTCAACAGCAAAAATATTGTATGTAAATATTTAAAATGAAACACAATAGTGAAAATAGTTGGCAAAAGATTTGATTCTTGTAGAATTTGTAGAAAAAAATACTCTCGAATTTTAGGTTACCGGTACCTACTTTACATAAATAACAAAACAATCAAAATAAAGGGTTCAAAGTGCAGACTGCAGTCGAAGGTGAAATGTAAGTCAGAACCTATTTCACGTACTAAACCAAAAATCGGATAAGTTACTACAAATAATAAAAACAATACTAACCACTTGTGATAGTATTACTAAGATATTATTTAGATGGTTTTAAAATCATAAATATTTAAATAATATCAATAAAAACATAAAATGGACAGAAATATATATTTTAGTACTAATTTGTATCACGTTGTTGAGATTTCCGGCCACCATTTACTATTCTGTGCGTGGTTTAAAAACGTCTTGCCGGTTCTATTATTTTCTCTTTCATTTTGTTTTATATGGAATTTAATTACGAAAAATGTTGTATTTTTGAATTTCCTAATGAGGCTAATTGTTTTTCGGTTGGATATTTGAAGTTTATTAGAAACAAACAAGCTACGACTATTTTCAAACCATCGAATGAAATATTTAAAGTTAGCTGGCCCATGTGCTCCATTAAATCTCCTCAACAAATGCTCAAGATGAAAAGTGTGGACTACAAATCAGTTCCTGCAAAGATCATAGCGGTTGGAAGTAAGTACTGTAGGCCCTATTGATTATGCTTATAACCACAGGCAGTAGCCTATACAATTAATGAATTTAAAAAAATAAGAACTTAGGCCTAGTGTTATAAAATACATTGATTGACTATTATTAGAGGAAAAATAAATAGGCCTCTTAAAGAGAGAGAAAGAAATAGGTAAGCTGGATTTGATAAGACATTTAGGTCTAATTAATTAAGCATTGAACACCAAAGTTTAATATTTTTATGAAAAATAAAGCTAATAAGCCTAACCTATTTTTAGCAGGGAGGGTTGGGGGTACTGTCAACTAAAACAGATTGGTGATAATGCCCTATATTTTAACAAAATTAAACTCCTAGCCTAATTGACATTTTGATTATTTTACAAATGTAAGGCTAGGTTAATTTGGTTGGGAAAGTTAATTTAAAATTATAAACAGTATTATTTAATTATAGCAACTTACCTTAGTGGTCGAGTGGTCCAAACTTGTCAGTTTTATGTTAGACTAGGCCTCAAAAGACAGGGAGACCTAGGTTCAGGTGAACTAGGGATGGTTTTCAACTATCCCTCCACACAAATGCTGGCTAACTTACTCTAAACTTGAACTTTCAAGTTCTTAGGCTAACCTATTAGCGTAATTAGGCCTACTTAGGCAGGCCTAAATAGTACCCAAACATATAACCTATAGGCCTAATTAACTTTGTGCTAAAATAAAAAAATTGTGAATTAAAAACATCATGTAATGCTGTTCTTACATGGTGGCTACAGACAGGGAAAAGTTAGGGAAAAAGGGGAAATGTCATGGAACTTAACTAAAAATAAGGAAAAGTCAGGAATTAAAAAATATGTCTGAAATAGCCCATTAATTTTGCATCCAAACACTAAAATAAAAGTTAATAGTACCTAAATAAAATAACATTTTAATTTCTAAAATAACCGATAAAACTGTTTATGTTTAGTAGATACAAACTTTTTTTTAATATCTGACCAATAATAAATAAAACAAAAGTCATTGTCCACCATTAAAACTGGCAAAAAGTAGTCAAGGAAAATTGGAAAATGTTGCCTGGAAAACCTGGAAAAGTAAGGGAATCTTATAAAATATGTTTTATAGCCACCCTGTGTTCAAATGTTAAGACACAAAGTTTTGCATACTTAATATCGGCCATAACACCCTTCATAGGCATAAACCTAACCTAAACATAATATTAGGCCTAAGTTACTTAAATCAAGTTTCATATGGTGCACTTGTTTAATCGCAAATAAGACACTTTGAAATAGCTAAATTGCATTAAAATAAATTCTAAATTTTTACTGAATTATAATTTAGACCTAGGCTATAGTCTTATGAGCTACCATAGAGCAATGAGGTGACAAAAAAGATAATCTAAGACTATGGCTGTATTCGAATAGTCCAAGGCTCCCTAGTCGGACCCTTGAGTTTAAGACTTGATGCAGTCTTGATAATTTGATACTACTCACAGCTGTGTTGCCAACTCAGTCATGTGAAAAGTCTCTAAATGCTGTGCAAAAAGTCTTCATTTTCAAGTAAAATACCCCTAATTTGGAATAAATAAATAATCTATAATTTTTGCGCTCTCTTCAGTGACCAACAGGGGTGGAGCTACGTACCCGCAGCACACTTTGGGAGGGGGTTGAAGTGGATCTTGGGGGTGCTAGTTCTCAGGGTGCACAATGCTTTAAGCAGTGGGGGAGCGCAACTATACCAGGCTCCACCACTGGTGGCCAAGTGGTATAATACTTTACTCTCGTGTTAGACTGGCCCGCTGAGGACGGGGGAGATCGTGGTTCGAACCCGATCGGGTGCACTGAGGGTGATTTTCTTAAATGTTTTTCCACTCTCACTCCACGCAAATGCAGGTGCACTTCCTCTAATGTCCTCCAACGACATGTCAATATAAAGCTATTTTTAACTACAATGCCTGACTTAGTTTGTTTTTTAAACCCTTTTTTTTCAGTAGGCTATAAGGTAGATTTTATAATATTGAGTCAGCTTTACAATTTTTCCTATGCCTTGTAACCTCCCACTCGGCTAAATACAAGGGTGCAGAATATGTCCGAACACGTCAACCAAGGTTTGGGGGAAATTAAATCAGTCTTGGGGAAATTTGGTGCAGGGAGAAATCCAACCATTGTGTAGACGATTTTAGTACATTCTGGTTCTGAAAACGCTAGTTTCATTGAGTTAAAAACAGTTGCCGACAACACTTAATCCCTCTGGGCCTCCATAAAATATTCAATGTTTTATTTTGTGTGCTATGGTTTTCAGGGAAATTTTGTATAAACATTTTAAGTTCTGGGGAAATATTGGGTCCATGAACATATTTTGCACCCCTGGCTTAATATTTTGTTGTTGTTTGCTAATGCTCCGGATCTTGGATTTCTTCCATTCTCCGTCTAGCGTCCTAATAGTACTTTGGCTTAATATTAGTTGTTAAAATACAGTACATATATACATAATAGATAGATATTGTATACCTTGTGTTTGTTTCTCATTGGTCCAATTTTTTAATGTTGCACTTTATAAACATAGCACTTTGTCAATACAAAACTCAAAAATAACCCAAGATATAAAATGAAAACCAAAATAGCCTACCATCTGGGTCTATACCAGAACAAACCTGTGCATACAAAGTAGCTTAAATATTGGTTCAGGCACAACCCCAGATGGGTCTCTTGGAATCTAGTTTGCTAATCCAGCTGTTCTTAGTATTCAAAATGTTGACAAATGTTACTATATACATTTCTTGGTAATTTATTTAACTTTTTTAATTGTCTATTGTAGGTTGGTGAAGTAAAGGCCAACATTTTAAACATATTGTCTTATGTAGCAATTAGGAAATGTGATCACAAAAGGCCCTCCAAACTCTTAAATGATTTGCTCACCGGTGTTTTTTCAAATGAAGTGCTGGCTTCTTCGCTGACTGGTCGAAAATCTAATGCCAAGCCAAATAGCACTCTAAAGCTACAGCTTGGTCCATTAAAGGTTGAGGCAATATTCGTTAAGTATATTGCAGAGACTAATTTGTATTTGACTTTGTAATTCTGTTAGTATTTAATATTTTTATTGAATTTATAACATCAGTGTCTTTTTTAGAATTTATTGTTATTAAATATTTGTTTCAGACTACATACATTCCATCTTCCCGGAGAATCTTGAGAGCAAGAAGACTAAGCTAGAAAAGATTGCTCGAATTAAATTAAATAATGAATCGAAAAGAAAATCTTAAATGGAGTCTGGCCTCCTATCTAACTCGACACCTATATTTTTGATACTTCTCTCAAGATACTGATTAGAAAGAGCTTTAACTTAATTTTAATTTCAAAGAACAGGCACAAATGGGAATTAAAAAAAAATTAAATCAAAAAAACTTTCCTGATCAATACTTTTTGAAATCCATATATTAGAGGAACTAGTAAATTAGACCATTAATATACTGTACATATTTGGTTAGTGCAATTCTATGGTAGCTAAGAAAACCTATATCAACGTTAGAAAAGGACGTGACCTATAAGGAAATAATTAAAACACATGTTTTAATTAGCACCAATGACAGATTCTAGTTTAGTATTATTCAACACTGTAGGGAGGGTCTTTAGTGTCTATTAATTCCTCAAACAAGTTTACAAGATTCCTTTTCTTCTAAGTGTCATCCATGATATCATAATAGGTGAAATCATACCTCGCCTACTTTGAACATAAGTTTTGTGGTCACTTTGATTGTACAAATTGTTTTTGAAATATATATTATTTAAAATGTGTTGACCTCATAGTTAAATGTTCCTATGTAAAATAGATGTCATAGCTATCCTAATTAAATAGTTGGTTTTAATATTGAATTGAAACACTTTCCAAAGATTAATCATATCGTCAAACACAAATGTATATAATATAGCGTAGTGTCTATTTTATGAATAACCAAAATTAAATTAAATTGTGTACAATTTTTGTAACAGAAAATCTGTCAAACAAATATACATTTAATTAAATAATTAGTTTCTTTTTATTTAGGTTAAAGGGTAATTAAAATAATATAATTGTTCATATATATATATATATATATATATATATATAAGAAAGTCCATGAAATCTGCCTGCGAGAGTAGCACTTTTGTCCCCTTCTTTAAGCACCTATTCTTATTACCTGTTTGAGTTACACATACCCATTTAAAAAAATATTGAGGCACAGGGTCATCTTTTTAATTTAATTGATTTTGATTATCAATAGTTGTGATATAATTCTAAAATACACTAATAGAATATATGTTTGAAAGAAATTACAGGAAAAAGTGATGGAAACATACAAAAGAAAACTTAAAACCTTAAAAGGGTGAATCGACATTTGTTAACAATTTGCACTGGCATATAAACTAATTTTTTTACATTGGTATACATTTTATTTATAATTAATTTTTTTACTAAACAAACCTTTTAATATATTTCTTAGCAACATGTTTTACCATCTATTTAGCTTATACACTTATTTACTAACTACTCTAAAGTGATCTGAAATAGGAAGGTTGGATTCAGAGGAAGTGTACCCACATTTATGTGGAGGCAGAGTGATAAATAATTTAGGAAAAGCCACTCTCGGTACATCCAACCAAGATTCGAACCTCGACTTCCAAGTCATCAGCAGTCTAGTCAACGATGAGAACAACACCTTAAATCGCGGCAGGTAAAATTGCAACTAATTAGAAATGCCAAATAATTCCATTAACTTGGAATGTGGCTTTAGGTCCATATTATATCATTCGAATAAAACATACTATGGCATCACTCTTTGGTGAGTTATATTATAAATTTGTGTACGTTCAATTCAATGTCATCTTGTCCCACTAAGATTATTAAAATTATCCTTTACTTCACTTTGAAATTGTGTGCCATCAAAAATGCCTTCAGCTGAGTGAACAAGTGTAAATCACTCAGCCCCAAGTCTGAACTGATGACCCAAAAACTGGACAAGTTTCTGCTTGTTTGGTAACAGCAGGTAGATGTGCAGTCACAAATTGTTCACTTGGCTAAATGCATTTTTTGGTGGCACACAATTTTAAAGTGGAGGCATGTTGTCAAATGGTTAGATGGACTGGCGGAAGATTATTATTTATTTTCACATGACTCTTGCTAATCTTATTTAAGCTGATTGTTTATGAGAGTACATAATTTTGTGCTTATATAAGATTAACATCTACATAACAGTACAATAATTTAATAAGGATCTTTATAATATATATATATATATATAATCATTTAATAAGTTTGAATAGTTATCTAAATCGATCCTAAATTCAACTTTTTCAATTATTTTTGTTTGGAGGCGTTTTTTTCTATAGTTTTTTCAATAATAAATTACTAAAGTTGTTCTCTATAGTAAATTTTAATAGTTTTTCCCAAAAGTAATTTTTAATAGTTTTTCCAGAGGTAAATTTATAACGTTTTTCCCAAAAGTAATTTTAATAGTTTTTTCCAGAGGTAAATTTCTAAAGTTTTTCTCAATAGTAAATTTTAATAGTTTTTCTCAATAGTAAATTTTAATAGTTTTTCTCAATAGTAAATTTTAATAGTTTTTCTCAATAGTAAATTTCTAAAGTTTTTCTCAATAGTAAATTTCTAAAGTTTTTCTCAATAGTAAATTTCTAAAGTTTTTCTCAATAGTATTTTTCTAAAGTTTTTCTCAATAGTATTTTTCTAAAGTTTTTCTCAATAGTATTTTTCTAAAGTTTTTCTCAATAGTATTTTTCTAAAGTTTTTCTCAATAGTATTTTTCTAAAGTTTTTCTCAATAGTAAATTTCTAAAGTTTTTCTCAATAGTAAATTTCTAAAGTTTTGACTAATAGTATTTGTCCAAATTTACCCATTGAAAATTTCAATAGTTTTTTTTAATAGTTTTTTGTATAAATTTTCATAAGGGAGACGTCTGTCGGAACCAGGATACATGGAGTATATCACCTGGTCCATGGCTGATAGAACCGTTCAGGTGTACAGATGTCTGTCGGAACCAGGATACATGGAGTATATCACCTGGTCCATGGCTGATAGAACCGTTCAGGTGTACAGATGTCTGTCGGAACCAGGATACACGGAGTATATCACGTGGTCCATGGCTCATAGAACCGTTCAGGTGTACAGACGTCTGTTGGAACCAGGAACCACGGAGCATATCACGTGGTCCACGCTTTAAATAATAATTTATAAATTCTTCAAAAATTGTGAACTGATCTCCATCTCGCTAAATGTTAAAAGTGTTCCGATACTCTCCACCAACTCGGCCCAGTCCAAGAGATTAACCTCAAAATATAATTCGTGTGTTTGTAGTAAATATATTGAGTATGGCAAAAAAAACTAGTATGCCTAGTACAATTCTAAGTTTGTACAGTGCAATCATCATTTACAATCAATTTAAATACATTTTCTGATGGAAATAAAAGGTGGTTTTGTTACCGGTTTTATTTTATAACTTTATTTCAATAGTTGTTATTATATTTACTGTCCATATGGCTATGGATACCCGATAAGGGTACACACATTCCAATATGGAGCAAGCTAATTATTAAAACAAAACATGACGCCAGCTTTCAGTGTAATGTCAAACCTTCCTTGATCCTTCTTATTGCAGACAGTTGTGGTTCTCTTGCACAGAACAGTACTTATAAACCCTGAACAGCGTAATTAATAAACCCCCTTGTACGTGTTGCCAGTGTATTAAACCACTAAAGCTCGGACGCCAGCTTGCCCCTATATGGACGTTGAGACTCGTAAGCGCTGACCCGCCCCCTCTTCGCGTGTATACCTACTAATCGATTCATTTCTTTGCCACCGAACTCTCGTGGCTGGCTGGCTTGCGGGTGGCGGAGGGGGTCAGGGGGTGAAAAAAACTGTTCGTGGGGGAACCATTTGCTCCTTGCGACCCTCACCCTCTTCCTTATTTTTTTTTAACCTTACACCAACTCACACACGCAATCGTGCAATTACCAAGGTACCGAGCAAGCGTCATGAACTTGGAGATATAGTCCCTGCCACGTCACAATGTCTCTTGCATGTTTTATAGCTTTTCCACCCTCATTGCCTTACCACACTGACACCCCCCTCCTTTCTCACTCCCCCTCTCTCATTTGTCCTGACCCTCACCCCTCTCATTCTTCACTGGCTGCTAACTCTACATTTTGTGCTTCTTGAGCGTGTGGAGGAAAAGGACGTTTTGTTGAAATGCTGTGAACGGTTGGAGTATTTATGTTGTTGGGCTCCCCATGATATACTCGAGGTTCTGGTAGACATAGCTGATTCACCACAGGTTAAACTACTGTCAACTAGGACATAGCTGATTCACCACAGGTTAAACTACTGTCAAATAGGACATAGCTTATTCACCACAGGTTAAACTACTGTCAACTAGGACATAGCTTATTCACCACAGGTTAAACTACTGTCAACTAGGACATAGCTGATTCACCACAGGTTAAACTACTGTCAAATAGGACATAGCTTATTCACCACAGGTTAAACTACTGTCAACTAGGACATAGCTGATTCACCACAGGTTAAACTACTGTCAAATAGGACATAGCTTATTCACCACAGGTTAAACTACTGTCAAATAGGACATAGCTTATTCACCACAGGTTAAACTACTGTCAACTAGGACATAGCTGATTCACCACAGGTTAAACTACTGTCAACTAGGACATAGCTTATTCACCACAGGTTAAACTACTGTCAAATAGGACATAGCTTATTCACCACAGGTTAAACTACTGTCAACTAGGACATAGCTGATTCACCACAGGTTAAACTACTGTCAAATAGGACATAGCTTATTCACCACAGGTTAAACTACTGTCAACTAGGACATAGCTGATTCACCACAGGTTAAACTACTGTCAACTAGGACATAGCTGATTCACCACAGGTTAAACTACTGGAAACTAGGACATAGCTATTCACCACAGGTTAAACTACTGGAAACTAGGACATAGCTATTCACCCAGGTTAAAATACTGTAAACTAGGACATAGCTGATTCACCACCGGTTAAACTACTGTCAACTAGGACATATCTGATTCACCACAGGTTAAACTACTGGAAATTAGGACATAGCTGATTCACCACAGGTTAAAATACTGTCAACTGGGACATAGCTGATTCACCACAGGTTAAACTACTGTCAACTAGGATATAGCTGATTCAACACAGGTTAAACTACTGTAAACTAGGACATAGCTGATTCACCACAGGTTAAACTACTGTCAAATAGGACATAGCTTATTCAACACAGTTTAAACTACTGTCAACTGGGACATAGCTGATTCACCACAGGTTAAATTACTGTCAACTAGGACATAGCTTATTCACCACAGTTTAAACTACTGTCAACTGGACATAGCTGATTCACCACAGGTTAAACTACTGTCAACTAGGATATAGCTGATTCACCACAGGTTAAACTACTGGAAATTTAGGACATAGCTGATTCACCACAGGTTAAACTACTGTAAACTAGGACATAGCTGACTCACCACAGGTTAAACTACAGGAAATTAGTACATAGCTGACTCACCACAGGTTAAACTACTGTCAACTAGGACATAGCTGATTCACCGCAGGTTAAACTACTGTAAACTAGGACATAGCTGATTCACCACAGGTTAAACTACTGGAAATTAGGACATAGCTGATTCACCACAGGTTAAAATACTGTCAACTGGGACATAGCTGATTCACCACAGGTTAAACTACTGTCAAACTAGGATATAGCTGATTCAACACAGGTTAAACTACTGTAAACTAGGACATAGCTGATTCACCACAGGTTAAACTACTGTAAAATAGGACATAGCTGATTCACCACAGGTTAAACCACTGTAAACTAGGACATAACTGATTCACCACAGGTTAAACTACTGTAAACTAGGACATAGCTGATTCACCACAGGTTAAAATACTGTCAACTGGGACATAGCTGATTCACCACAGGTTAAACTACTGTCAACTAGGATATAGCTGATTCAACACAGGTTAAACTACTGTAAACTAGGACATAGCTGATTCACCACAGGTTAAACTACTGTAAAATAGGACATAGCTGATTCACCACAGGTTAAACCACTGTAAACTAGGACATAACTGATTCACCACAGGTTAAACTACTGTAAACTAGGACATAGCTGATTCACCGCAGGTTAAACTACTGTCAACTAGGATATAGCTGATTCACCACAGGTTAAACTACTGTAAAATAGGACATAGCTGATTCACCACAGGTTAAACACTGTAAACTAGGACATAGCTGATTCACCACTGGTTAAACTACTGTAAACTAGGACACAGTTCACTTCTATCCTTTGTAGTCTTTTACTTGAAGAAGAAGAATATACTGCGAATGGACGCATGTTTTGATCTTATCCAATTTATGGCACACAGTCCACTTCACAAATATACTAAAATACAAATACAATATTCAAAAACGCAGAAGAAATGGGTAAATCATGCATGCTCGGTTGGCTTTGTTCTTCGGATATTTTCATCGAGCATTGTACAGCCGTATTTTGACATACCGTTCGATGTTCTAGAAACAAAAATCCTCTTTTAAACAAAGTTTTGGTCTATGAGGACGCTCCAATTTAAAAATAGTGTAAATGTGTTGATCGAGCAGTCTTTCTTGTTCATAGAACGAAATGTTTTGTTTGATGATGGTTTTGATTCGACCAGTGGGTAAGCGGCCTGAACCTAAACTAACTCGTTTAAAGTTCGAATCTCGATCTTTTTGTTAACCTTGCGAGTCTGATGCCCAAGATCTTGTGCTACCAGAACCAGCTGTGAACTTGGTAAAGGAAATGATTCAGAGAGCTATAGCTTAGTTCCAGATATCTATATTCTGAAAATAACTAGGAAATGGGAATGTTACTTTAGATCAGAAAATTATTATTATTACTGTATTTAGGTAGAATTGTGTTTTTCTTTGAACAATGTCAGGTGATCATGGGCTCACGTAATCCTATTTCAATAGCTCACTCTTATTAATAAATATTACTAGTAAGTAGGCAACAAATTTTCTTTCTGTATGCTATATCTATCGATGTGATTAATTAAGTGTACTATATTACTAACCATTTTTTGTTTTACAACATTTCAGGGAAGTTGAATGAAATAACCTACAAATTTTAAATACATTTTGTAAAAGAGAATTTTTTAACTGTTAAATATATTTTTTATTATTATATGTATTAGGTAATGAATATAAATGTTAGTTACTGCATTATTAAAATAAAAATGACTTAACAAGCAAAGATAAAAAAAACTTATATAAAAATCAACTAACTTGAGAGTTTATTGAGTTATTTATTTGCTAGTATAGCCTGACCAGGTATCACTAAATAAACAACAAACCATGTTTACAAAATATGACAATATGGGAATCTATTGGTCAATGACTAACAAATACGCATCAATCTTCGAACAAACTAAAATTATTTATTTCCATAGAAATAAACACTAAACAATATTTATTTCCATAGAAATTAAAAACATAAATTATTTCCGTAGAAATAAACAATAAACATTATTTATTTCCATAAAAATAAATACTAAACATTCTTTATTTCCTTATAAATAAACAAAAAAGTAGATAGTCCCTGAAGCCAGAGTTAATTTAAACACTGGTTGTAAAGCTCTTCAAGCTCAATATCTGTTAAAGTTTGTTTAGAATTTAAAACAAACTGATAATGATCAATGGGTAACTTATCACATTAATGGGCTAGCACTATTTCTGTATAAATATTCTTGTCTTTTAATTGCATTCTTCATTATCATTTGCTACTAAAATAGTTGGTCTCAGTTGTGAATACTAATAGCTGATAATAAAATGTGTGGTACTATTCATTGAAGACATTGTGATTTAATTTTTAACTATTTAAAACATTATGCGATAGATATTAATAATAATTGTAATTTAATGGTTTTTGGCTGAATTTTTTCAAAAGGTTTTTTCCATGTGGATTAAATTAGTTCAACCATGAAACCTTTGGAAAAATCACTAAATATATTATCTGCATTATTCTTCATAATATTTAAAGGATAAAAGGAAAATCAGGCCTTTTTTTTTCGAGAAGAGAGCTACACAATGGAAACATCCTAAACATATTTACTACTTCTTTTGTGAATATCACTGGCAAACATGTCTAATCTATCGCGTATTAAAATGTAATCTAAACTCACCTTAAGCAAATTATCCGTGGCTTGTTTTCATTTCAAAACCTGTAGACAGACAGACAGACCAACGGTTGCCCGCTGACCTTCACTACTATTACCTAAATTGATTATGGTTGGTGCCTTTTCTGCACGCGCTTGTCTATATGAATATTTGTGTTTTTTATTACATAGAATATTTAATTATTTGATATTAATCACAAATAGTATAATTATTAATTCTATGCTTTTAATTAATTTGTCCAACAATCTATAAATATCGGGATACTTGGTCTAAAAGGAAATAGATAAGTTTACTATTAACTATCACAATTTATAAAATCATTACCAATTATTGAAACTTGAAAAAAAAAATTAATAATTTTTGCTACTTTAAATTTAAACTAATATTTATTATTTTACTAAATGCCGTTCAGAAAATCTGGTGGAAAATCAAGAGTAGAGAGAGAAATTTACTCATATCCAACTAAAAATAAAATCTGTATTAAATAATAATTATTTGTCACATGACCAATTTGTAAGAGAAGGAACATTGGAAACCTTCTAGCAGTAAATCCCAAAAGACTGGTCTTTAGTTATTTTTTTAAATTTTAATAGCTATTAGCATTTATTGATTAAATAGCTAAGCTATAATATTTGCTAGTTATGGTTATAGCAGCATCTAAATATCCAACTCATTAAATTGATGAATGAAACCTAGACACGAGAATCGAACACAGGAGCTTTGTCTTTGAATGCCACTACTCTTGTCTCTTAGCTATCCAAGGTATCCACTGGGAACGGGACGACTCCTGGATAGCTCAGTGGCTAGAGTAGTGGTATACTGAACTATCCAATGTATCCACCGGGCACGGGACGATTCCTGGATAGCTCAGTGGCTATAGCAGTGGTATACTGAGGTATTCAAGGTATCCACCGGGCATGGGACGACTCCTGGATAGCTCAGTGGATAAAGCAGTGGTATACTGAAGTATTCAAGGTATCCACCGGATATGGGACGACTCGTGGATAGCTCAGTGGCAAGAGTAGTGGTATAGTGAACTATCCAAGGTATCCACCGGGAACGGGAGGACTCCTGGATAGCTCAGTGGCTATAGCAGTGGTATACTGAGGTATTCAAGGTATCCACCGGGCATGGGACGACTCCTGGATAGCTCAGTGGATAAAGTAGTGGTATACTGAAGTATTCAAGGTATCCACCGGATATGGGACGACTCGTGGATAGCTCAGTGGCAAGAGTAGTGGTATACTAAACTATCCAAGGTATCCACGGGAATGGGATGATCCCTGGATAGCTCAGTGGCTAGAGCAGTGGTATACTGAACTATCTAAGGTATCCACCGGTGCACGGGACGACTCCTGGATAGCTCAGTGGCAAGAGTAGTGGTATACTGAACTATCCAAGGTATCCACCGAGAATGGGATAACCTCTGGATAGCTCAGTGTTAAGAGCAGTGGTATAGTGAACTATCCAAGGTATCCACCGGGAACGGGAGGACTCCTGGATAGCTCAGTGGTAAGAACAGTGGTAAACTGAACTATCCAAGGTATCCATAGGGGCACAGGACGACTCCTGGATAGCTCAGTGGTAATAGCAGTGGTACACTGAACTATCCAAGGTATCCACAGGGGCATAGGACGACTCCTGGATAGCTCAGTGGTAATAACAGTGGTATACTGAACTATCCTAGGTATCCACAGGGGCATAGGACGACTCCTGGATAGCTCAGTGGGTAGAGCAGTGGTATACTGAACTATCCAAGGTATCCACCGATCATGGGACGACCCTGGATAGCTAAGTGGCTAGAGCAGTAGTATACTTAACAATCCTAGGTATCCACAGGGGCATAGGACGACTCCTGGATAGCTCAGTGGCAAGAGCAGTGGTATACTGAACTATCCAAGTTATCCACCGGGCATGAGACGACTCCTGGATAGCTCAGTGGCAAGAGCAGTGGTATACTGAGCTATCCAAGATATCCACCGGGCACGAAACGACTCCTGGATAGCTCAGTGGCAAGAGCAGTGGTATACTGAACTATCCAAGGTATCCACCGGGCATGGGACGACCCCAGGATAGCTCTGTGATTAGAGCAGTGGTATACTGAACTATACAATGTATCCACCGGGCATGGGATGACTTCTGGTTAGCTCAGTGTTAAGAGCAGTGGTATACTGAACTATACAATGTATCCACCGGGCATGGGACGAACCCTGGATAGCTCAGTGGCTATAGCAGTTGTATACTGAACTATCCAATGTATCCACCGGTCATGGGACGACACCAGGATAGCTCAGTGGCTAGAGCAGTGGTATACTGAGCTATCCAATGTATCCACCGGTCATGGTACGACCCCAGGATAGCTCAGTGGTTAGAGCAGTGGTATACTGAACTATACAATGTATCCACCGGGCATGGGATGACTTCTGGTTAGCTCAGTGGCTAGAATAGTGGTAAACTGGACTATCCAATGTATCCACCGGACATGGTACGACCCCAGGATAGCTCAGTGGCAAGAGCAGTGGTATACTGAGCTATCCAAGGTATCCACCGGGCATGGGACGACTCCTGGATAGCTCAGTGGCAAGAGCAGTGGTAAACTGAACTATCCAATGTATCCACCGGGCATGGGACGACCCCTGGATAGCTCAGTGGCAAGAGCAGTGGTATACTGAGCTATCCAAGATATCCACCGGGCACGAAACGACTCCTGGATAGCTCAGTGGCAAGAGCAGTGGTATACTGAGCTATCCAAGGTATCCACCGGGCATGGGACGACTCCTGGATAGCTCAGTGGCAAGAGCAGTGGTATACTGAGCTATCGAAGTTTAACCAATAACAACAGCAGGAAGGAACTAGGCAGGTCTAACAGGTGTACAGGCACAAGGCACAGGACGAAGGGGTTCTGAAATCAAACTGACAAGAATAGTATCAAATATAACTATATTTTCAAATTTTAATTTCGATGCCGTGCTCTGCTGAGTGGTTCATATTTTGGTGAACCGATTGAGGCGAGTGGACCAGAGAAGATTTAGCAAGTTGAAATTAATTAAGTTTTTATTCATATTTTCATTAAATTGATAAATTTAACGTTTATTTTCTGAACCGACTGATCATATCTGCTCACAATTTATAAACTAACTTAAATCTAGACCAGACACAACACACAGCCCCCGGCCATTAATTTATCATTGTGAAAGGGGTGAACTCATGTTTCACTTATGATACATTTTTCGATCATGTCATTAACAGAATCCGGGACTCTTATCTCTTGAGACAGATAAACTGCCGACTGAGCTAAGGTATCGGACAAGAATCATTCAAGATCGACTATTTGACATGAACGATTACTACCAAATCTTTCCATGGTTTCTATTGAATACACTATTGTTCAATATATTAATTATTATAATGTAATCTATGTATTTGCTGAAATAAAAGACAGAAAATTCCAATAAAAATATATATTTTCATTTATCAATATAATTGAATAATATTATATATATTTGCTTACATTTAAATTATTTATAAACAATTGTTAAATCGTATTTCTTTTATTATTATTCCCCTCCCTACTTTCTCCCCAACCCCAAAAATAAAATAAATAATTAAGTTGCCCTAACATAGAACCTTGCACAGAGAACAATAATACCTAGTTACTGCACTGGAAGAATGTTAAGGTCAACCCTTTCTTTGTTGTTCAACCATAAAAAGAATATCACTCTGAGATTACATGTGCTGTATTTAATTTCATTGTAAAATGACAACTTTTAGAGTATACCATGAAAAGAATGGAGCATTATTACGCGATAACACCAGCAATATATGTCCTAAACGCTAACCACTCTATAAATAACTTGTTAGAGAGTATGTATGTCTGTATACTAGTCAATTTTCAGAAAATATCATGATATTTATATTACATCCATAACATTGACACCATTATCTTAAATGTTATTAGGGAAGGCTGAAGAACACGTACCTTCACATATAAATAGATCAATTTAAATTTAGTTTGTATATTAATAGTTAGAAAATCATTTAAATGTCGGTCCTACTAAAGATACTGCCTCCCGTCGTGAATGAACAAGTCTTTTTTCTATTGTTCACAAATGGACTCTCTTCCCCACCCAAAACGACCTCTTGCAGTAGATGTTTATTTTTAGTTTGATGGTTATTTCAGTGGAGAGATATAGTGGACAAAATCCACACTACATATATAAAGAAAGTTCCATAAGACCAATTATACTCAATAAATATTTGATATTTCTTAAATAAAGGCGCAAATATAATCTAAATTATCAAGGTTGTCTGTATATCTGTAAAAAACTAACAAACCGAGCTAGATGTGATTAGTTATAATTAATGTTAATCTTTTTCATCTAAGAAAAGTGTTTCATTTGGAGGAAAATAAATCATCAGCATGCGTTAGTCTTTCATAACCTAAAGTAGGCTATATTTTAACAAATTTTTGCCCAAAACTAATGTTAAAATAATTGTATTTGCTATTTTCTATGTCAAACGAATCCTTGAAATGCTTTTATTTCAAAAGCGTTAGATACATTTTAAAAATAAATTGTACAGAACTCCACACGGACTTTCTCGCTCTGTTGTTTAAAAATGGAGATATTTACTCAAAACTCGTATTATATGTGAAACGAAATAATATACACTAGCAAACCCGAGCAAAAATAGCGCTATACTTACGTATAACATTTTTTGAATATAGGTTTTAAATTTATAATTTTATTTTTAAATAATTGATGTCCTCATTTGTATGTTTGAACCAATAAAAAAAGATCAATATTAGGTCTACAAGGGTCAACACTTCGTATTAAAATTTTGATTTCTGGTTAAAATTTTAACATCTTATTAGGTGTTGCACATCTTCAGGTCATCGCATTGCTATTAAATTCCCCATTTATAAATTTTGACCAATAAAAAATTTAAATATTGACCATTGCGTCTAAAATGAAGGAGATAGATCATTGTTGTACAAACATTTATCTTAAGAGGTTAAAGGAAATATAACATAAAAAAATAACATAAACTTTTTGAGAGACTTACTTATATTTAACTACTCTATGGCATTAGAGAATTATTGTGTTAAAAATTACAACTAAAGCTCATAAAATTGTATTAATATATTTTCCAATATCTCAGAAACTGTAGGTTTTATAAAAATATTTTTCAAATAAAAGTTTTTTTTTATTTTTAATAGTACTACAATTTTGTAATGATAAGTTATTTAGCATCTCAAATAGTTGCGGAGGTACGGAAATTTCCGCTTCTGTAAAGTACCCTAAAATTCATTTTCATAGGAAAATAAAAATAACAATTTTATTTATAATCCTAATCAACGCCTAGACACGAATTTTAATCAAAATCGATTTTTCCTCTTTGCGCGTTTTATTAATCTACTCTTAATTTTAGGGTTAAACAGACAAAGAGAAGGACGGAATTGATAAAACCACTTTATAGGGTTCGGGGGGTCATGAGACGTCGACATCCATCAACATTTCGGGTTAGATTTTTTCTACGGTTGCAATACCTTTAATGCTCGAAAATTTAATATATAGTTACATATAGCTTGAAAGTTATTGGTTTTATAAAAATATGTTTCAAATAAAATATTTGTATTATAAATATCCCTACATATCTGCACTGATAAGTAATTTCATATCTCAAAGAGTTACGAAGATACGATAAAAAATAATAATTTATACATCAGACCGGAACACTTAGATTCATTTTGCGGAAATATTGAGTGTAGCCATTTTGTTTGTAATTTTTATAAATGTCTAGAAGTGAAATTTAATCAAAATCGTTAGAGTCGATTTTGCAAAAATATATTTTTTCTTTTTTTTCCCCTTTAGTAAACTACCCTTAAACTTAGGGTTGGATATCCAACTCCAAAAACCCCTCGGGGCAACCCTATGAAAACCCTAGATATGAATTCTTAGCCCAATCGGTAAAATAGTTTTTGTTCTAGTCCGAGGTACAGACAGACAGACAGACATACAAATGGAAATTCAAAAACCACCTTTTGGATTCGGGGGTCATCAAACTCTTGAATTAAATTTTTTTTACGATCACAATACTTTCTCTGCTTTTAGGTAGGATACAGCAAGAAATAAAAATTGGAATTCAATAAAATCATCCATCAGTAAGCTACCCTTAATTTTAAAACTAGGGTTAAAGCTGACGATTTATCTTATTGGTTGACGTTTTAATATGAATAATATTTCTTAAATTTTACAAATATATTCATAGTTTATTTACTTGAAATGTACAAGTTAATCTACGTATTACAATAATTTCGAAACTTGTGGTATCACTTTCATGGTGCAAAGAATCTACAATGGCGGAAAAATCGGTGTTTTAATACAAGTAGGTTGTAGGGAGATTTTTAAAAAAATGTTTTCTCACCCTCCTTCCACGCAAGTTTGGGTGTATTCACTCAAAAATATTTCCCTCGTCATCCCTATTCCCATAGCGTGGTTAAAATAACTATATTTATTCCCCCGAACTGTTACTAGAATGTGCTAAGAAAAAAAGGTTTTTCTTTGTCATACATTTTTGAAAATCTGTTTGTACAGGATATTATTTAAATAAATTACATGCATTCATAACATTATTAGCATTATTATATATAATAATATAGTTAAATGTAGTTAAATTTATAGGAGAGTTTTTATTACACTTTTTGTTCGAGGAATTCAAACTGTTTAGACTGTACAGGATAAAAACTTATTTATATATTACATATTACATATTACCTAAAATGTTACTTTCAAATCACATCAGACCTAAACCTAGTTTATATATTCAGGTGACCAAACCAAGTTAATAATTTTAATAAATAATTTTGAATGGTGATGGATTACTTGAAAAAATTTGTTTCAGATAAAGGTCTTAATGTGAGCTATATCGGTGATGTGTGTTTTCTTATAAGTCTTCAGACTTAATCCACGAGGCAATGTTTGTATAACTAGCTCGTCTTTAGTACTTTATAGTAAATTCGTGAATGAGAAATACCACTTATTATATATAAATTTTTAATTGTTTTTACAGAGATAAATGTGATGGATAAACATATCATATCGTCATCATATCGGTTGGTCCAATTGATTTGGTCCTAGAGTAGAACCCTTACAAAAATTTTCTTAAAATTTAAGTGAAATTCGTATTTGCGACCAGGAAAAGGAAATATGTTGTGAAATAATTTTTCTGGTATTCTTAGGGATCTTGTGGACATTACTGCGGTGATTAAAAAAATATTTTTATCACTCCTATTCTATAAAACCAAAAGCCCAAAGCTAAATTAAAAAGAAGATATTAACTTCAATGAAAATACCTATATTGAGAGTCGTGAACCTTTATAAATCTAAAGCTTAGAGGTCAATTGATTTTGAATATTGTTTTAAGTTTTGGAGAGGTGAAATTGATTTTTTATGTTCCTTGACCTAGAACGATATTTTCAAGCATATTTTTAATAACTGTTGCTTTCATCAGGAAAGGGTTTTGCGAATACTTATCTTTTAAAATAAAAAACTCACCAAAATATTTTTTCTAGGAATAGTGGCATGATTTTTTTTTTTGAAAATTATAATTATATAACAAAAAATTGGTAATAATTATTCGATAATCTATAATCAAGCTTTTTAAATGTTTAAACATTAAAAACTTATTTTAATGTACTTACTAAATCGGACATAAACAAATCTATACCTAGAAAAATTGATGTGTAAGTAAATATTTGGTTTTTTATATTCAACATATTATAAATGTTGATAAACCCAATATAAACAATCTCAACCATTGAACAATAAGGATTTAAATGATAACAAGAAAAATTAATTTATTTTTTAATTAAACCAAAATTTCTACAAATCAATTATTTCAATATCTATTAACTAGGTGTAAAATACATACCATTCTTACTTTAAGTATCAATATATTTTAATCTCATTTATTATTAAATAATAAATAGTCGGATAATGGTCCGTCCATACTAAGGTGTGAAACATAAGCTGTGTATGAATGCATGAGGGTGTTTATTTCCTCTTGTTAATATTCCACTGGTCCCGTCGCTAGCACCTAATAATATTGCCCCTTACTCCCCACAGCCAGGGTTGCGTGCCACCCAGTCACCCTCCATGTCTCGAATTTCACCCCTCCTGTTAGTTACGAGTGCAACTATTTGTTTCTTTGACAGCGTCCTCTCCACCTTTGCGTGAGAAGGTCAACTTTCCTTTCTCTCTTAGCCTGCTGCTGTCCAAAGACGGGAGATATTTCATTGGGTGAACAGAAGGTTTTGTGTTCCTTGGTTTTGTTGGGGTGACTTTGTACAACTCCTTCATTAAATTGTGATAAAGATGACTGCTGACTTTTGTACATATTTACAGCATTTTAAGATAAATGTAGCTTCAACTATATAGCGTTCCATTCTTAAATTGCAGCAAACACCTTTTTGGAACGTTTCAATTTATGGTACGGACACGTAGATCACTGGTTGCCAACGACAAGTATAAGCAAGCACGAGTTAAAGTCACCATTGTTTCAAATGTGCTGGCACTCAAAACAAGCGTGTCAGAACTCCGGTACTCAACACAAGCGTGTCAGAACTCTGGCACTCAAAACAAGCGTGTCAGAACTCTGGCACTCAAAACAAGCGTGTCAGAACTCTGGCACTCAAAACAAGCGTGTCAGAACTCTGGCACTCAAAACAAGCGTGTCAGAACTCTGGCACTCAAAACAAGCGTGTCAGAACTCTGACACTCAAAACAAGCGTGTCAGAACTCTGACATTCAAAACAAGCGTGTCAGAACTCGGCACTCAAAACAAGCATGGCAGAACTCTGGCACTCAAAACAAGCATGGCAGAACTCTGGCACTCAAAACAAGCATGAGAGAACTCTTGGCACTCAAAACAAGCATGGCAGAACTCTGGCACTCAAAACAAGCGTGTCAGAACTCTGACACTCAAAACAAGCGTATCATAACTCTGGCACTCAAAACAAGCGTGTCAGAACTCTGGCACTCAAAACAAGCGTGGCAGAACTCTGGCACTCAAAACAAGTATGTCAGAACTTCGGCACTCAAAAAAGCGTGTCAGAACTCTGATTACTCAAACAAGCGTGTCATGAACTCTGGCACTCAAAACAAGCATGTCAGAACTTTGGCACTCAAAACAACGTTCAGAATTCTGACACTCAAAAACAAGCGTGTTCAGAACTTTGACATTCAAAACAAGCGTGTCAGAACTCTGACACTCAATAACAAGTGTGTCAGAACTTGGACACTTAAAACGAGCGTGTCAGAACTCGGCACTCAAAACAAGCGTGTCCGAGCTCTTGCACTCAAAACAAGCACCAACCAGAAAAAAATATATACATACCTGACACATTTATTTCCGGCACTCATTAAGCTTTCAAACGCCCTAAATGTAAATGTCAGAGTGAATAAATTTTACTTTTCCTTAATTAAAGATTATATTTTCATAATGAATTTCAAAAACAATTTTTTACTTATCATGTTCACATTACTAAAGTGAATGTCAAAATAAATTACTTTAGCTCATCATTACATAATAATTAAGAATGTATTTATAACATATTTAGAGTATATTTTAAAAAATCTGTTTAGAATATCCATCTTTGGTAAAAATTTATCAAAAAGGTAGGTTAGTTTTTTTTATTATTATTTAGCACCACGTCTTACTACCCGTTCGGGTTATACGCTTAAGTAATAATTACAGTAATGGATTAGGAATTGGGAAGGTTGAAGTTAGAGGAAGTGAACCCGCATTTGCGTGGAGGTAGATTGGAAAACCATTCGAACCTCGATCTCCCCATCCTCGATGGTCTGACTCAACACGACTGGCGCGTTAGCCAACTACGCCACCGAGGCGGGTAGGTTAGTTATTACCACTATTTTTACTCCGTAGTAAAAATACAATAATCTCAAAAATATCTTGCTTCTAAAGAAACATAAAAAAAATGTGATAAATCTAACCACGATTAACAAAAATTTTACCGTCAATTTTTAACTGTGGTAAAAGATAATGGTATTATCCAAATCCTCAATGCCCATGATTAATTTCATGCACTTCTCTCTTTCTACACATATTTTTGATTTCGATAATTTCTAACAAAACACAGTTTATCCCTTGAAAACATAATTCCTCAATGGAAGCTATATGAACATTGCACTGGCTTATAGCTTTCTACGTGGACACCCATGAGCACTGACAAGCATTGGAAACAAGCGCTGGCAAGTTCAAACAACCAGCGTGCTGATAACCAGCTTTTACGTGTTCATAACCCTATTATAATTCAGAAAACAACTTGTTTAGTTTTCCACTCTTAAAATTGGAGTAGAGGCTTTATGAAAGGCGGCGTTAACAACCAGAGAGGGGGAAAAAAAAAGATCACGTTAAGATTTTAAATACATTAAAAGTAGTGGGATGTATATCATATTTGATGTCAAACAAAGAAAATACATATTAAGTTTGAAATATTGAAATAGTTGAAATTTATTATCATCATTATTAATATTTAGAAACTATTTCATTAAAATATTTCACCTGTAGTAAATAGTTTGACAAATATACATTCTTGACAATGAATAAATAGTGCATCGGGAGTAAAATAAAGTATATAGAAGCAATAACAATGGTGACTAAATCACCAAACCACAGAGGGGCTCACATCAAAACAATGACTGCAACACCAAACCAACAACACGTGACTGGTGACCATGTCAGGTAAGCTTAAAACAGATGTAGGCTATGTTTGTTTAAAACAGACGTAAGATATGTTTGTTTAAAACAAATGTAAGCTATAGTTTGAATAAACAGATGCATGCTATGTTGGTTTAAAACATATGTATGCTATGTTTGTATAAAACAGACGTTTGCTATGTTTGTATAAAACAGATGTATGCTACGTTTGTTTAAAACAGATGTAAGCTATGTTTGTTTAAAACAGATGTAGGCCTAAGCTAAGTTTGTATAAAACAGATGTAAGTTATGTTTGTGCCTTAAAACGTATCATTTTAATCTTGATTGATTCAGCTACGACCCTATCTTTTAGATTTTACCATAGTATAATAATGAAATGTGAACTTGCAAGATTAAATGTTGGACCAGAATTACAATGAATTTACACGAGGACATCAGTTCAAAGATAAGTGTAAAGTATACCAAGTGTACAAGCATTTGCGTAAAGGGAGGGTAAAATACAGTTCAGGATAATCACCCTCAGTACACCCAGCAGGGAATAAAACTCCGAACTGCCTGACTTCGGCAGTCTAGTCTATGGCGGTAGTAGTGCCCTACCCCTTTGACCATGCAGCCACCGAAGAGGGTTGCATGTTTTTGTGCTAAGAGAAAATAATATTTCTTACTGGCAATAGGAACTCGAAAGTTCATTGGCGCTCTTACAAAAAGTATGTTACATATTCCTATGATGAGCTAGCTCTATCCAGCTCACCTCATTACACCCTAGCCTTTTCTTGAGCTAGTTCTATCCTGGAGCTAAAAATAACACGAGGACAGACACAGTTATAGTTTTGCAACATCATATAATATTCTAGATAATATTCTAAAACACATATTTCAAAACATAATATTATAATTGAACAAATATTGTTAAATAAATAGGTGAATAGTAATATATATTTGTAAACTTTATCTAAAAAATAGCAGAACTACAATAATGTTAAAATATTACAAAATATAAACTATTATTAAAAATATAAATAGCAAAATTATTATTGTAAGACATTATTTTATATTTTACTCTATAGCAAAATTACTGTTAACATACTTATATTTTATCATTGTATACTTTTTTAAACTTAAGGCGCTAATGAGTCAGACGTATGATATCACAACTGGCACCGTTGCTTATTCACAACATTCCTGCATGGCACCAGCTAAAGCTCTCATATTTCAGAATATAATAATTAAAAATAATGTTTGATGGCATCATACTAGGCAGTAGGAACTAATTGAGGAATACTTGGGGAGGACTCAACATAATTACCCTTAATTTTTTTTAAAAGTACAGCTGTTGCGAAAATGCAACGGCGGCAGTCACAGAAGGTTAAATTCAATATTAAAATGCACTAAGAATGAAAATTGTTTCAAACCAAAAGTACTAAAAATTCAACTTTTCAAGAAAGTTTATAAATTGTAATCTAAATTATGTTTATTTTGTTTATTACACACATCTAAAATGTATTGGTAAATAGGTATCATATTTAAGGGCTCAAAATAAGTGATTTTCTTACACCTTGAATATAGGTTTGTGTTGTTGTAACAAATGATATCAAGGATTAATAATTTTGAATCACATGTATAATTAATTCAATTAACTTAGATACTGCAAATGTATGTTATATATTTAATGGTATATTTAAGGAAAAGTCATGTTTATTTATTATTAGGTAAATAATACTAGGAGGAAATGTTTATTAGTAATAAAATTCATATAGTTAACTTTATTTTTACATTAAAATTCTTGTATTAAGGAAAAATAATAGATTTATTAGATTTTTACTTATAAGTTTTAGGCTATCTATTTAACATTGTACTGATTAAATATAATATTATAAGTATTAAATAAAGAAAGAAATTCAAGTTTAAACTTCACCTATATTACTGTTTCCAGTCTAGGGTTAAGGTGGTATGGAATGGGACGCGAAAAAAGTCCAGTGTTGTTGCATTTTTTATGGCAAAACAGTTTTTTAGCTAAATAAAATAAAATATTACTTCAATACAAACATAGAATATAATTTTATTCACAAGTTGATATCAACAGTTCCTAAATATCTGTCATGAGAATAGCAGCATTAGATGAGAATCTTTTAAAATTAAGATAAAAAGTTGTCATTAAATTCCAAGACAATCTTGACAGATATTTAATAAATTTTGTGGTCACCATGCGAAGAATATTAGACTCTTTGTTTTTATTGAAGCAATATTTTATTTATCTTGTCCAAAACAATTTTTTGCCAGAAAAACTTTAAAAACATTGGCCTCTTCTCGCAACCACCCCCCCTCCCCCCTCTTTTCATCTCGATCTTAATCTTTATATCCATCCAACACACTAACGTTATTAGTACATATGCTTGTAAATCAAACGAGTATTGATATGTGACAACGAAAAAAAGTATTCCGTTATTAAATATTTATTTCTCTTTTTCAATAAATCAATAACACTCTTAATATACTATTGTTAGTTGATCTATCGAATTCATATATTTTATATTTGAATAATAATAAGTTAGACTGTAATAAAGTATTTTTGATAGTTCTCTTTTAAATACGTTTGATAAATAAAAAAGCTTTTATTGATATATTCTTTTTCATGAATAGGTGCCTACATAAATAATTTTCATCGATTATTAAATAAAACTTTTCCCAAAATAAAGTTCAAATACCTGTTTTTCTTAATTTGCAACTTGTCTTCAAACCCTTCTCCACTCTACCCTATAAAAGCATCAAATATTTCATTTCCAGAAGAGTAAGTACGTTTCTGTCTTATACTTTAAATGGAATGTCGATCTCCTGTGGACTACTTGTGTCCCACTTTACGCTCACTTTTACTAAGGTGAAAAAATACCACCAAAATGTTTTTCTCAAAAAACTTTTCTCGTTTCCCAATAAAAGATTTTCCTTGAGTTACCCACCCCTTTAACTTTTTAACTGTCAGACGAATTTCTTTAGTCGTAACTTAGCTTCTTGGCAGAATAAGTTCGATCTATTGGTCCGACCTTATAACAGTACCAACTTTGATAATACTCGCCTTATGTTTTATTCCTTTTCTACCGTTCTTTGTCAGCCAAAAATAAAACCGATATTTTCAAAATTCCACTCTTCACGTTTATACTTATTTAGAATGCCTTTGTTAGTGGAGGGGTATGTGGGTTGAATTTAGGTGTAATCAGTCCTATTTTGATTCCGTATACGTCTTAAAATAACAGAATATATTTAGATCATAGAAGTAGTGGATGTAAGATTGAAGTTGTATTTTAAATTTTCTGCCCATGACTAGGTTATTTTTATTTATTCATCACTTTGTTTAGAAATATCAATTTTAAAATCTAATAAAAACTTGTTCACACTACTATATTATTATTATTAGCACCGCGTCTTACTACCCGTTCGTGTTATACGCACTTACGCTAATGT
The DNA here is from genome assembly GCA_033556935.1 of Timema podura. Taxonomy (NCBI): domain Eukaryota; kingdom Metazoa; phylum Arthropoda; class Insecta; order Phasmatodea; family Timematidae; genus Timema; species Timema podura. The sequence continues at coordinate 57,711,433 of JAVRXN010000005.1, forward strand.
GTAATGGTAGGGTGATTGAGAGATGAAATGGAGGACCTACAGTTTAACGTGGAATCCGAAACACGGCGGAGGCCTGGCATTCCTCACATTCACAAGTTGTGATTAATACACGTCTTGTCAGAGGTGAAGGAAGGGTTCGGCAATCAGATAAATCTTTGCCGGGACCGAGGTTTGAACCCGGACCCTCAGCACAGAAGTCTGACACCTTACCCCTAGACCACCAGGTCACCTATCACTAATATATTAATTGAACAGAGAAATAATAAAATATGTTAGATTAAATAGTATAATTCTTTGTAAGTAATTTATAGAACTATTATTAATAAGCTATTGTCATTGAATGCAAATATTAAATACCATAAATATTTTGATTACATATTTGTTTTGAATGATGTGCAATTCACAAACATAATTCAAATATATTCGGAAATAGCATACTCTGTACACGTAAATCGAGATTGTTACCTTAGAGCAGTGGTTTTCAATCTTGTGTATTTTTTTGCGTACCCCTAATGTGTATTATGGATCAGTCGCGTTACCACTGAACTAATAACATTTTCATTAGGATAAATCTCGGATTGTCGGATTGATAAAGCAGTACAAGATTATCACTGTTTTCAAAAGTATCTGTTATTTATTCATACAAATAGTTACAACGTTCCTAAAGTCTAAAAATTCAGTGAGAAGGATGGTGCTGCATGCTTGAAAAAGACGACGAGAGGTCGGGTTCAGTTGTGCTTAGTTTTAAGCTCAAATCTGGGTCATTTTTCAGTTTAATACGAATTTTTTTTTTACTGTCACCACAGAAGAAAATACAATCTCGCAATTATAGGTGGTTCAAATTGAATTAGAAATAACAATGCTTTTCTGGATAGTGATGAATATTTATTTTTAGACTTTATCCAAAATTCAGCTAAATCTAATTTGGTAAATTCCATTTTCAAACCTCTATCATAAGATAGTTCTATCAAACACTATTTTTCGTTGTTAGTTAGGGTTCTAGGAATTTAATCCGAAATGAATGGGTTTCTTAACCAAAGGAATTCAGAATAGTCTTCCTTAAAATATTCTTTAAAAGATTCAGCGAGCATTTGGCAATGGCTTCTTATATTCTTGATGAGATCGCCTTTCACTTTCATTTCATGATCTGTCACAAAATTTTCGAAGTTAGAAAAAGACTGCAGGCTTTCATTCAAAACACTAGTATTTATCATTTGATATTTCTTAATAAATGCCTTTATTTTTGCCATCCAATAAAAATCGATTTGTTGTTTTACCCTGCTAACTTAAATGTAAGTCATTTAGGCGATTGAAAATGTCTGATAAGTAGGCTAATGTTGTGATCCACAGCTCGTCTGTCAAACGATCACGCAGTTCAAAATCTTTCTCCACCAGAAACAACTGCACCTCAGAAAGTAGCTTAAATAGCCTACCTAGCATTTTCCCTCGAGAAAGCGGTCTCACCTCTTTGTATAGCAGCAACTGAATAGGATAACTGCCCATTTTAGAAAACAGTTTAGAAAATAAGCGAGAGTTTATAGCCAGAGATTTAATCAAATTGACCACTTTGACGGCCTCCTGGAGAACAAGCTTAAATTGTTCAGGCATACGATTTACTCTGTGGATGCTGCAATGGCTAAAAGTGCAATTTTCTTCAACCAATTTTACTTTGGTGGCAACACCTCCGTATTTTTCTGTCATAGCTCAGCGCCATCAGAACAGAAGTCAAAGAACCGCTTCCAGTACAGTCCATTTTCTGCAAAGAAGTCATTCAGCTTATTGAATATTTCATCGGTGGTAGTTTGTGTTATTAGCACCTTACAAAATAAATAATCATCTTTAATTGTAATTTGAAATACATACCGCACGTAAACCATAAGTTGAGCATAGTTTGTTACATCTGTGTTCTCATCGAGTTGTATGGCAAAAAGTCACGATTTTTTACCTGAGCTATTAAGTTTTCTTTAACGTTTAATGCCATACTTTCAATCCTGTGGCACATGGTATAATTTGACAGTGATATTGTATCTAGCTATTTAGCTAACGTTGTACCCAACAAACGAATCACAATATCTCTCGCAGCAGGTAACAACAGCTCTCAATTATTGTATGAGCTTTTCCACACTTTGATATTCTTAAGCTCACCAAAAAATATGCCTCTACTGCTTTGTGGGTGCTGCTGATAAAAGACGATATAACTTTATATGTTCCTTTCATCCCAGTCAATTTTTGAACGAAATAATCCTTATGCTTGTTTTCTATCGTTGAATGTTTCGTACTAAGGTGACGTTTCAATAATGAGGGTTTCATCCTTTGGTTTGAAAGCATTTCAAAGCAGATTACACATTGTGGCTGTGGCTCATTGTTTACATCCGTGACCGCGAATCCAATATTAATGTAGTCAGGATAATATTCTTAAAACTTTTCGTATTTTAGAAGGAATTTTTTCATCTTTACTTATCATACATTCTAACTGTGAAGTAGAGCTCGATAGTTCAGGATTTTTAGCAGAAGATTTTTTTTGTTTGTTGTTGCTCTATTGAGCCACTTATTCATGTCGATTTGAATTTTACGCCAACTAAACCAAACTAATTCAAGCAAAGTACGTAGATACGTATGTATGTAAGAACAAAAGTCCCTATTGAGATAAGTATGGCAACACTAGCACTTCAATTTCAACAAACGTGAATAAATTAAATAAATGGTACGGCACACCGCACATACTTTCTATCTCTTTCTATAAACTCGTAAGATTTCTGAACGGAATAATGTACATTGTATTATCACCATTCCACATAAGAACACGCATAAAATAATATACAATGATATAGAATCAATGAGAAAAGAGGCGCATCTTTGTCCACTTAAGAACATTTCAAACAGTTTAATGTCTTCCACAAGGGTCAACACTTCGTATTAACATTTCGATTTCTTGTTAAAGTTTTAACATTTTATAAGGTGTTGCAGATCTTCAAGTCATCGCATTGATATTTAATTATTCATTTATACATTTTGACCAATAAAAAATATAAATATTGACTATTGAGTCTAAAATGGAGATAAATCATTGATATGCAAACATTTCTCCAAAGAGCTTTAAGGAAAAATAACATACCTTTTTAGATACTTATATTTAATTACTCTATGGCATTGGAGAATTATTGCGTTAAGACTTAAGTAGTATATGTTTACAACTAAAGCTCACAAAATTGTATATTAATATATTTGCAAATATCTAAGAAACTGTTGCTTTTATAAATATATATGTCAAATAAAAGTTTTTTATTTCTAATAGTCCTACAATTTTGCAATGATAAGTTGTTTAGTTTCTCAAATAGTTGTGGAGATACGGAAATTAACGCTTCTGTAAAGTACCCTAAAAATAATTTTCATAGGAAAATGAAAATAGCCAGTTTATATATAATCTTAATCGACGCCTAGATAAGAATTTTAATCAAAATCGTTTGAGCAGATTTTGAGAAAACAAAATTTTTCTCTTTTCGCCCTTCAGTAAACTACCCTTAATTTTAAGTTTTAATAGACACACAGACATACGGCATTGCAAAGACCATTTTTTAGGGTTCGGGGGGTCATGAGACGTCGAAATTCATCAACATTTCAGGTTAGTTTTTTTTACGATCGCAATACTTAAGCTTTAATGTCCAAAAAGTTAAATATATATATATATTTATATATATATATATATATTTATATATATATATATATATAAATATTTTATATATATATATTTATATATATATATATATATATATATATATAATTGCGTATAGATTGAAAATTATTGATTTTATAAAAATTTGTTTCGAGTAAAATATTTGTATTATAAATATATATACATATTTGTAATGCTAAGTAATTTCATATCTCAAATAGTTTCGGAGCTATTATAAAAAATGTTAATTTACGCATCAGACTGGAGCCCTTAAAGCCATTTTGCCGAAATATTGAGAGTAGCCATTTTGTTTGGAATATTTATTAATGTTCATATATGAAATTTAATCAAAATCGTTATAGCCGATTTTGAGAAAATCGACTTTTTCTCTTTTTTCTCTTCAGTAAACTACCCTTAATTTTAGGGGTAGATATCCAATTCCAAAAACCCCTCGGGGCAACCCTATGAAAACCCTAGATATTAAGTTTCAGCTCAATCGGTAAAATAGTTTAGGCTCTAGTTGGAGGTACAGACAGACAGACAGACAGACAGACGGAAATTCAAAAACCACTTTTTCGCATTCAGGAAGTCATGAAACGTCAAAATTCATCAAAATCTCTAGTTCGATTTTTTTGACGATCACCATACTTTCTCTACCTGTAAGAGAGAGAGAAAGTAAAATAGCACAATAATAATATTTTCAAATCATATTATTAGAGTGTGTGTAAAACCCTGGAGCCAACAGTATCCGTGCGATACCATGGCTGACTTGCTTTTTACTTTCTCTCTATCTTACAGGTAGAGAAAGTATTGTGATCGTCAAAAAAATCGAACTCGAGATTTTGATGAATTTTGACGTTTCATGACTTCCTGAATCCGAAAAAGTGGTTTTTGAATTTCCGTCTGTCTGTCTGTCTGTCTGTCTGTACCTCCAACTAGAGCCTAAACTATTTTACCGATTGAGCTGAAACTTGATATCTAGGGTTTTCATAGGGTTGCCCCGAGGGGTTTTTGGAATTGGATATCTACCCCTAAAATTAAGGGTAGTTTACTGAAGGGAAAAAAGAGAAAAAGTAGATTTTCTCAAAATCGGCTCTAACGATTTTGATAAAATTTCATTTATGATTATAAATAAATATTCCAAACAAAATGGCTACTCTCAGTATTTCGGCAAAATCGCTTTAAGGGCTCCGGTCTGATGCGTAAATTAAAATTTTTTATAAGAGCTCCGAAACTATTTGAGATATGAAATTACTTAGCATTACAAATATGTATATATATTTATAATACAAATATTTTATTCGAAACATATTTTTATAAAATCAATAATTTTCATTCTATACGCAATTATATATTTATTTTTAGCTTTTTGGACATTAAAGCTTAAGTATTGCGATCGTAAAAAAAACTAACCTGAAATGTTGATAGATTTCGACGTCTCATGACCCCCCGAACCCTAAAAAATAGTCTTTGTAATGCCGTATGTCTGTGTGTCTATTAAAACTTAAAATTAAGGGTAGTTTACTGAAGGGCAAAAAGAGAAAAAGTCGATTTTCTCAAAATTGGCTTTACCGATTTTGATTAAATTTCATTTATATACATTAATAAATATTCCAAACAAAATGGCTACCCTCAATATTTCGGCAAAATATCTTTAAGGGCTCCGGTCTGATGCGTCAATTAACATTTTTTTAAATAGCTCCGAAACTATTTGAGATATGAAATTACTTAGCATTACAAATATGTATATATATTTATATTACAGATATTTTATCCGAAACATATTTTTATTAAATCAATAACTTTCAATCTATACGCAATTATATGAATTTATTAACTTTTTGGACATTAAAGTTTAAGTATTTCAACCGTAAAAAAAAACTAACCTAAAATGTTGATGGATGTCGACGTCTCATGACCCCCTGAACCCTAAAAAATAGTCTTTGCAATGCCGTCTGTCTGTGTGTCTATAAAAACTTAAAATTAAGGGTAGTTTACTGAAGGGCGAAAAGAGAAAAATTTGGTTTTCCAAATCTGCTCAAACGATTTTGATTAAAATTCGTATCTAGGCGTTGATTAAGATTATAAATAAACTGGCTATTTTCATTTTCTATGAAAATGATTTTTAGGGTACTTTACAGAAGCGTTAATTTCCATATCTCCTCAACTATTGGAGAAACTAAACAACTTATTATTGCAAAATTGTAGGACTATTAGAAATAAAAAACTTTTATTTGACATATATTTTTATAAAAGCAGCAGTTTCTGAGATATTTGCAAATATATTAATACAATTTTGTGAACTCTAGTTGTAGACATATACTACTTAAGTCTTAACGCAATAATTCTCCAATGCCATAGAGTAATTAAATATAAGTATCTAAAAAAGTATGTTATTTTTCTTTAAATCTCTTAGGAGAAATGTTTGCATAGCAATGATTTATCTCCATTTTAGACTCAATAGTCAATATTTACATTTTTTATTGGTCAAAATGTATAAATGAATAATTAAATATCAATGCGATGACTTGAAGATCTGCAACACCTTATAAAATATTAAAATTTTAACCAGAAATCGAAATTTTAATACGAAGTGTTGACCCTTGTGGAAGACATTAAACTGTTTGAAATGCTCTTAGGTGGACAAAGATGCGCCTCTTTTCTCATTGATTCTATATCATTGTATATTATTTTATGCGTGTTCTAATGTGGAGTGGTGATTATACAATGTACATTATTCCGTTCAGAAATCTTACGAGTTTATAGAAAGAGAGAGAAAGTCTGTGCACTGCTCCGTACCATTTATTTACTCCAACTGCTCCACTGAAGTTAAGTCGTCTTGCGTTCAGCCAATCAGAAACAAACTAGTTGGACTACCATAATCAAATAAAATGAATAGTTATTGGGGGACAACCAATTGTGGAACTGGATATTAATAAATATTGCATTTTTAAAACTTCAATACAAATTATATATATTTATCTATAAAAATATTTATTTAATATATATTTTATATCTTATTATTTGAAATCTTTAATATGACTTTGATTTTTGTAGTCATCAATGGTGTTTGTTTAGATTGATCGATTCTTCTTGGCGTGGCGTGGATTGTTTTCACTACTGATTTTGAAGATTTTTTAATTGAATCAGTTGTTAAAGAATATCCTCCTTTTTATGACAAAAATACAGCCATTGTATTATATAAGAACTATCTATTGTTAGTTTGTTACTTGGGATCATTATTTGAACGCAGCACCATCTATGATAGGCTGTCTGGAATATTTTTATTTTATTCAGGGGATAATTAGTCTTAATTCCTATTGGTTGAGATTACGTCTTACGGCTTTTGATTGCAAACAGTTTATTTTGTATTAAGTGAAAGCATAATAACGAGTATGCTTGTGATTGCATAGTTGCGAGTCCGACTAGCGGGTGTGTTGGTTGTAGACGAGCCATTAGTGTTGCTATACACAAATAAGTTCCTCTAATTGAGGGGGAAATGTTAGTATTGTCGTGTCTGCTTGTGTATGACCTTGAGAAGCTCTGCGTACTACCAGTGGTACGCGTACCATAGTTTGAGAATCGCTGTCTTAGAGTTCATGTAACAATGTAACCTGTGAACTATCCATGTTTTTCCTTTCCTATGGTCCTCATATAGTAATCATAATAGACATTCACTAGAACTTTGAATTAAAAATATATAGTTTTAGTTTGAATTTAATAAGCTAAGCTAATATTTAATTTAATGTTAAGTTTAATAGTTAATCTATGATTTTAAATTTGTTCGAGATGTATAAAACTTTTCTTAACCGAAGGAAAAATCGATGCATATCATAGCGTGTAACAATAGCGGCAGAAGTAATATCCCCTTAGCAATGTATACCTAAATACATCACCAATACTAATCTATTATAGGCATATTTTAATAGGATAGGAGGATACATCCTCAACACAATACAATACACAGATGATCTAGCATTGATGGCCAAATTATAAAAGTATTGCAGGTAATGATGGTCCATATGGTGGGGACAAGGAGAAGATATGGTATGAAGATCAAGTTAAAAAGTTGACTTTGGTGTATTGGGGTAAGGTGCTCGCCTCAGGACCCGATGTTCGTGGGTTCAAACCCAGATGGGGTCGCCGGACTTTTCTTGAGCGATAAAAATACATAGTACAACTTCTCTCAGAGGGGAAGTAAAGCCGTTGGTCCCAAGTCAATAGTGGTGTTTAAAAGAACCCCCGAAAGTAGGTTAAAATATCTTTCCTGGCAAAATTGATAGGGTATTTCGCTCTCACTCGTAGAAATTATCATGCGCTTATTTAATCCTTCAATTCAGAAAGTTCACGTTAAATACCTCAAATAAATAAAATAGATAAAAAACATCGAGAAGCTAAAATTGATAGTGATTTCAAAAAATTAAGAGCTGCTAAAAATCAAAATTGGAAATCAGGAGTTGGGAAAAATAGAAGATCATATACATGGGATGTCTGCTGTATGATTAATTCACTAAGGAAATAAGTTTGAGGATTGCCATGGCCAAGGAAGGAAGCTTTCTACAAGAAGAGGTTACTGCTTATAAGCAATTTGAGTTTGGAACTGAGGAAGAAACTAATGAAATGTTACATTTGGGGCATTGCACTGCATGGAACAGAAATTTGGACTCTTAGGAGGATGGGAAATAAATGCTTAGTGAGCTTTGAAATATGGTTCTGGAGAAGGCTTGAGAAAATCAGATGGACAGACGGGGTGACAAATGTAGGAGTCCTAAGAGAAGTGGGTGAGAAGGGAACCATTTTGTATGTGATTCTTTGGGTACGAATCAAACTGAATCGGACACATCCTTGGAAGAAACTATATTTTCATGACGTCATAGAGGGAGTATATGAGGGAAAGAGTAACGTTAGAAGAAAGAATATTCCAATATTAGATGACTAGAAGGAAAGAAGAAAATTCTGGGAGCTTAAGGAGGAGGCAGAGGACAGGTTGCATTGGCGGTCTAAGTTCACTGACAAAAGGAATGGACATGTTGTAAGACACAACCCCTAATAATAATAATAATAATAATAATAATAATAATAATATTTTAATACTTTAACTTAGGACATCTTGATTGCTAATCAGTCCTTCCAATTCCTGGAGGGATGAAAAATTAGTCTATGTTCAAATTTTATAAGCGCTATGAATTTTCAATTTAAATTTATTGTTTGAAACACTTTTTATTTCAATTTGTTGTTCCACTTTTAGGGAAATACCTTTATTGTGACTGTTCCTACATCCCCTAATTAAATAGTCCTCAACATTATAGCTTTGTTGCTTTCATTAGTTAAATTAAAAAATAAAAACGGACCGTTCGTCACATGGTCTAACGCATCATTCACGTGTTGGACTGGATTGCTGATGACTGGGAAATTAGAATTCAAATCCAGGCAGATATATTTCTTCTAAAATTCTGCATTCCTCATTTCTAACCAACTCGCTTGATTAATACATGCGTACAACCAGGCCGGTCACTAAGAGACAGTGAAGACAATAATTAAAAAACCTATTATTGTATAAGTTTTATCTCAACTTGTAGGCTACTAGTAAGGAGTCATTTGTGACTAAACTCCATTTCATTTTGCAGCTGAGATAAGTGACTAAACTTTATATAAGTCAATTAATAACTTCTTACTCCATTGTCATGGGTTCCAGCGAGTTATTTTTGTCCGAGGAGGAATGACTTTAACTAAACTAAGTAAATGACATTATACTTCTCATAAATAAAATAATGTTGCCGTCAACAAAATTTTATATACTGCCATCGTGGCTCTTTAGATACTATCTTATTCTTTGAAATAGGATAAATATTGACTAGATTGTTTTTAAATCTGTAGGGATAGATTTTGAAAATGATATTTATGTATCTTTGGAAAAGCATAAATTTAATACATTAAACAAAACTAACATAACTTATTTGATGTTTTAAATGAGTAATACAAGGCGTGTTCGGAAAGTCAACACCCAAACTGCAAATATAGTTTATTTGAACCAAAAGTAATATAAAATTCCTATAAATTATATTTGACAAACTTTGCTTATACTATTGAATTGTGTTCAGAGTTTTGGCGTAGAGCGCTGGAAGAGCAAAGCCGTGAAAGCATGCGTATACAAAAGGTTGCATGAAAGTTAGGCACTGCACACCTCGTTATCTTGAAGCATTTCAGCAATACATACCACATTAGTAACAGTAAACAACACACCAGCCCATCTACAAATAGGAATATGTTCTGAGGTTCATCATTAACATCACATAAAGTACTTGCCATTATTACATGCAGTGCCGCGCGCCTAATATCTATGCAACTTATTGAACACGCATGCTTGCATATCTTTACTCTCCCTGCGTTCTACGCCTAATCTTTGAATACAATTTAATGGTTTTAGCATAGTTTGCCGGATGTAATTGTGTAAGGGGTTTCTATTACTTTTAGTTCAAACAAACTATATGTGCAGTTTGGGCCTTGAGTTTCCAAACATCCTGTATATGCTTTTCTACGTTTTTTGGAATAGTATAAGGTTGATTTGTCTGATAGTCTAGCTGCCTTATAGTACCGATTACTATGGATCAAAACCACTAATTATTACTATACACCGTGTACCCTCATATTGCACTAACTTAAAACCATGATTCGTGGAAATATGACGAGAAATGATTTTATTTTAACTTTTATCAAACTTAAGAAAAAAATATTAAGATATTTTCAAGGCTATTTTATTACATCGTGTAGCCCCAAATAACGAATTACAACTCTAAAACCTCTATTAAATGCTTTACAATATCTTTATAGTAGCAAATATTTTTAAAATAATTTGTTCTTGAGCCAAATTTTTACACTTTTGTCCCTAAAATAGTGATCCGAAGATAGCTAGAGATTAAAATAATGAAACAATCCCCAAAAATTGTTGCCATTAAATTCTAAAAGCAGTAAATACATGACTGCACTAATGGGCTATTAAATTACATTTTTAAAAAGGTGAAAATTTCAGTCTTTTATTAAAACTAAAACAATGTTATTATAAATACTTTCGACAGGGTCTCTTTAACACAGACCTCCAAACTTTATATAGCACCGTCCCTTTTCTTTTACATGCTATGTGCTACGCCAAGGCATGTTTAAAACATAAGGCCTAAGTAATAATTAATGTCCCTAAAGTATTACAAGAATTTCAAGTTAAAATGAACGTGAAAGTGGTCGTTATTTTCGGCTAACTTTCTGTTTAAAATACACTATAAAAATATTGAGGAATTAATTCTATGATTATGGTTAGTATTAAATTTAAAATCTAAGGTTTTATTAAATAAAATGGAACTATTTTATTTTTATCACATGCTAGTGGCATTATGGATCAAGTAAAATTTATTTTAAAGAGCTAAATATTGTACATATTTATTAACACACTTTTAAAATTATGGTCAAGTACGACTTAATCCACGATATAGGCGTTGATTTTGTAGTTTTATAGAATTTGCACCCATTTTGGCCTGGATAGTGTATGGAAAAGGTCAGTGGCCGATGCATTTCACTGGGTCAAGCAAGATATGAACTTGAATCTTTCCATTATAGATAATACAGTACATTGCAAACTTTACGCCTCAAACCATGAGACTGTCATTGTGGATAAATTACATAGCCCGGTGTATCCAAGCCAACCTAGAGGAATTATATTCAATATCTACAAACTACATGCAAATATTGAATCATCATTAATTTTAATAAATCATAAATGTACCCGGGAACCAAACCCTTGTCCAAGTGTCATTTTTCAACATTTACGAATATGATATCTGATGCGGCTGTATCCATACTAAAGATCTCACAATCTTTGTTTGCCATGTAGACCTACAAGTAATTGCACGAGCGTAATCTTTCTCCGTTATAAGTTAGACTTAGCTCTAAACGCAATTTGATAATTTGGGGATCTCTATCTGGTTGAACAAAGGAGGGGGGAAGGAGGATGCTATTTATATTGTGGCTTTTTCATCCTCTCTCCAAACAAATGCTAATGCGTTTTTGTATTTTTAATATTTTGACGTGAATACGTCTTTAAATTTGCTACCATACGAGGGCAATCCAAAAAACCTAATGATAACAAAATCGGGGGATACAGTTTGGTGTTGTAGTTTCGAATCTTTCCTCTACATCCAAAATTAAATTATACCACTGGATAGATAAAGGATCAAAGAATTCATTACGATAAGCGAGAACAGTGACGCATCGTGCGTGGTGGAGGGGGAAGCGCCGCCATTTTGAGGTTATTTTGCTGCGTATCAAGATTTGCAATTAGTATAACTTTTGACTCGGAGAAGCTACGATGTTCGTTTAAGTTTTAATCGTCAGCTGTTACATAAACGTATTCACGTACAACACACAGCCGTGACCATGACACAGCCACACCCCATTTTTTTATTGTATTCTTTGGGCTTATACAAAGTCGTGAATATTAATTAATTGACCAAGAAATGAAGTTGTATGTACTTTTGACTATAATTTGTTAGGTCAAGGATAAATCCTAACCTGGTATACTGGTATATTATTTTTCATCAAGATTTTTCCAGTCATTTTTCATACAACGAATTTTAGATACATATCTTAAAATTAATTTTCTTCATCTTATGCAATAATATCAGTTAGTATAAGCTGTTGTAGATAGCCAGATTGGCCAATTAAAAAGTGAAGTGCCTAAATATATAAATATATTTTTCCTTTTTTAACGCATATTACAATCAGTTAAGGCTATTTTCATAGGTATAATTACGTTAATTGAGTAGGAATGAGAAATTTCGCCACATTTAGGTGAGAGAAAGTGAAGAAAAATTTACAAAAAAACTTTAATAGACCCGCCTGTAGATTGACTTTCTGATTTTAAAAAACTATATGATTGAGTTCCTAAAGACGCATGTTTAACAGAAATAGTTTCTAGCATGCAAAAATAGCGTTACAACCAACAGTGTAAATAAATCTATAGTTAGAAAGTTTTGTATACGATTTTCACTATTGGGTTTCAATTCTCTCCGCACTAAAATGGTTATTAATTGCCATCTTGGCACTGATGCTGTTTCTAGTTTTATTTTTAGCTCGTTCACAAGACGAGGTATCACTCGTTCCAGGAGATTTTCTAATTGGTGAGTTCCTTGTAAACTACCCACGTATTTAGGGCCCTTACAGACGAGTGCTTAGGAGCTGCCACACGAGACCCGAAGCTAGAAGTAGGGCATTGCCTATCACTAGTGGGTTATCGAGTCTTATGTAACCTTATTGTTTCTAGGTCAAGAATGTTGGCCATCTCCGAGAAGCAGCCCTTAAAGAGTACTTATGAGCAAACAATAACAACGCCATACTTTGTAGCTATAAAACTGTTTCTAAAAGATTCTTCTCATTTGCACTTAACTTTTGGGTGGAACGTGCTCGATAGCAGGACGTCTATGACACACAGTCAATGCAACGTCCTCTGAAACCTCAAGGACAGTGGTCTTGTACAACGGAGTTTTAGATGTCTTCACAGACTCCGGGATTTCCCTCCTGACACGGATCACTGTCCCTTCGATGCTTGTTTCCTCTGCTTTAAGTCCCCATGGCAGCTTCAATTATCTGTAGAAAATGATCATATTGATGATATCTGGTTGTGTGAGCTTCAAAATGACACTTCCCTCAGTAATTCGTTTGCAGGATGCAGTTCACCTTTCCTGAGATGATAATATAATAATCCGCTTATCACCGTACCTCAAAGAATTCTGTTGTTTTCCCACTACGCTGCTTCAAAATAAAGAGTCATTGCAATATAAAGCAGAGATACTTGACAAATGTTACACTGCTACTATTATTGCTATTCACTGTTTAGCACAATGGAGAATTTTGTAATATTGTCATCTTGCTCTTTTAGCTCCTGACTTAAAGTGGTCAAATTGACCGCTTTCAGATCCTCTAGGTGTACAGTTTCATATAGCCAATTATATCTCTTTATGAGAGATTTGGTTTATTTATAACATGTAAAACCCTATTTATGAAAGCCCATTAGCAATTAAATGCTCCTTCAACTTTTACGAATTTTAAAAATCATTGAATTCTTAAAGTGGTTAAAATGAATGTTGAGGGATTTCCAGTTTTAAGAAGATAGAATCTTCATGTGTATAGTCAGCTATTGATAAACGTGGACACAGTGGTGTGAGGACTATAATCCTCCAAATAGCAGTAAATAGCAATAGTGGTCTGGTTGGTAAATGGGAATAGTTGTTCAAGAGACGTCTTGGCAGAAAGAGTGGATGAAATTCTCTAGAGAGAGGGGCAAGGACGTGACCTATGATGAATCGGAAATAGGAAAGAACACACTTCTGCTCAAATATAAGCTCAAAGTGAGTTGGCTTAAGATATTACAGAAAATAAAAGTTTATTTTTGATAATCAATGAAATAAACAGAAAACATCTACCTTGATTACTTTTTTCCTTCTAGAATTATTGTATGTTTCCAGACCATATAGCCTGGGTATAATACATTTTGATAAAAATGGCGAATAAACATTGAATTAAATTACATTTTGTAGTAAAAAAAGTTCATTAATGAAGGTTGGTTTTACATATTCTAAATATTATAACACGGCGGTACAGAGTTGTGTGTGGGTTGGAAGAATATTATGTCATGATGAGTGACGTCATGTGAGAGCCATGTCATCTTCAAACCACTGTAGCAGTGCTGTACACAGCTGTGGGTGTGCTGGAGGACAAATATATCATGGCAAGTGACGTCATGTGTGGGCCATGTCATCTTCAAACCACTGTAGCAGTGCTGTACACAGCTGTGGGTGTGCTGGAGGACTAATATATCATGGCAAGTGACGTCATGTGAGAGCCATGTCATCTTCAAACCACTGTAGCAGTGCTGTACACAGCTGTGGGTGTGCTGGAGGACTAATATATCATGGCAAGTGACGTCATGTGAGAGCCATGTCATCTTCAAACCACTGTAGCAGTGCTGTACACAGCTGTGGGTGTGCAGGAGGATTAATATATCATGGAAAGTGACGTCATGTGAGAGCCATGTCATCTTCAAACCACTGTAGCAGTGCTGTACACAGCTGTGGGTGTGTTGGAAGACTAATATATCATGGCAATTGACGTCATGTGAGAGCCATGTCATCTTCTAATAACTGTAGCAGTGCTGTACACAGCAGTGGGTGTGCTGGAAGACTAATATATCATGGTGTGTGACGTCATGTGAGAGCCATGTCATCTTCTAATCACTGTAGCAGTGCTGTACACAGCTGTGGGTGTGCTGGAGGACTAATATATCATGGCAAGTGACGTCATGTGAGGTCCATGTCATCTTCAAACCCTGTAGCAGTGCTGTACACAGCTCTGGGTGTGTTGGAAGACTAATATATCATGGCAAGTGACGTCATGTGAGAGCCATGTCATCTTCAAACCCTGTAGCAGTGCTGTACACAGCTGTGGGTGTGTTGGAAGACTAATATATCATGGTGTGTGACGTCATGTGAGAGCCATGTAATCTTCTAACCACTGTAGCAGTGCTGTACACAGCAGTGGGTGTGGTGGAAGACTAATATATCATGGTGTGTGACGTCATGTGAGAGCCATGTCATATTCAAACCACTGTAGCAGTGCTGTACACAGCTGTGGGTGTGCAGGAGGATTAATATATCATGGAAAGTGACGTCATGTGAGAGCCATGTCATCTTCAAACCACTGTAGCAGTGCTGTACACAGCTGTGGGTGTGTTGGAAGACTAATATATCATGGCAATTGACGTCATGTGAGAGCCATGTCATCTTCTAATAACTGTAGCAGTGCTGTACACAGCAGTGGGTGTGGTGGAAGACTAATATATCATGGTGTGTAACGTCATGTGAGAGCCATGTAATCTTCAAACCACTGTAGCAGTGCTGTACACAGCAGTGGGTGTGCTGGAAGACTAATATATCATGGCAAGTGACGTCATGTGAGAGCCATGTCATCTTCAAACCACTGTAGCAGTGTTGTACACAGCTGTGGGTGTGCTGGAAGACTAATATATCATGGCAAGTGACGTCATGTGAGAGCCATGTCATCTTCAAACCACTGTAGCAGTGTTGTACACAGCTGTGGGTGTGCTGGAGGACTAATATATCATGGCAAGTGACGTCATGTGAGAGCCATGTCATCTTCAAACCACTGTAGCAGTGTTGTACACAGCTGTGGGTGTGCTGGAGGACTAATATATCATGGCAAGTGACGTCATGTGTGGGTAAGAGGTGGTTGGCTTGTCACACCGTGCTGCTAATACATCACCTGCACCAACAGTTGGGATCACCACGTCCTAGGTGGAAGTGGGGTTGATTCTCAACCTCTCTTACCCACAGGGGATGGGGAGCAATAATTTCACTGGCACGGTCCTAGGTTGAAATCCTGTACCGTGCTGAAATGTTCGCAATATAAGCTGTTGAGACAAATAGGACAAGGTCAACATGTCTACTGGAGCATCGTGTTAGCAACTGTTAAATAGGATCGCTATAAAGATAGATTATCTTTAACTAAATGTAAAAATATATATATTTACTCTAGATTAGTAGCCGGGTGCACTGATATTGGTGTTGATATATATCTATCATATATATATATATGACATATATGATATTATATCATATATATGTATATAATATGATATCATATATACATATATTATATAATACATATTATGTATATATATTATATACATATATTATATTTGTATATATATTATATACATATATTATATATGTATATATATTATATACATTATATTATATATGTATATATATTATATACATATATTATATATTATGTATATATATATTATATATACATATATTATAAATTATGTATATATATTATATATAAATATATATTATATACATATTATGTATATATATTATATATTATGTATATATTATATTTATGTATATATATATTATATATACATATATGTACATATATATTATATACATATTTATGATAGATATATAGCAACACCAATATCAGTGCACCCGGTTATGAGCCTAGAGGTCCCGGGTTTGATTCCTAGCTAGTACCTTGGGTATTTTTTTCCAAAAGGGGAATCACACCAACGATCACCAGGGTTTCGTTTATTAGGCTTAAGCTAAGTTTAAGAGTTTCCATTGGTTCCACACCTTCATACTCACTATCACCCTCATACTCACTATCCCTATCACCCTCATACTCAGCGGGACATGGAAAGATCCTACGCTGTGTCTCCTATGCATCAGAACTGGCTAATTTTGCTACTAAAAATATGTGCTATATTACTATCAATGAGAGTTTACTCAAGTTGAGAATATATACTCCTTAGTAATGATAAATTATTTTCTCAAATATATTTTCTTAAAATTATTTAAGTTTCCTTTTTTATAAATTATATTTTTTAATAATGTAGATAGTTTTGTTTTCAGTCAATAAGAGTTTCACATTTACAATTCATTAAGTACCGAATGATAAAGTTTACCTGATCAATTTAAGAAAAATAATAATTGTACTGAATATAAACTTTTTGTAAATATTCATTAAATTCTCTTGTTTTTTCAAATGTATAATGCTAAAATTTAATAAATGGTACGACACAATCGCACACACTTCCTCATATTGGGAATTATATGTTTGGAGATTGTTTTCAAAAAAAGCTTTTGAGTAAACTAACCTTAAGTATGTTTTCCTCATAAAAACACATCATCTTGTTAATCATAATAGACACGCTATTATATAAATTTTAAATCATATGTTAAGTCTCGTTTAGGGGGCATGCACCTCTTTAACTAGCGCGTGTCACACGTCTTGGGCCGCAAAGCTACTGTGTGATAATGATTTAATTGATGGGGGTACTTTCTGATGACTCATTTTTAGAATAGCATTCATGAAATTATTTTAACAATCTTGAATGGTATTCACTGTGGGCTATTAGATAATTTTCCGTGTAAGTGATGGCATGAATAGTATAGTTATGTACACAAATATATGAGAGTGAGCTCATTAAAAGCCATGATTTTTTTGTACCTTTATTTTAAAAAAAAAAAAAGATCTGCTTTAGCTTAAGCCAATATTGTTTTCCCTGTAAAATTTCGATTTAGGCATATTTTCTATATTTTTAAATGTAGTATTCAAATTGAAATTTGTATTACTAATATTTAATGAGCTAAGAAGTCAAACTAGTAAATTGTACTGGATTTGGTAAGAACATGGTGAGATTTCTCCACTGTCCTCATTATTATAATTATTAATTAAGATATTTAACCTGCACTTCATAAACTAGACCATATTAGAATACAATTTATGAACTAACTTAAACTATTACAAGGACACAATTTCTAAACAACTGGTTTTAGCATCTAAAAAGTCCGTTATTTACTATCGGACAAAACTATTTAAAAAATCCTCATTCAGCACTAAATATAATCGAACCCAGACTCCCTATGGATTGTGATCGACCACTCTATCACCCACTTATTGTGATATTTCCATCGTTATTATGTAGTGATGTAGTTGTCCTTGGTTGGAGCTGTTAAAGATATTTTTTCCAAAGATGTTAGCAGCTTTTCCTCATACCTTCACCAAAGATTTGATCCTCAGTGAGACAACTTCTGTTGATTAATGACTGAAGAGGGAACTGCCACAATAATCTGTATCTCCTCTTTCCCTCCTACAACACAAAGAAGAATGCAATAACATGTAGATTTGTCGGCAGATACAACCGTTACTTTGACTAGAACACCCCTTGAAACAATAAATAATTTAAATATAACGAACTTCTTACCCAACAAGTTCCTTTTAAAACTCTCTCTAAATTCACTTTCACACAAGTATTTCTTTGTTGACTTCAATGAATAGATTAAAAAGTCAAAATAACTTTGTTAATAATGTTTGAGGACAGACACTAAGCTTCTTTGAACCATTAAACAAAGATAGTCCTTTGATCTATTTTTGTTATTAATAAAATGGAGATAGGGAGGGGTAACAGCCAATAGGATATAATTATTAATGTATTCTTTACGTAGTATGAATTATTTATTTATAGTTTTGTAATTGCTTGAAATCTTATATCAATTAAGGCTAACCACATTTAAACACATATTATATAAAATTTATTATGAAAATATATATTTGCTGTAGCATTTCTTTGGTATGCAAGATTTATTTTCATACACACCAAGTGGAAATTTTGTACGTTTTAATAATCCCATGTGGGTACATTTGAAGAGATATAATGGTAATTGTGCAACTTGACTTTAAAATAAAGTTATAATTTATTCAAATAATATTTTCCAGAAAATCTCACTATCTTTTAATTTAACATTAGATTTATTTTTATTAAATCACTGTAAACTTACTTACATTATGAATTATATTATTTAGGACTAGTGCTAAATTCATTCTATTCCTATAAAAGCCACAATTCAAATGATAGTTATTTTTTATAAATACGGTATTATTTGTAAGTTGTTAGGAATATATTCAAATTAAATTAGAAAATGTAGCTATCCTCAACTCGTTTTTAAACTATATAAATTTATAATATATGATGGTTCACATATTTACATCAGATCACAAACTGTAACACATACTTTATTATAATCGGACACATTTTAGCTTATAATATATATAAAGTGGTTTATTGATTTTGGTACAACATAACCAAAATATATATTCAAAATAAAGCCAAAAGTGTTGTATGTAGTGTACTATTTTTTTCATCACATCTTTGTACACAAATGTACCCTAAGTATTTAACTAAAATGATTTAGTGAAGATGAGAAGGTGAGTTCAGAGTAAATGTGCCCAGACTGGAATCGAAAAAGAGTGGAAAACAATAATTTAAAAAAAAATACTGATTACTCTTGGCAAGGGCTTAAACTATGATCTTAATATCACCATACATTCAGACTATGTGAACCTAATATTATTCCATGTTCCCTCCAATGCATCGATTGGCTATGTTTGTTTACACATGTAATTATTTGGTTCAGTAACCACTGTAATATTCACAACGATGAGTAGGCCTATATTCACTAAATATATTTTAATATTTTCTGGTATTATTTGTCTGTCGCAGATAAATCTAGGCTTATATTTCAGCTAAGAGCATAAGAGAGTTCTTTCCTGTTTTTTCCAACCTCCAATCATGAAAATGTTGGTGCAGCTACTTTAAATAAGACTTTCTTCATTTCCATCCAAATATTTGAGGCAAATAGCCCAGGCAGTTAGCAAGATGGAATAAATAAACGTAATGGAAAAAATGAAAAAAATGTCCACTAGTTAAGTTAAATTGGTTGTTCAAAATTACCTACTCACATAAACTGTATTTATAAATTGACTTAGATAACAGAACGTGAAAATATATTAAGCTTTCTTAGAGTGAGTATTATTAGAATGAGTGTTCCTTATCTACTTTGAATACTCAAAACTTGATGTTTGAAGTTAGTAAAATCTCAGTTTATGATTCCATTAACACCTAATTTGTTTATTATTTAAAAATTTCCCTCAAGGAATCGTATGACCTTGAACAGAAGATCTAATTACTACTTTTAGTGCTATAAAGATTAAATCTCATTTTGTTTACATAAAAACCATAAAACAATAAGCATCTATATAGAGTCTTTATCCATACTAATATAATCTGAGCTATTTACAATAATATGTAATATATTTGTGCTAAGATGAATAATACATTTGATCCACTTTGGTGGCCGCGTGGTCTAACATGCTACTCTTTGCAGTGAACTGAACTGCCGATGACTGGGAGATTGAGGTTCGAATCTCGATCGGGTGTACTGAGGGTGGCTCTTCCAAAATGGTTGTTACTCTCCCTTTACGCAAATGCAAATTCACTTCTTCTAAATATAAATTATTAGTCCCTAAATACACTAGCGTAATTAGCACATGAGCGTATAAACCGAACGGGTAGTAAGAAAAAGATACAGTTTATGATAATATTATTTATTGAAAACCCATTCCCCTAAAAACTGCCATTCTCACGAAGTCACTGCAATACATTCATTTATGTTCCAAATAGTTGAAAATTCGCACATTATTGGGGGAGTTCGAAATGAAGGGGTGGAATCGACCAACTGGAAATAAAGTAAAACTCATATAAATGTTAAAAAAAAATTTTTTTCTAAAGGTATAATAGTTGTTAATGGTTGGAAATAAACCACTATTTACAAAGTTGTTTTGTGTAGTTCTTCGTTTCCCCACCAACCATCAACAGCGACCCTTTCTTGAAATGTGAACCATGTTACGTTCTTGGATATATCATGGTTACTTGTTCAACTCTAAGGAAATATTGACAGTGCTTGATGGTGATTTTTCAATCTCGCATTACTTCTATACTTCCGGGTTTTCAAAACGTTAAACAAGTTGAGTCAAGCCCGACAGTAAAATTGTAAAAATATTACTTCCGTTGAGCATTTCGTGCAGCAAGCCTTAACAATATAACTTGTAAATTAAGTGACTTCGTGCACGAGATTAAAACGTTGCACGCTCGTCTGGTCTGTGCAGTGCAGGCGATAGTAAAAACACGTTCTCGCTGTCAAAGTGTGAGGGAAAATAAGTTTCCTGATAAAATGAATCAAATCAAAAACGATATAAATAACCCTATTTAGCTTAAACAATTAAATACTCATTTATGGATGTAGATTTTTGTAATTTGTAAATTTTTAGTTAATGTACTAATTTTAACCGACCTGCTTCGGTAGCAACATGGCCTAATACGTCAGTCTCACAATAAACTAGGCTTCTGGGGATATGGAGATCGAGGTTTGAATCATGGTTTGGTGTTCTTAAGGTAGTTTTTATTAAATATTTGTCCCCTCTCCCCCCCATTAAATGTCAGTACACTTCCTCTTAATTCAAACTTCCTTATCCCTTTTAAAATATATTTGCATGAAGACGACAGACTTTATGGTTTTATTGTCAATATTTAGATAATTTCATCTGACTAGAATGCCTACGCTTATGATAATAATGAATTCTTTGAATTATTCACTCTCAAAATGAATACAAGCGCAATGGCATAGTCATTTAGCACACCATACTATCTAAAAAAATATATATTTTAAGCTTTATCATAGTTTACTTAAATTTTCATATACTGTTGGATTTATAAGTGTTCAACATAATTTATAGAATGCTTTTGGACAAAATGTTCATCAAAATTCTTTTGTCACTTATTATAAATTAAAAAAAAATCATTAATACAAAAACAGTGCATCTATTTTTTCAAATATAAAGTATTAAATCTTTTGTGGCTCATTATTATCAAATACAGAACTGCACACAGTTTTTTTTAACCATGTTTCAAGAACCATTTACAAACACAAACTAGACTTTACTTATTGGTGTTGATTTTAAAAAGCTTTACACTTATATGCATTAATATTTTATACATATGTATCTATTCAGTTGTATTTTAGTAAGCTATTTTAATATATCTGGGAAACGAGCTTTAAACATATCTTATATTTATCAAGCCTCACCCCACATGTGACCCTATTGGAGATCCCAAAAGTATTCCCTGTTTATTGAAGACCTCTAGTCCATTTATCTTGTAGTGCAGTTTATTTAATTTACAGTTCAAACTGTGAAATAATTATCTCATACTTTAAAATGTAAAAAATTAATAAAGTGGAGAGGAATAAGAAAATAAGAGTTTGGATAGAGTTTTATCAAACATTTTAAAGTACGGAAAAATTATGGATTTTGGGAGAATTTGGTAAAAAGAAAAATTAGAATAAGCTACATTTTGGCGGCTGTCCTGTGTGGATTGTCTACTTAACATTCACTCTCTTTCTTGATATTGAACACAGTACCAGTGGCAATCGGGGTAAGACTTTCAGTTCACCACGCGCATGACCTGACACAATCACGCTCCATCATTCACCACAAAGATGCCAAGATAGAATTCCCGTCTTAAATGACACATTCTCACTACCTTGATGCTTTACTGAACGTAAAATTTAAGACATGATTTATGTGTTCAAAGAATTTACTCTACATTTATTGTTAAAAAGACCAAGTACTATAAAATTCCTTTACATGGTATTGTATTTATATTATGTTTATGAGGAATGTGAAAAAACTTTAAAAGCCAGATTAAAGATGATTAGCCAAATATTTAAAAAAAAGTGAATTTAGGGGACACGTTTCTTTTATCCTGCCCAACTGTATTTATTTTTACCACATCCAAATTTTGGTATTACATCAAACCTTAACTATAAAATAAATGACATAACCATAAAAATGTATATTTTTAATTTTATTTTTGTAAATATTTTTTTTACCAACACATCTTTGACTAAACAATCAATTTATTATCAGAACAACTCCAATTCGGTGGACATATGGTCTAATGCGCTACTCTTGCAGTAAACTAGTCCACCTATGACGGGGAGATAAAGTTTTGAATCTTGGTTGGGTGTAAAAAGAGTGGTTTTTCCAAAAGGATTTTCAAACTACCTCCACGCAATTGCGGTTCCATTTCATCTAAATATAACCTTCCTAATATCCAATACCATTAGTGTAGCTTGTACCCGAATGGATACTAAGACGCGGTTCTAAAAAAATCATCTATTTTATTTATTTTCTGGGATCTTATCTACTAGGTCTACCGATCTACTTCAACGTATTAGTAAGTTATAGCGGGATCTACAACTATTAATTTTGAAATTTTTTTCACCACCGCGTCTTATTGACTTTTAGAGCTATACATTTTTGTACTAATTACGCTAGTGGGTTAGAGATGAACAAGATTTGATTTATAGGAGGTGTACCCACATTTGCGTGGAGAGAGAAAGAAGGATACCATTTGGATGAAAACCTCAGTAAACTTGACAGGGCTAGAGCCAATATTTTTCTGTCATCAGAAGTATATTATATTGCAACAGTAGTGCCTTAGATCATGCGGCCACCGAAGCGGGTACTTTTTAAATTAGGAAGTATCATTGCTTATGAAATTATACTAATAATATAATGAAATGCTGGCAATCTTTGATGTTAAAAAAATATGTTTTCATTTCCTGAAAAGCCCTTAGTAGGAAAATTGTAATCAAAATAAAACAATATTTAAAATTTAATTTAGTGATATTAGGGTATTTTAGCGTATGCCACCATGGCTTGTCAGTTTAAAACTCTTGGTATTTTACTTGTAGTTGGGGTTATGGGATATGTCAGCGTCATCTGATGTTGGAGCATCCTGTAGGTGCAGTTACTGCCCCCGATGAGATGATGTTGAGAATTATAATATAATGCTAGTAGAAGCTTTAAATCTAACTTAAGGCTAATAAGCAAGATCATGGCAACCGTAGGAACTAATCCTCTTGAGAAAAAGAACTAATTTATGGCCGGGAATTGAATTCAGTACCTCTAGGTTAATAGCCAGGAATGCTGACCATTAGAACAAGAGGTCGGTCTTGTACGAGTATAATGGAAGGAGTCGAACCGAAATTTTTATTGGTTATAGTTCTGGTATCTGTTCTCCAAACAAATATTTTAAATTTTCCTGTTCTGGTTCCAGTCAGAGCACTATAAGGGTTCCGGTTCTTTTCGGTTCCTAATAGTGTTCCAGTTCTGGTTCTGGTTCTTTAATAAAAATAAAAATTAGCACAGCGTGTTTCTATCTGTTCGGGATACTTTAATGTAAGTCTACTAATTTTGATGATGATTTTTTTAATGAATGAGGAAGGTCATATTTTTATATGTAGAGGAAGTGTATCCGCATTTGCGTGGAAGGAGATTAGAAAACTACCTTGGAAATAACACTCTTAGTACACCTGACCAAAATTCGAATTTCGAAAATCAATCTTCCCGTCAACGGCAGTCTAGTCTACTGCGAGAGTGCCACCTTAAACTATGCGGCCAATGAAACGGGCTAGTAGCTAGTTACTAGTCTTACTACCAGTCTAAAGAGTTTAAATACAAACATGTATATAGCTTGGATGAGTGGCGAGGGCTAGATTTTTTAAAAACAGAAGTGGCAGCTAGTTTTGCAAACAATAAAATATATTTAAGTACTTTAATGAAGTCGTTAATCTCTAAGCACTTCAAATTAAGTAAATTGATCAAAAGTATTATAGATAAAAAATATATTATAACGTACCTTAACAACAATAGTACATCCTTCTAATTTGCATTTTGATCTGTCATTGTCAATCTCATAGTCAAAAAACTTCCAAACTGGGTTTTCTTAAAGTACCCCATCAATAATATTATTTAAACCACTTACTAACAACAAAATAATAACCTCCGCGCTGTACACAAGGAACGCATTCATTGAGCTACTTCATAATTTAAACTTGAGTGAAATAATTTAAAGTTTACATTTTGCCACCCTCCATCTCCCTTTACCCGCTATTATAAGCAGTTCAACCAACCACCAGATTATCAGTTTTCTCTTCCAAGAAGTACTAAGTACAATGGGCTAGACTGCTTGTCCAAGAGAGATGATTTCTTTATTTCTGTATTTCAACTTCCAAGGAATGTGGTATTATCTGTCTATCAAAGCTTCTTAAATCTCTAGCTTAAACATTAAAGTGAGAAAACATTGAACAATGTGACAGTCACGACATTCCTCTGGAATGTGTATTGCTAAGGGATCATTAACTCTTTTCTAAACACCTTAGAAAAGAGGTTTCAAACAAAGTAGTAAACTAAAATATATCAAGCTCTTTCAGAATCTACCGAGAAAGGAGAAAAACTCAACATTTCAAAATTAAATTAATCTATGTAAAAAAAAATGTGTGCAACTTATCAAAATTGTATACATTTCTGTAAAACTAGGAACCTTTAAGAACCTTTACGTAGCTAAATATATTAACGGTTCCAATTCCTGTTCCTGATCTTCAGAATAGAGTTTTTAGGGTTCCGGTTCTGGTTCCGGTTTCTTAAAAATATCTGTTAATTTCTGTTATCGGTTCCGGTTCTGGTTCCGGCTCGACTTCCTGGTATGATGGTAATATCTGAGTAAACAAATTGGGGTCACCAGTGATGATGTTCATAAAAACAAAACAAAAATTGTCAAGTTGAGGCTTAAACTATCAATTACTACATGTTTACCTACTTGCTACAAGTAAATTATACATCATAAATATGGTTTTAGTTTATTTAAAAAAATAAACTATGTATTTATATAAATTACCTAGCATTTTTAAATCTCCGGTGCAGTTCAG
The DNA here is from genome assembly GCA_033556935.1 of Timema podura. Taxonomy (NCBI): domain Eukaryota; kingdom Metazoa; phylum Arthropoda; class Insecta; order Phasmatodea; family Timematidae; genus Timema; species Timema podura. The sequence goes on from JAVRXN010000005.1 coordinate 57,737,347, forward strand.
ATGCATTATGTACTATTATAAAATGTATATAAATTAACTTTAAAGTATCACCAGAACATTGTAAGGCTACGTCTTGGTAAATATCAGTGGAGTCGCGTCAGGGCAAGCAAGGTAAGCACTGCTTACCTTTGATTAAAGATATGTAATTATTTTATTTAATATTTGCAATTTTTTTTTTGCCTGGTAATCATTTAAATTTAATTCAAGCATCAGTGGGTTTGAAAAAGAACCGTATTTGTCCGACTTTTATCCCATTGCTCTAGCTAGTATAGTTCTTATTTGTGACATCATAGATTTTGGAGGGGAGAGAAGGGGAATAGCTGTGGATGCCAGGTAAAAATGCAAGCAGCCGAGCTACGACTTCTCTTGCCCGAAAGGTGACGACTAGAACCGAAGTCTCTACCCCTCTCAACCTCTTTCAAAACATAGTGGGATGGTATGGCATGAAAGGGGAAATTAATATATTATTGTCAAGTTACTGTGCCTACACATCTTTAAGCCCAGTACACATGACACAACTTCTTGTACATAAAGTTGTACAAGATGTTGCAGCCTGAAGATGGCGTCGTGTGAATACCAAAACTTGTACAAGATCTGCTTTTCACAACTTATTGTATACAATTTCAGGAAGGAGAACGCGTTCTATATCAGCCATTTTTCTTACTCAAATTTTGAGTTGTAAACACAAAAATTTGGTCTGCTAGACAGTTACTTTAAAAAAAAAGAGTGATTGTAGAAAAACAGCTAAATGCTTGAAAACAAACAAATAGTTATAATTGAGGGAGGTTAGACCCCAATATAAAGGTTTTCAACTGTTTTAAAAATACATTAAAAATAGGATTTTTTTAAACTATTTTCATAATATTTAGAAATGACAAAGAAATTATTTACATTACATACTATATTTTCCAAGTTATTCAATCATTATTTTTCCATAAAAAGGGTAAAACGCCATGTTTTTTCCCAAAGATTGTATGCAATCACAAATGCCGTGTGAATAGTCACTGGATAAAATTTTTATGCAATCCCTGTGACCAAGATAATTTTACAATTTTTTGCACAACTTTTGTAGAAGATTTTGTGTCGTGTGTACCGGGCTTTAGAGTTTTGTGGAGTTTATCATAGCAGGTGCTTTTGTTTTGATGTGTGTATCAGTTAAAGCTTTCAAGCGAAAGCTTATACGTATATGCTACGTCTATAATAAATAATAACACAATAATGTAAATCACAGAACAGAAGGACACCCAAAGCCACAACTATCATTAAAAAAACACCTCCAAATAGATTCTTGAATCATAATTTTTTTTATTCCAAGACCTCCCCTTTTAAGCTTGGGGGCACTCCTTTCCAGCGTGCCTGAGAATTTTGGTCACGCAACGCTACTGGTAAATATATAATAAAATTATACATATATTTAATAAAATTTTCCAGCATTGAGTATAGTTATTAATAGTTTTTCCTACATTATCAATTTATAAATGGGTAGAAATTAATTAAAACCACTAGACCACTTAGAACAAACACACATTTTTTATTTATTGCTTTGAATAATGTTTAGTTATATTTTGGATTTTCAGCATCAAACGTTCAGAAAGGTCGTAAATATTAATAAAGTATGTATTTGAAAACAAATCAATTATATATATATATATGTATAATATAGTTGCTTAAACGACTAACCTATTTGTTTGCATACAAAACTTACTGATTTCCTATTCAGCTAACAAAACACAAACAAAACAGTACCTAAACAAAAAACATAATTTACTTGAATATATTAAGATAATACACTTAATTATCTTTATAAATTTTCTTTATAATGTCTGCAAATATGTTTATTTTATGTACAGTATAATACACAGTAAAAAATGTTAACTTTAGTCATGTTGTAGTACCATCCTTAATTTACAATAGCAGACATAATTCTTACCAGCTTATAATTATTTTATATTGGGAAGTATTAAAACTTCTATGCATTTTATCAAAACTTTGAAATTAGTTTTTAATATTACAAGACTTAATTTAAGATTGATACATATTATATATTTAAAGAAATTCTCTTTGCAAGTATAGTACTTTCTAACCCCTTTTACCTTTCCTCTAGACTTTATTGTATTGAGCCTTAACTGAGTAAATAATATATTAAATGTGAACTCGTAAATAACACAGCATCAAAATGAGTATAAAAGATAAACCTAATGTATTTAGCCTAATTTTCAAAATGTGAAAGGCAGACTAATTTAATCTATATTTTCTGGCTTTTGACTAGCTTTCATTTGAAAAGTTGGAAGCATAAAATTTGTATTAGTGATTATAAATTTATTTTACTTTACCATACTATTTTATTGTATCCCAATCAATACCGTAATTTTTATAAGGTATGGTACAATATAAAAAATAAATAAAAACAAACTAAATCTCACAAAAATGTGTATTTAAATTATTTGTTTTAATATAATATTTTATATTCATGAGCTAGTATTAAATGTGATTTCTAATATTAAACTAAGTTTTATTTTGAAAGTATATCAAGTCTCAAATTTATCATTAATTCATACATCAAGGTAACATTTAAGAGATCCTATGAGATTATTTGACCGAGTATAATATAGGCAATCAAGTGACAAAAGGTCTTCAAAAAAGTTGTTTTCCTAGTTATAACCTACACTAGTTTCTTATAAGAAGGCAATTTGTCCTTCTCTACACTTGGTACAGTAAGAAGTTCCTAAGAATATACATCCTAAATCAAAATTTGCAAAAGGATGACAGCCCATAAAATACCTACTAAAGTGAAATGGAAAAGAAAATCAATTCGGAATACGGATATTATATTATACAAGATGAGATAAAATTTTACTATTCAATTAGAAAAGACAAGAACATACTTATTGAACATTTTGTTACTTAATTTCATCATAATTGAACTGGTTTTGAATTTTAAAAAATATATATACTTTTTATTCAACTGTGAGAATATAATGTTCACATATTGTTGGAATAACTTTTAAATAATCGTGATCAATTGAAAAATATGTTTGACTACCAAGGCCAAAATAAGGACAAAAATTCATGGGTATACCGTACGAATATTAAATGCCACTAGAATCTATCTAGAGTTTATTTCATGGTAAATAGGGGTAGATATGATTTCAATTCTATAGATTTGTTTAGCATTTAGAAAGTTACATTGCACCTGCTCCATTTAATGTACAAATTTACTCTAAGCATTTTTAAGAAGCATAAAATTGGTTCCATAACCTGTGGAACGGAGTTTCAAAGGGGCACTGCCCCATGAAAGTAATTTCCCCATCTGGAATGAATTCCCTCCTTCTTGGTTTATTTAACTCCCCTTTTTATTTTCTAGAAAATGATACGATTAAATGCAAAACCCAAATAGTTTCTTACGTATTCAAACTTAAATTTAGAAAATAAGGTGAGGACTGTTATAAATATCTTATAGGGGCATAACAATTTTAAAAAGATTTTCTGACGTAATATAACTTCTAATACTTACTTATTCTATGACATTAGGCTATCAAGCTCATTTGAGCACTTGAAAAAGTACGCCCCCTATCCCTATCTTAAGCTAGTTCTATCCAGTCCACCTGATTACACCCTATCTCTACTAAAGGTCCATTTTAATGCTATCCTCCCATTTGCGTCTAAGTCTTACCAATGGGCTCTTCCCAGACAGTACCCTGAAAAAGATTTTAGATTCTTCCATTCACGCTGCATGTCCAGCCCACCTTAATATGCGAGACTTGGTTATTCTATCAATGTCTTATGATGATTACAAGGTATTTAACTCATCATTATGTAGCCTCCTTCACGCATTAATATCCTCATCCCTTTTTTAATCAAATATCTTCCTAAGCCCCTTTTTTTCGAACATCCTACATTTGTTTTCGTCTGTTAGTTAAGAGGCCACGTTCCACACCCATGTAAAACGATTGGTAAAATGTTTTGGTATATTCTGATTTTAACATTTCTTGAAAGCATGCGATATGTCAACATCTTACTGACCAAGGAACAACATGAATCTCCCGTCTGTATTTTATCTCTAATCTCCAATCTCCACCCTACAGTAATAAGGTCGCTACACCACTGACCTAGATGACTCCTATATCCATGAGGTAGAAAGGTGTTGAAAAGGGTGACCTATGGTCAGGGAAGAGGTTAGTGTGGTTTGGGACTTGAGCAAGAAGCCCATTATTCCAACAACCCTGTATACAGTCACATTCACAGAGAAATACGCTCTTTTAACACGTGTAAAAGTAACTTAAAGCAATGTTAATATGAAAAATATTATGTTATAAATTTTGACCTTCAATAAATGTGTTTGTATTTTGTAAAACAAAAGTAGACTATATTGGTTTGTTCGTTTACTGGAATTCATAGTGTTAGCTTAGAACAAAAAAATTAAACCACAATAATTAACTAATTACCACTAGTATACACTACACTCAGGGTGACTTGGCGGTCTAGGGGTAAATGTCGAACTTATGTGCTAGGGATCCAGGGTTCAATCCTCGGTCCCAGCACAGATCTATCTGATTGCCAAACCCTTCCTTCACCTCTGAAAATACGTGTATTAATCACAACTTGTGAATGTGTGGAATGCCAGGCCTCCACCGTGGTTCGGATCCCACGTTAAACTGCAAGTCCTTCATTTCATGCTACAATCACCCTGCCATTACACATTAGCGTAAGTGCGTATAGCCCGAACGGGTAGTAAGACGCCGTGCTAATAATAATAACAATAATAATAATAATAATAATAATAATAATAATAATAATAATAATAATAATAATAATAATACACACTCAGAAAAACTAAAAGTATTCTCGCAACAACGCTCACTCATCATCATGTAGGTTGTTCTAAGACTATTGCTGTTTTAAGTTTCGCAAGCTACACAAGCAGTTGGGGGTCTGAACTCCCTCCCAGAGTCATCCCTAACCCACCAACTTACCACTGCTCTTTAATTCTTCTTTCCTTTACGACTCATTTACAAAGTGTTCTCTGAACTATCATTCAAATAGTTTCCAGTCGAAAGCATTTTTTCTTGGACTACTTATTCAGGTTATAAGTATATGTACTAATTACGCTAATGAGTTGGGATGAGGAAGGTTTAATTTAGAGAAAGTATACCAACATTTGCGTGGAGCTATTTAGTGGAAAGCTATTTATGGAAAATCACACTCAGTACACCAGACCAGGACTCGAACTCGATTTTCCTTTCACCAGCAGTCTAGTCTAACATAATAGTGACACCTTAGACTATGTGACCACTGAAGCAGGTGAAAGGTTTTTATTGTTTTCTAATCTCAAAGACCTACCTGCCTCCACAGTTCTCTCACATTCATTAATACCTTCTACTTTCTTTGTCAATATTTTGTCATAGTCTAGCCAGATTTGTTGCTTGACTAATTAACCCTATTATAAACTATTTTTTAAATGTAATTTAACATTATAATGTTGGCGACAAGTGGAAAACACGAGTCTTCTTGTTTTGCTTACACCATAATAAGGCAATACGAACTATTTTGTCGAATTTCGTAGAGGCTTAGCCCTCCAAATAACCCCGCCCCCCAATCACCTTGTCAATGGCCCTGTTTAATACGTTCAGCCAATGAATTGTAGGGATTTTGAATCAATTTATCAACAAGTTGTTTCTTATAAATATACATATGTTCAAATAGTGTAATAATATGTTTATTGAAATATCGCCTGACATATTTTTAAGAGGTAGCGTATCATGGGTATTATTGCGAGACTGATTAGTAAACAACCTGCAATTAATTTAGAATTACCCACGTCGGTGGCAACATGGTCTAAGGCGCTACTCTAGTAATAAACTAGACTGACAATGCTTGAGAGAATGGTGTTTGAATCTCGGTCGGGTGTAATGAGATTTTTTCCAAAATGGTTTTACATTCTCCCTAAATGCAAATGCGGGTACATTTAATATAAATTTCCCCATCTCTAAGAAAATTGGTGTAATTAATACATAGGCGTATAACCCAAATAGATACTAAAGACGTAGTGCTAAAATTCTCACACACACACACACACACACACAAAACACACACAATCACACACACAAACAAAAGTTTCAGTGTCAGCAACAGTCGAATTGTAACAGTTAAGCTTCACAATGAATTATGTACAGTACATATTTCACTACTCGTTGTTTATTCGTCTTTTCACATTGATTGGTAACTTACATGAACAATAAATACAGAGAAATAAAAGCGTGGTTATTTTAACCTTTAAACTGTAAGGATTGCCTAAAATTTTAATTGATACAAACAATGAAATTGGCTAAACATTGACCAACCACACGAATAAATAAATTCTATTAATGATCTCGTTTAGGCCCTCCTAACTGGTTCTATACGTTAGTTGAACAAAGTCTCACTTTTTCAGAATGTTCTATTAGTATTTCCTATTCCTTAAGGGGATATTCCTCAATGGATATTTAATAACAGTTTAATATAAAAGCTGTAGGGAAATATTCAAGTGATTGGCACGCCTGACTGTATATATTTGTAGTATCGTTAAGCCTGTGCAGCCTTTGCGTTCTTCAGAGAATGACAGCTGCTTTGATGTCGCTCTGAAGCCGAGATCAGAAGATATCAAAAGAAGATTGCAGAAGGATTTGAAAGCTTCAAACAGTAAGTTATAAGGGTGAACAATGTAAAAAAAAGAATAGACCAGTCAATATTCTAAAAGTATATTTTATACTTATCTTACCTAACATATCAATTGACAATTTAGTACAGTGCAATAAGTTTATCAAATATTCACATTAATTGTAATAAATACATATTACAATAAAACTGTAAAGTTGTCTGTACGTTCAACCTAACCTGTTTTTTGTTTCCAGTAAACTCATAAAGGTACTCTTCGAAAAGAGATGGGACTTCTTCTACTGTGGGTCTGTCTACTCCTTATCCTTAAGAATAAAGGGTAAGCTATATACCATCACGCTGTCTCATCAGTGAGCGAAGCAGTGTCGAAAAAACCACTCGATAATGTGGTTACATTGTAGTTTTGAATGTGTAACTATTTAAATAATATACTAACGATTAATGAATAAATCTTTATTGTAAGTTTATTTGGCAACGAGGTGTTTGGAAATATCAAGAAACTATTAATGTAGAATATAATTGTTTCTGTCTTACTTGATCACCAAATCAACTGCGATCCAAAGAGTTATAATTACAAAATTCATTTCAATCTAAAATTCAAAGAGAAACTATATTTTGTGTTTGTGGCTTTATATTAATACTACTAGGTAAATGGTGATTATCAAATAAATAAAACTAACAACTGGATAGAGTTCAAAGACTTTATGCTATTTGTTCTTACATTTACATGGATACATATTCAAACAAATAGATTAAGTATTATTCTTCATTAAAAGGCAATAGTATAAAGCAAGCAACAGCTCATAGCCTGTTAATAAATATTATTTCAATAAACGTATTCTAATTGTAATTTATTTTATTTATCCCTATCGCTCTCACTTACGGTTAAATAGAAACATTTGTCGGTATTCTTGAACTTTGAACATTGTGAATCCAATGTTTGGGTCAATAGTGGTTCACTTTAAGAGGAGTTGACTGTATATTCAGATATTGACGCCTTAAACCCCGTTACCTCCTGTGTGTAGTTCCAAACTCAAGAAAGATATAAAATTGGCACTTTTCAAATCTACTTAGTTAGATCCTAAGGTGTAAATTTCGGGTTTATTAAAAAAAAAATCAAATGTATCAGGCATAATGCCTTAAACTGCATGTCAACTGGAAACTGCATTTTTTTAAACTCAAATAACCAAACCATTTTAAATTTTAAATAAGTATTTAGGACAATCTTCAGGGCAGTGGCTCTCAAACTATTTTATCCCACGGAACCCTATAAAAGCTACGAAACCTACTGATGAACCCCTTGGGTTTATGTCTTATCCACTTTCACTTTACAAGTATATAACACATTTTTGAGCTTTAACTAAAAAATATATATATATATGAGTAGTAATTTTGTTCAGACACATGTTGATAGGGATAGGAAAAGTTTGGCGAGAGTGTTCCGGCAACGTTAGTCGCGGTGGAACATAAGGAAGTCCCGGCAACGTTCGTCGCGGTGGGAAGTAGGGTGATGGTGGAGAAAGAGAGGGTAAAACAATATTGCTCTTTCGTAACATAAGACAATTTAATAGCTCTTTCAAACAGGTGGCACACCCGGATTGGGCAGCCAATCTCCAATTGGCTTCAGACATCACATCACATCACATCACATTAGTATGCTCTGATGCAGCCTGAAGGGGAGCACAAGAGCAAGTTCCAACACGTACCGACCAATTGGTCACACCGTGTGGTTTCGAATACTAAGACAGATGTGTTGTCATATTTCGTGAAGTCTCTGAAACAGAGAAAAGCATATTATTAATATTAGTTGGGGAAAATAAAAGTGTGGGAAACCAAATCAGGGTTTTTAGAGCTACGTGTTTTTACAGAAAAGGTGAGAAAAGAGAATTATCTTTGTCCACCAAATAGCATAAGAAAAAATTCATTTTCAAAGACCTGAACTTATATATATATATATATATATATATATAAATTTTTTCCCTATAGTTCAGAAACTATTGGTTTTATAAAAATATATTTCAAATAAAAGATGTTTATCTTTAATATAACTAAAACTTTACAATTATAAGTTATTTCGTATCTCAAATAGTTGTGGAGAAATGATAAAAACTTTCTACGTGTAGAGTACTCTCAAATCATTTTCACAAGAAAATGAAAACTTCCATCTTATCTATAATAATAAGCAGTGTATGGATATAAAATGTAATCAAAATCTTTAGAGCTTATTTTTAGAGAATCGAGTTTTTCTAATTTCACCCTTCAGTACACCACCCTTAATTTTAGGGCTAGTTGTCTGATTCCAAAAATCCCTTGGGGAACCTAATGAAAACCCCAGATATCAAGTTTTAGCCCAATCAGTAAAATAGTTTCGGCTCGAGCCCGATATGCAGACAGATACCAGACTTATTGCGAAGATCATTTTATTGTTTTAGGGTGTCATGAAACGTCAACATTTATCAAAATCTAGAGTTCTGTTTTTTTGTCGATCATTATAATTTCTCTCCGAGGTGTCGAGAGAAAGTAGAAATGTAAATGTTTGTCTGTTTATTGCTCAAACACGTCCAAACCACTTTTAGCTGACATAAAACATTTAAAAATTGCTGCGAATATAGTAGAATTACTCAAAATACCCTAATAATTCCAAAATATTTGAAATTTCTAACCGAAGTGGAATTAGTGGAAATAGGGGATTTAGAGATTTCCAAAACTTATGTTAATAACGATGTCACGTTGAACCTGTTTCAATGGTCACGTTGTCTAAGGCGTCTCTCACGATATAGACTGTCGATAACAGGGAGACTCGGATTCGAGTCCTGGTCAGATGTACTGAGGGTGGTGCTTCCAAAATGGTTTTTCACTATCCCTTCATGCAAATGAGGTTACATTGTCACTAAATTCAACCTTCCTCATCAAACCTAGATCATTAGCTTAACTAGTACATAACATGAGTACAACCTGAATGGATAGTAATACGTGATGCTAGAAAAATCTTTTCACGGTGATAGAAGGCTGAAATTTGTCAGGTACAAGATCCAACCCAAACACTTAAATAATTGTAGTTTTGAAATGAAAGATCTGAAGAGAGCTAAAGAGGTCCTCCACAAATGTCCTGAAATAATAGAATAAAACATTTCTCTTATGGTAGAAAATATAAATATTTAAATACATGTAGAGAGAGAACCTCAAAGCCCACTAAGTGTCTGAACATTAATTTATGCGCCACTGATGCTCTTATTTCCAATGTGTTTTTGTAAGAGTGTATATAATTTAGTTTTATTTATATTATGATCGCTCTTATGTAGATATTGCATTCTATGGATTGCGTTTGTTTGTGAACTAAGTTTATGAGCTGATTAATGTTTAGAATCAAATATTTATCTAAAAATGTATTGATTGACACATTGGTTTTTGGATTGTAAATTATTTAAAGAGTGAAGCAAGACCTTGAACCTCATAATTCGATTTAATTTTGATATCTCTCGTTCACATGAATTTCTCGAAAAATTTAAGCATCATAGAAGTCTAAAATTTGAAATGCCGAAAGATTTTGAGATAATTATATCTAGAAAATCCTTAAATTTAAGATTTAATATAGTCAAGCGATTTATGCCGCAACATTGAACATTAGTAATTAATTTTCTCTATTGTAAACTGTTACATTACTTTGTAACTAACTTTCATCTGCTTTAACTCTTTAACAACTGATTTTTTTGATATTTTACTATTATTTCTTTTTTAACTAGTATCAACAATCTAGAGTAAAAATATTGTGTATAGAGAAGTTAAAACCTAACATTTAAAATAAATTTCTGCTTCTAACACATATTTAGATTAATTTATAATCTGTATTTTAGTATTGTGTTTTGGCCAGCCTACATTTTACGTTTTGAAACACAATTTAAAACAATAAAGGATTAATATTTATACATAATTTAAGATTTTGTTCCCCTGTGATTTATTTTATATAGGCGTACTATAAAAGAACAAAGTTTCTTTAAAGACTTGCCGTGTGAAGAATGGGTACACCATCTAGGTTTATCTGCATGTTCACATTCTTGTGGTGTTTTACTTTCCTTATAGATAGTATAAACGATAAAAACATCAAATAATACATTTTTAGAATGTTTGTCTGTATGTTCATTTGTTTGTGTCCAGTAAACTCAAAAAGTTTTCATCGGATATAAAGAGGATTTATTATTTTGTACTATTTATTTTTCAGAGAACCGTGATACCATCAGGCTAGCTCATCATCGAACGAAGTAGTGCAGAAAGAACCGGACTGAAGAAGTGGAAATTCGCAAATTAGAAGCAAATTAGAAGCTAAATTTAAACAAAACTACTGGTGACTAATATGATGCCTTGTAAATCATAGGGGTAGTTTATATATATTTGTAAAACATTTCATGGAGTCAGACAGATGTTATTAATGTATTAATTTAGCTGGGTTAAATAATAAAATAAGAGAAAGAGTAGTATAAAAATAAATATTTATATATTATTCTCATGAAAAGTATTATACACACGTCTCTTTGCTGATAAAAATTCACGCATCACTTTCAAATGTTGTTTCATGTGTATGAAATTTTGAAATACTAAGGTTTTATTTTCGATCTCTTATTTGTTCACCTTGAACATTGTCTTAATGAACACTATATCTCCCTGATCATGCATGGATGTGCACTGCTTGAAGCACTGGACAACAGTGATCACTGACACTATTCACAGGTTCACTTTCATCTAGAATTACCTCATATAGAGTTAATATACTCATTCCCGGGCTCTAATCGTGATTCGCGAGAGAAATATTGGCTATTAATGAAATAGATAATCAAATATATTCACTGACCCCTAGCATAGTATTCATAACTCCTGCCTGCTGACCTAGAGGTCTCGGGTTTGATTCCTGGATAGTACAAGGGGATTTTTACTGAAAGAGAAATAATTACCATGGTCACCAAGACTTGGTTAATTATTCTTAAACTATGTTAAGATCTCCCTTAACTTTACCCCGTCATATTCACTTTCATCATCCCCTCATCTCATCAGGACATGGAAAGAGCCTCCACTGAGAGAATGCACGATTAGTACATTCAGGCGTTCCAGGGGCAACGTTACGTTAGTACTGACTAATCTTTCCACAAACTGGCCTACAGATTGTTATGGCCCAAACGAACCATTATTACTATTATTATTATTATTATTATTATTGTTATTATTATTATTATTATCATTATTATTATTATTATTATTATTATTATTATTATTATTATTATTATTATTATTATTATTATTATTATTATTATTATTATTATTATATTAAAGCTAGTACTCATGTTCATCACTTCTGAAAGTTTATCTTCAGAGGAAAAACGTATTTTTACTGTAATAGTAATTACTAAAAGCCTTTTGACTTTTTCTACCCTTCATGCAACAACATACAGAATTTAAATAAGATTAAGCGTATAGAGAGGGTGGTAGTATTAACACACTCTTGAACATTTCCCCTCACCCTATGACATCACATGCCCACCCCTCTTGTTCTGTTCGATAAGGCATGGTTGCTTGGAGGAAGAACAATACATCGACCAATCCATTTAGACCCCTAGTATTAATATGTGTTTGTCTTTTATAGTAAAATAGCGTTTACCTATATACAAATTTTAAATATAATCTTAGTTGTAATTTAGAATATAGGTGAATAGCAACATCTTGATATATAACTAAACATAGATATCCTGTCTGCTTTTATTACACCTGGAGAAAAAATGTTATTATTATTATTATTACCGCGTCTTACTACCCGTTCGGGTTTTACGCACTTACGCTAATGTGTAATGGTAGGGTGATTGTGAGATGAAATGAAGGACCTACAGTTTAACGTGGAATCCGAACCACGGTGGATACCTGGCATTCCTCACATTCACAAGTTGTGATTAATACACGTCTTGTCAGAGGTGAAAGAAGGGTTTGGCAATCAGATAAATATGTGCCTGGACCGAGTATTGAACCCCGGACCCCTAACACAGAAGTCCGACAACTTACCCCTAGACCGCCAGGTCACCGAGAAAATTTTTTTGTTCCCATAGCGAATAGTTTATGTATATTTGGTTGGTCATAGCCAAATAATAATGTATAAGTGATAATTTCCATTAAATATGATTTATATATTGACCAAAATGAACTTTTAGAAAAAATAATTAAAACTTAGAATTAGTAAAATTTAAAAATAATATCAACTAGAATAGTCCGTGTTCCATACGGTTTATAACTGTTGTGACACGGGGCCTCTAGACCCAAAAGTTAGTTGGGCCATTAACTGAACAGGAGGACCATAACAGATAATATATCTGCGAATAGATGTTAACACAGCTTCATCAATCTTTCTGCCCAATATTAGGTTATGTTGGTTAAAGTTATGTTAGACTAGACTAAATTAGATAATCTTAACACTATTTTGTGTCCTACTTTCCATCACTTGCTGTTTTACGTTAAGCTTGAGAAAACCTTTACAACCATCATAAATGTAGCCACATCTGCTGGGGCTGAGCTAGTTTATCAGTACGCCATGGTCACAATTCCCAAGAAGGAACTCGTGACCCAACTGTAATACGCCAGTTCAATATGGTCTCACGAGTAGTCATAAGTTACTATTATGTTGATTTATTTGAACTATCACTTAAAAGTAAGTTCGTGAGTTATGTGTATTGTCAACAAATAATAAAATGTACAATTTAGTATGTGCTGTTTTTTTACTAAAAATATGAACCTGAAAAAGGTTTTAAATCCTCTGTGGACAGTTTAGTTTAAGTTAAAACGAAGATATATATGTGAGAAAAAGATAAAACATATATTTATTATATACATTCATTTGATTGGATATTGGATATTGGATACAATCACAAAGTTTCCATAACATACGCCATGAAATAATAAACAATAGAAAAAGTTATATAGACAATAATATATTTACTAGACCATTTTAATTATCATTTAAGATTGTAGATAGTTCCATACTACCACTACACATGCTTTAATTATCTAAAACAGTATTTGATAATATATTATAATCTTTATACTATATAAGGGAATACATATTTAATTCATGTAGAGTTAAAAATATCACGATACCTATAAATTGAGATTATTGAAATGTGTCACTATAAATCTCAATAAAGATTTAGAAATGATTTAGGTTTGCAGATATAAGTGATATTAAACGTAGGCAATTACTCGTATGTTGCATGTTATTCATTCTACTGCAATAAGTCAATCCTGGTGAGTACTTGTGTTTATTTTGATTACAATTCAATGATGAATGATAATTATTATGAAACATCTCCATCATAATGAGGAATTTATTAGAGATATTTATTAATTTTCAATAATTTCCTTGAATATATCCAGATAAAACCCATACTGTATTAACATGTTTTTTTTAGTTAATAATAGCATCACAGAAACACCTTTTAAATAACAGCAGGTTTATGTTTCAATTAAAAAGCTTATAACATAATATTTACGATTATATAAAACTCAATTTTCCACTAGTTATTTTATAGTGTTTTGTGCTACTATTTATACTTGTAGCTAAACTATGATTACTAATGGAGAGGTTGGGGTGTAAATCCCGGCCTGTATACCGAGGGTGTTTTTTTTACCTTAATAATTATTATTCCTTCCTCAACGTAAATGCAGGAACATTACATCATAATTCTACCTTCTTCACTGCTACCATATTAGCGTGGTTAATATACTGGAACATAGCATATTTTATTTATTTATTTGAGCTATTTAACTTGCACACTCTGAACCGACTTATTATATAAGCGTAAGATAATTTCTATGAGCGAGAGCAAAAGGGTCAACCAATTTTGCCGTGAAAGGTATTTTCACATATCTTCCACGGTTATTTTACAAGTCACAATTGATATGGGACTTCCCCTCCAAAGGAAGCTGTGTTACAAATTTTAATTATTCGAGAAAAAACCGTTGACCTCGGTTAGGTTTGAACCCATAAAAATCAGGTCATGAGGCAAGTACTTTATCCCAAGACCACCGAAGTCAATGTTGTTAAGTCAAAGATAATTTAGTGTATTGTTTTGTTATATTACCAATTTGTGACCATTATAATAATTATAGTTACAGTAGCTGTGCCTGTGTGATTAATTACCTCTTCAAACACACAGATACAAGCTTGCACAAAATATTCTCTCCCTACAGATATTTGTTTCAAACAAATCACCAATAACTGTTGATTAGACTTTATGGTATTTATTTGATGAAGCACCTTTATATGTAGTGTGAAGTGTTATACATCATCATTAGCAGGAATGAATCATTCATAAATCACCTGCAATTATATAGAATAATATAACAAATTATCTGGTAGATTTTGATTTAAAGTTGGAGAAATTTTTCTCTCAAATTTATTACAAATATTGTGAGGACAATGCATTAATAATTCTATTACTAATTGCATTTGATTAACTTTTTAACTTCATAAGCTTCGTTGCTCGAATGGTCTAAGGCCATCATTCTTAAAATAGACTAGACTACCTATGAGGCGATATCGGGGTTCAAATGCTGGTCAAACATAATAAGTGTGGCTTTTCCTAGATGGTTTTCCACAGTCCCTTTAGTCAAATTTAGTTACGTTTACAACAAATTCAACCTTACTCATTCCTAGCAAATTAGTGTAAATTGTATATTAATATATGTATTGCCCAAACGGCTACTGAGACGAAATGACCCCTAAATTATCCTTTCTACTTTTGGCTATTATTTATTTATCCAAGAAATGAAACCTCCTTCAACGGGTAGGTGATTTAAGGCCTCGCCTTCTTCAGTGGCCGCATGGTCTAAGGCGCTATTCTCACAGTAGATTAAACTGAAGATGACGAGTGCATCGACATTTGAATCTCGATCAGGTATACTGAGCAATTTTTTAGTTTACGACACTCTTTCCATGCAAATGTGGGTACACTTCCTCTAAATATAAGATTCATAGTTCCTAAAACTATTAGCGTAGTAGAGTACATAATCGTAGTACGTGTTGCTAAAAAATACACTGAAGGCATCATCCTTGTGCTGTGTTGTCTAGTTTGTCAGTAATGAAGAGGTTCGAGTATAAATCACGACTCATTGTACTCAGGAGGGTTTTCTATACCCCTCCAGGTATGTTTCCACCTTACTCTTTCTTCCTTTATCAGTGTATACGTGCGGATATCCCAGACAACTAGCTACACTTGGGGAACAAACACTGATTTGTGCACACCTTATCGGATCATTTATACATCACTATGCATGACAATAAATAGGAAAACTATTAAAGTAAGGATACTTTCGGAGCCAGTGATTATAGCGATATGTCATTAGACTCAATACCTTTCCAAGAGAGACAATTTTCAAATAGAAAAAATAAATATATTTATACTAAAATTAAGTTTATTTCTTGCTAACAACATACTCGGCATCTCTCTCGTACAAACTCTTAAAAGTAGTGTTTATACAGGATGGGACGGAAACGATCAAATGATCTATGCAGAGGAAAGTGATGGAAAACGTGCTGAGGTTTGTCTGACGTCCGATGGAACTTACCTGAGTGACAGTATCTTCAAAAAAATGAAAAATTATAATATGTAGTTTACTTTTATTTAGCTAGTAAATACTTACTTTTCAATTAATTTGTTAATTTTTGCGATACTGGCTGTCTAATAAATTTCGACCCCACCCTGTATATCGCACAATAGGACAATATCACAGAGCTCTTGTGGTAAATGAAGCAAAATTTGAACGCGACCAGTGATGGGAATCATTACATAACATAATATAATATCAGTCAATATTTCATGTCTCCACTCCTCTTGAATGTATAAAAAAACAAGTCTGATGGTCAAAATAAGGGATCCAGTGCATCCTATGAACCATGACAAACAGCCTTCTAAGAACCAAACACGCATGTTAGCATTATTTCATCCACTCTTCAATCCCCTCTTGGTTCACCCCGTGCTAGTTGTTAGCGTGCAAGCGTACAAGCAAGCCCTTCCCCACCCCTCTCAACAACATTCTCCCTCGTCGTCATTGTATCCTTCCAAACCACCCCATACCAGTACCAACCCCTACTGAAACGAAGATAGAAGCCCTCCCTGGATTATATGTATTATTATAAAGGACGCTCTGGGAGTCCCCGAATGACATCACCACTGTCGCCAACCCCTACCCCTGTACTTGTATATAACTAACGCACGAGTAAGAGGTCTCTAGAGACCAGGACACAGGTCTACAATGGCAAGTATTACTCCGGTCTGGCCGATATTAGCTGACCCATCATATACCAATGTTCGCTTGTGTAAGCTCGAGATCACTTCACTCGAGTTATTACGGTGTTGAGCAAATATACGCAGTAGTGGTCGAGTTGTTGGACCTCGAGCTGTGATTTCAGGGGGAGAATGGAGGGGGGTTGTCTTTCCGCCCCGAGTTCCTTACTGACTATCACGGAATGTGCGTGAGGTCTAGGGGTTTCTTGAGAGTATGAAACTGGACAGAAGTCAATTCGAGAAACTAGCAACGTCGTATGGATCTTGGAGTGTTAGACAAATATTGACAGGTGGGACGGTCTCCACTGGAATTCAATGTACTTATTCTCCGGAAGTTGCCGTCTTTAACAAGTTTAAGGGAATTACTACTACTGGCAATTCTCGAGCTTCACATAGATACATGACTTCAGCTTTATTATCAACGTCAACCAGCCTTGTTGTGTTGGCACAGATGTAAGGTTATACTCCGTGAGTCAACTGTTTGGACTTAGGGTTTGATAATTTCATTGACTGGTCATATATAGTGTTGAAGCTTCAGAGTAGCAAGGGCTAGGATGTGTTGATTATCTTGCAAAAAAAAACAATACATTCTTCAGTAAAGTTATCTTCGATTACACTTCTGGCTGGATATCAGTCAATTACGTCCGTGGTTGGTTCATTCATTTTTTTAAAATTAAGTATTTTTAATCGCAATCGTTGTTTCCAAATTGCTCCACAAAGATTTTCGTTTGTTACATTTTGATAGACCCACAAATGGTATAGTTATATTGGGAGAGCAACTTCACGGTAGCCCCCCACTATGGAAAATTGACACTTTAATGGTTGCGATCGTTTGTTCCGGATTGTTCGCCAAAATGTTTCATTTGTTCCGCACTTGTTCTTGCACAAATGGGACGTGAACTTGGGACACTTTGTTTATTCGTGGGCCAACTTCAAGGAGGTTCCCCCAACCCACTTTTTTAAAAAAAATCTGTTTTTATGATTGCAATCGTTTTTTCTTCGTTTTTTCAGGATTGTTACGCAAAATATTTTGTTTGTTGCGTTTTGATAGGCCCACAAATATTACGTCTACAATGGGGGGAGCGGAGCTAACATCATGGAAGCACATTCAGGTTTGAATAATATTTAGGCACTTATGACAAATTAGTATATTTTAAATGCTATCGATATATTTTTATGAATGCATAGATGCTTAAACTCATTTTTTTAAAATCAAACAGTTGTGGGAATGAGAGGATAATGCTGAAAATTATCTTTGTATCCTATTTATATTTACCAGAATGCAAGATTTTATCTGTTAAAAGATTTTACTGCATAGCTATTTTTAGTTTCCTTTTGTAAAGTGCGTGTTTGACTTAGTCATGTGTACTCATTTTTATTTTTGTTTAGTTCTTAGTTTGTTTGTCTTGGTAAATTTATAGTTTTTTTTTTTTTTTTTAGAATTGCAAGCTATTCTATAGGCTTTTTTTAAAATCAATTTTGGTAATTTATTCTGGGTCCTGTTAGTAAACTTTGATTGATTTGAAAAAATAATCTTTACTCACAAGGAGTTTCTTTATCTTCTCCGTAAGTGTCATTCTTCTCCGTAAGTGTCATAGTTGGAATAGTTGGAATAATTGACATTTCCTTCCAAACATCTCTCTTTGTGGTCAAAGATACTACTTACTACATCATTACAGTAATAGTAGCAAACAAAAGGAGGTTGCGATATCAACGATTTAGGATAACATAGTTCTGAGCTCTCTTGAGGGGGTGGGGGAAGAGGGAAGTAAGATATTAGGTATCTTCGGTAGTTTCACAACTCACCAAGTAGACGAAACCAACATTTTGGAACTCAGGAGAAAGTGAGGCCTGTACAGATATTTTTCTTTATTATGAGTTTTATGTCATGTAATAAGTTGTAGACCAAGGTCTCCCCAGTTTTTGTATTTCTGACTTGTTTCGCCTGTTTACTTGATGCCCTGTGTAACCGTACAGGTCATCATCACTAGTGACAATAGTTTAGTTAGCGTTTATAAGAGATTTAAGATCTAAAAAACTAAAAGATAATGCACAATAATCTGGAACATACTAATTAAAGTTATATAATAAAAAATAAAAATGTTATTATATTTTATCTAGTTGAGGTGGAGAAAGGGATCATGGCATGGTGATAAAAATATATTAATTTTAAAACTATCAACATGAAATAAACACATTTTTTTAAAAAAGAAATTTAGTACAAAATAAAGATAAATATGTTTAGGAACATTCAAACAAACTAATAACACAATAACACACTTTAAAAAAAATCTTCAAATTTTGAAAGAATATGAGAGAGCTACTACTAGAAAAAATTATCGAGGCTTTACAAAAGGAATAAATGAAAATCTTTGAAAAAAAAATCTAAAATGAACCAATAACGAATAGTTATTGATTTAAAATATAAAATATTGAAATTTAAAAGTTATATGTGTGCATGTGAGTATGGTTGCCAAAAAGGCTCCAATACACGCTCCTAATGTAAATATATCATGTATTGTCCTACCAAAACAAAATTAGCGTTTTTTGGGAGGAACTTTCAGGAACAAACGAAGAACAAACGATTGCAATCATAAAAATAACAATTTTACAAAGTGGTGGAGGGGTGGGGGCTACCGTGAAGTTGCCCCCTCCCCCCATGAAAACAAATAATTTGTGGGCCTATTAAAATGGAACTAACAAAAATGTTTGCGGAACAATCCGGAACAAGAGAAGAACAAACAATTACAATCATGCAAACTTGAATTTTTAAATTGAGGAGGGGAGGGGGCAACTTCACGGACGTGCTTTTTTTGCAGTTGGTGCCTACCCATGGTACAAATTGTGTGTGTTAAGAAAATATTAAATATCTATCTTTGTTTCCTGCTATATTATTTTTAACGGAGGTATTTTTCACAATCAAAAGATTAGGTATGTTATAGTCACTTTCTGATACAACTCGAAATTTTTCATTTTCAATTGAATTAATCTCACATTTATCATCTTATTCCGAGCTTTGGAACTCTGAATCGGTACATTCAACATCAAAATACATTATACCTAATAATGTTATCAATCGAGGAAAGAGGGAGTTCTTCCACAACTGACATGTACTCCGTATCACATATGTCTTATCTGTAAAAGAAAAAATATTAGGGCCAAAATTATAATTTCAAAATTTATATTATTTACTCTAGTAGAGAACAAGCAACTAATGATTTTGCGGTAGATATAAAGCATATTATAATGATAAATATATTTTATATACACATATAAGTTGTAATTTTATATTTACTATATATATATATATATATATATATATATATATATGAGAGAGTGAGAGAGAGAAAGAAAATTGAACAAAACTGATGATTATGTTGTTCATTTGTGCAAGTCATATGACATATAATAATATAATATTATTTAAAAGTGAGCATATTATTATATTATAAAGCTAAACTTTGATAAGGACTTGAATTGGTTGGTGAATCAGACAAAACATATGTATTAAAAATTACTAGGAACTTGTAACAATAAACTCGAAATTACAAAAAAAGGTAGGTTTATTAATAATTTACCTAGACAAATAAAAAAATGTAAATATATTTTATATATTTTTAGGTGGCGTTCCATATGTGTTCACTTTCTATAGCTTTCACATCTACTCTCCACGTAAATAGGCTGCATTTCCTGTAAAAATTTGTTTCCTGCTCCTTGTACCCTAGAATAACCCAAACCTCAATTGCTTACCTAATCACTAAATAAGTCAAAGGGCTTAAATATAAGGGAGCGATTAGAAATATGTTTATAAGCTACATCTTATTTGGATAAGAATGATTCAGATATTTTGATTAAATTTATTCAAATAAAAATTTTTCTCTCTCTCTCCCATTCTCTCTCACATATGAATTGTTTTTATGAAAGTCATATCTAATAAAATAGATTCCTTTGTGAATGAAATAATTATTTTATTAGATTATTTATTTGCAAAAAAATAATAAAATATGTTTAGAAAAAGTGTTGTTACAATAGTAAATAACAGTTTTTTCATTTGAAGTAAATTCAAAGTACTCACACTTGCAAATGCAAACATCAATTACTATTATAATATCACACTTGGGCCTAAAATTACTCTCGAAGTGAGTTCGAAATACATAAACAATGAACACTATACCTTCCTATATTGTTTAGGTACCCAACAGGATACCTCACTGATTGGCACATCATTATAGACTACTTCTATAGGAGCTACAACCTTAAACTTCACCTGATGCTACCCTTATAGGTGGGATCAACTAAACATTCTAAATATTCCAATACTATAGTTTCCAAAATTTAAGCCATATAAAATTGCTGGATAAGCTGCCAGATTCAACGTATATTCTTGCATTCACACCATTTTTAAGGCGATAAATTTTTTTTTAATTATCAAGCATATTTTCAATATTTTCAATTAATAGTTTTACAGTTGTGGGAGAGAACGTAAGAAAATACAGGATATAAATGTGATATAATAATAGTATCATAGGCCGACACGTTAGCTAAGTCGCTGGCAGGGGCGAAATATTTATTATTTGATCAATTCTCGGCCTTCTTCTGGATGTTGTATAATGTATGTCTTAAAATTCAGTGATTCTATTTTATCGTGGAAACTTGCCATATTCCTAGAATTATCGAATATTTGAAATTACAATCAATTTAATTGTAACCATCTTAACCATTTTAGAACCCCTTTACTTTCTCCGTTTGCTAATTTAGGTTAAGTGCAAATATATACATATACATATATGTTGCATAATGAGCAAAATGTACCATCATATATATCTACATATTATGATTTCATAATCACCACTTATGCACACATATTTATTTATAACCTATGGCTAATGAATTTGAGGAAAATCGTTCAGATGATTTAAAATGTAGATAGTCACAAAATGTTAATGTCGATTAAAATGTAATTAATCAATAAAATTTATCATGCATGTATCCCATATGAACCAAGAGCTAAGCTCTGATTGACAGTAGTAATATCCTTACCTCTAATTAAAATATAAATTACACATACAAACATAGATAATTTAATTGAAGATAATAATTGCAGTTTTCACTAAAATGGGGATCGTGAAACTATGTTTTCCATGAGCATAGTAATATGTTCAAAGTAATAAGTCTTGCCAATTTAAGTTCTATAAAATAATTCCTTTATCTGTATTAATAATAACTAAATTAGTTCAAATGGCTAAGAAATTAAAACAATATAAACTGCCTAAATTACTATTATTTTCATGAAAAATATTCTTTATATAATGGCTGTAAAATGTGCTTTCAGGTGTTAAGTATTTATTTCATCATTTTTTGTAAACAATGTGTCGAAACCTTGGGCGATCGCTTGCAGCCATTTTTTTTAATAGATTGTATATTCTGTGTTACTGATTCTGGAAAATCCCTAACAAATAATAAGGAACCATTGTTTATTATTTTAATAATTCTAAATATATATCTTAATAAATATATACTATTTATTTACAATACACAGTGATCACAAATAAATCACAAGTATTTCAACATATCAGTGTTATACATATATATTTAAGTATTTTAACATACATATACATGTATAAAATTGATATGTTAAAATACTTCAATATTATCAAAGTAGGCCTTTACAAATGAGAATAGCCATTAGCATGGAGAGAGGATGAGAAAACCACAATAATAAATCACTTGTCAAAAACCACCATCATTTCACTGAGCCAAGATTCGGAGCCTCCTCGTCAACAACTAACATAAGCCATACATACACACATATATATATATATATACATATATATAGAGAGAGAGGCTTGGTTTATGATCTTACCTATTAAATTAGGCCGTTAGTAGCAAGTGTGCTAAACCTATAGATAATAATAAAAATGTCAAAATGAGAAGTTTTCCTAGCACTCAATGAACCAACATACAATAATATTACCTAGCGCCTGTAAACTATACTGTACCGGGTCGAGCGCGCACGCTTGAAAAGTAGAACCAGTTCTATCTTTCAAGCGAGCGCGCTCCAGTCTGGCTAACTCTCATTACAACCAATGTGTTCTATTTTATATTTTAGTCGCTCGCCCAGTCTGGTTGCCTCCTCACCCGTTCTTGTTAACTAAGCTACAGTTCCCTACAAAGTTTTGATCTCATGAGCCAACTTGGAATTTCAGTGCCTATTTTTATGTCATATGGAAATCAAGTCATTCACTAAAACGTTGCATATTTAGGTCTGAATATATTTTGTAGTCTTAAGTATACATATCTATAAATCGTATGACTATTAATATTGAATATTTATAGATGAATTAGTATCAATAAACAATTATTGAATTGTGTTAACTTTAAGGGTACTTTAACCATATGTATTTATAGTATGTTTCTAGCTACGGTAAAATCCCAGCTTTATCTAATAGATATAGTATTAAAGATACTACGCTTAAATATTCAAATTTTTATTTCAAAAAGTGTGGCCTATGACTAGTTTCAGAAAACGTAAAAATTTAAGTTTCTTACCTTCATAATTCGCTAATAAAAATACATAAAAATACATTTATGCTGTGTAACAATTTATAGAAGAAAATTATTTAGAAAGGCGAAACAAAAATCTGTACAAATGGCCTTAACTTTCTATTTATTTTCTAGGGAACCGCGTCTCAATATGTTTGTGTTCATATGTAGGTGTTGATAGGTGTGTCTGCTATTATTTGGTGTGTTTGTGTGTCTGTCTCTAAACCTCTGTTAGTGATACTGCTTGTGTAGGTTTATGTGTCTGTTATGCTCTTATGCTAATGAGTCCACTTGTGTGTATTTGTGTGTCTGTTTATACGCTTATGTTAATGAGTTTGCTTGTGGGTTGTATTTGTGTGTCTGACTATACGCTTGCTAATGAGTCTGCTTGTGTAGGTTTGTGCATGTTCTTGTTTATGTGTATATGTATTTGTGTGTAGGTCAGTCACTATTGTATTATATTGTATTGTATTGTATTGTATTTTGAACTAACCTACCATCGTGCTTCAACCAAACTTGGTGCATACAGAGACCCTGATCAAGATCATTCTCTCCATATTTTCATTCTTATTCTATATTTCCATCCAGAAGCTAAGACTATTCGAATTTTTAAAAAAACGCAAGACATTTTAATAGGAGATGTAATTGATTGTGATAAAGATTCACTATAAAATTTAATTATATTTACTTTTTACAAACCTCCTTATTTCACATGTTTTATCTCAAAGAGAGATAATAAATATAAATTACATTCATTAAAACTGACTTCTTGCCAGTGTGCAAATAAATAATAGCAGCTGGATAAAGCTTTGATAAATTATGTTTTAATCAATTAAATGTGTCTCTTATTCCTGATAAAGGAATGGGAAAATCGACGGTACGCATGCCACTTAGTAGTACGTTGACACTATTTTAATGGAAAGCAGACACCAAACAATAAACACAAAGTAAAACTTTTCCAATATAAATAATATTCACCATATTTCTGTATTTCTGTGATATATATTCACCTTCAAATATTTAGGTAGTGATGCCTGAAAATTTATTGAGATTTCTTTATCAAGGAAAAAATAGGAAAGAATAAGATATATACAAGTAAGAACTTTCCATTTATTAACATCCAACTCAAGACTACAACTACATATTTTTTTTTTTTACCAAGACAATTTATTGTGGGGTCAAATAAGCTAGCAAGAAGAAAGACACAATATTATTTTAATCGAACCTTATTAATCACTACATCCACTATTTACCAATAATTTGTAAAATTAAGATCAGTATTTAAATTATTATTTTTCATCTTTGTTTAATCGTCATACTTGATGAACAGATTCCTATTATCATATATATATATGCATATATATCATATATATACAGATATATCTTATATATACATGTATATCATATATATCATATATACATATATATCATATATATCCTATATATACATATATATTATATATATATAATATATATATATGATATATATGTATATATAGGATATATATGTATATATATAATATGTAATATAATATATATATAATATATAATATAATATATATTATAATATATATTG
Source organism: Timema podura (assembly GCA_033556935.1). NCBI lineage: Eukaryota > Metazoa > Arthropoda > Insecta > Phasmatodea > Timematidae > Timema > Timema podura. The sequence goes on from JAVRXN010000005.1 coordinate 57,762,436, forward strand.
TATATTATATATATAATATAATATATATAATATAATATATATAATATATATAATATATATAATATAATATATATAATATATAATATATATGTATATATAGGATATATATGATATATATGTATATATATGATATATATGTATATATATGATATATATGTATATATATGTGATATATACATATATATGATATATATGTATATATATGATATATATGTATATATGATATATATGTATATATGATATATATGTATATATGATATATATGTATATATGATATATATGTATATATATGATATATATGTATATATATGATATGTATATATATGATGTATATATATATATATATATATGATATGTATATATTTGATATATACATATAATATAAATATACATATATATGATATATACATATATATCATATATACACATATATCATAAATATACATATATCATATATATACATATATATTATATATACATATATATCATATATATACATGTATACATATATATACATATATAACTTACCTTTGGGCTCTAATACTGTAGTATTAGAATTAAAAATTACTAGCTTTTGCCCGCGGCTTCGCTCGCGTTAATGTAAATTTTATCAATAAATTCAGGTTGTCAATTGACACAGGAAGTATGACAATAAAAACGATGAACATAGTGAGGTTGTTAGTCAATAGAGGTAGAGATAAAGAAAAAAACAAACTACACAATATAAATCAGGATTAAGTGTAGGAGTAGAAAAGAAGTAGTGGAGTGTGTGTCAGTAGAGTTATAGGTTATGCCTTGCCACGAATTGGAAGATCCTACTCCATCTTAAATTTTACTTACAGTTAATTAACATCTCTTATTTACTCCGCTTGTTCTTGACCGTTGCAATCATGGGCACAGAATAAATAATTATTTTAGGACGCTCCTATATATTATGTTGTATATCCTTCCATTTGGCGCAAATACATACAAATTCTGGGCATTGGACGCACGCGAACAGGCTACATATAGCTGGCCATGGGAAAAACATGGCATTTCCAAATGCACCCCTGCTACCTGCAATATTTACCCTTGCGCTTTGTTAATAGTAATAGCAAAACTAAGTTTGATTGGAAACTGGAGTCTTTTGATCTACCAATACCAATAATACCAAACTTCTTAAGACAATTTTGTCATTTACCATAACGGGGTGAACAGACAGAGCTTAGTTAGCTGAATATAATTATTTTTAATCATTTTAAGATAGATGTGCCTAAAATAACTCGGGAACAGATTTTTATTTCGGGATATCAGATTTTCTTCCGGGATACCGCAGGTCCCTTTTTCTGTACTCCAAGCATCATGTTGCAATCAATTTATTCATATCAGTAGGCCGAGTTGTTATGCCGGACGACCGTCTAAAAGTTATTTTTTTCTATCCCTCAGGACCAGTATTTTTTTTCTGGATGAAAGATACCCTATCTCCTTTTCTGTACCCATGACAACGTGTATGCGAAATTTCATGATGATCGGTCGAGTAGTTTAGGCGTGAAAGCGTAACAAACAAACAAACAAACAAACTCACATTCACATTTATAATAGTTAGGATTTGGCGTCAAATAGGTAGGGCATACATTTTCTGCTACACTAAATTAAAATATGTGCACACTAATGAAGTGATAATTTCTGCCTTGTACCGACACAACATATTATGTTGTTACATACTTTTTGGTAACCTACCCCAATTTTTTTTTTTACACATTCATTATCAGACATAGGATCTAGCTTTTCGGAACAAGGATCTTGTAGCACCGTGGTGTTACTCTAACTGGTAAGTCACCATGGTAATTCCTCTTGTCTCGACCCAGTTACACTAGAATTACAGAAGTACCAACCTAAGCATCTCACCACGAATACCTTGAGAGGTGGAGTCTCATCCAGGTGTCTTAAGGAAATAGCGGCTCAGTAGTGTAGCGGTTTTCTTATTGCACCAAACGTAGTATAATTTTTTTGAAGTCAATAATACTTCGACAGCAATGGTATTCAATGTGATGTCACAATAAACTTTGTGAAGTCAAAGGTTAAGTATTGTCTTGGCTCGTACTTGATTGTATCTGGTGAGCTGTTGAAGAAAACAAGTCATGAGCAGAACATAAATATCTTGACTAACAAAATACAACTTGTTTAAAACTAAAATTAAAAATATAATGTAAAAGTTTGATTTTAAATAATATATTAATTTACTGTCTTTTTCAATGGAGGTATTAATTTCAATGTTTATACTTTAAGACAAGTATTGTAATTGTAATTAATATTGTCTAAGCACCTATAGCCCGAATGGGTAGTAAGATGCAGTTTAAAATCATATTTATTATTTAATACACCCACTATGACAATTTTCTTCGTTAATATGAAGGAAATTCTAAAGTATTCACAATTTGATTTGATTTACTCATTGAATTCAATAATATTTAATATGTTTTGGTTTTAAATAATGATAAAAAATGTAAGTCAGAGTTGGTACACCAGACGAGTTCTAAATTCACTTTGTCCTAAAGTGGAAAATTGGTCGGAAAAGTTGGTATTTTTTCAAAATATTTGTGTCACAAAATAGAACGTTACCTTTAATCAGACGCTCTCTGATCAAAGACTCTATTTAAAGAAACCCAACAACAAAAGACGAACATTTCAAGCTAACTTTACACCGGTCTTTAGTTCAAATAACAATAGACGTACGTACACGTGTTGATCGTCTTCGTGAAGTAGTTTTCAACCTCCTCTCCTGCTCCTTCAAGTCGAATCTGGTAGCAAAGTGGAGGAGGAAGGAGGTGAAGTGTTTTGCAACGGTCAAAGTCAACACTCGACAAGTTGGGCAAAGTTGGTTGTGGTCACGATCTTTGTTAGTAGAGATCGTCAGTCTACTTTCTTCGATTGCTCATCTTCAATCCAGGAGTGAAGAGGGTCAGGGACATCCGCCACAAACATGGCTACTGAATCAACTTCTACCCTCTACAGTCTAGTGTAATACAATCAACAATTATAAACATACGTTTTTATTAAAATAAGATGAGAAATTTATCAATACAAAATATTAACTAATATTACAAAGAAGACACAAAAAATAATAATAATTACACAAAACTAGTAAGATATTAAAACCCACATCGATGGATACGTGGACAAAATATCAGTATCATATAGACTAGTCAACTATTGGTGGGGAGGTTCGATTCTGGCCGAGTATGCTGTGATTAATTATTTTATAATTGATCTCCCAATCTCCCTCCAATAATACGCTGGTACTTTTCCTTTGATATTCTTATCTCTACCTCACTAACGAAGATAACATTTCTATTGCCCGGCAGGGTAGAAGGAATCATTGAAAAAAAAGGGAAAAAAAATAGAAAAATATGAAAGAGACAAAGAAAACAGGAAACGTTGTATGAATAAATCATTTGTAGATAGTTCAATAATAAATAAATATTGTGAAGGTAAATAAGAAACTCATAGAAGAAATCAGTAAATTTTATACAGATAAATTTAAATGTATGAATAAATTTTCTAAGAAAATCCTGTGCAAATATATTATAAAGTTTAAAAAAAAATTATGAAATGTTGTTCACAAAAAGAAAATATCAATGTGCTTCAGAAATTTAAAAAAAAAATTACAAAATATAAAAACACATTTTCAGAAAAAAGTTTAAAACTGTTTATACAAATCTACTACTTACTTTAATAAAGTAATTTAAAAGTTTTTCTATGGGGATGAGTTATTGACACAGACATTTTTGTTTTAAAAGTTCAGAAATATCTTACACTTTAAAACATTATTTAAGTCATTAGATCTATATAACCAAATATAGCATTCGTATTGATTGATAGTAAATAATTTCTGAAAGGTATTTATTTTATTTAAATACAAGTACTTATGTATGCTTAGTATAAATGTAGTTCATACTGATACTTATATAATTAATTTTAGTAATTTAAGAATATTTTACAATGTTCATGTTTTGTTATTACAGTCTCAAAAGCCCGCCATAGCTTTGACATCCTTGATGTAGGATAGTGTGAATTCTAAATATATTGATTTATTAATATCACTATCATAAACTGTTTTCAGCCTGTTTCTGGGTCTCTTTAGTAAAATGCCTCCATCTTCCTCTTTCCTTCCTCCATTAATCCTTCTGCACCATCTTTCACCCTCTTACTCTCATTTGCACACTTGCTGCTATCTGTTCCTCCCTTCTTAAAATGCTTTGAACAATCTTGTTTAAAATGTACCTACTTACAGTGTTTATATAGTGACTAACAATATAATATATTGAAACATACCGTTCTGAAATTTTTTTTAAAAAATTTTGTGCCAAGTTTTAATAAATTATTTGAAAAAGTGTGTACGATTATGTCGTACTATTTATTTAGAATATCTTGAACAATGTGTTGTCTATACCTATGACCTTTGGACCCAAAACTAATTTGGTTAAACAAAGTTGAGTCATATTGTACTGTACATGTTTCGAAGGAGAGATAACCAAGCCTATTAACTTGTCTATTTCCGATAACAAACTGTACAGCAACTAACTTTTGCTAAACAATACGAGAGTAGGTATAGATAACTTATTTTTGAAACTAACATTATTAGAATCCAAGTAATAGATCAATAATTAGAAACTTAACAATTTGGTTTTAATACTATATGAACTAGCACGGGACTGGTCCCCATGGGGAGGAGGTGGTGGGGAATTGAGTAAAACGTACAACAAAGAAAACTTACTTATTATGTATGTTTTGTCTGCTAATTTTGCAATATGACTTCAAGTTTTAAAAAATAGTTTCAAAGTTTTATCCACTATTTAGTTGTATTTCAATCATAAGTTATAACTAACTATATTTAAGTATTATTTAAATTCATAATAACGTTCATTTAATTAATCAATCTTGCTAGAAATAATTATTGTATTTAACATTTCTCTAACTAAACGAAGATGTATTGTTATTTCAACTTTCTTAACTCCCATATTTAACAAGCATTTTATTGATTTGTTAACTCTGTTAAAGTAAAATTAGCTACCCCAATATTCATTGTCGGAAGGCAAAACACTACCTCCTACACCACACCAGCCAGTTAGTGTTGGAATATTTTAAACAAGGGAAAACGTTTATAAAAATACTTCTGGGGGAATATAAATTAGATGTACATGTGATGTTTTTCTATAAGCATGACTCTAAAACATTTGACAAGTGCCGGTGTTGTCTTGGAACAGCGAAGAGCTATAAGCGAGGTAAACCAGACTCCCCGGGATGTAATGCAATCCTGTACTGATGCCATGTACGGCGGATAGAAGAGCGAAAAGTCGTCAGGGGAGAACACAGAATCCGTTATGGATCAATATTTGTTGATTTTTGTTTGTTTGTGTCTTACCAACCAAACAAGTTATTTGAATTTGATATCACTAATGGTGTATGGATGAGACAGATAAAATGCATGAAGGTACCCGCATTCCACGCAAAGTGTAGTAAATAATTGAGGAAGAACTACCCTGACAAAAACAAGCAATGATTCACTCCCCGACTCATTAAAGTTATACGTCAAGTAATGTAAAACAATATACGAAATAATAAAAATTAAATTAAACTATAACACTGCATCTTACTACCCGTTCGGGCTACACGCTTAGGTACTAATTACACTAATGGATTAGGAAGGTTGAATTTAGAGGACGTGAGCCCACATTTGAGTGGAGGGAGGGTGGAATACCATTTATGAAAAACACTCCCAGTTCACCCGATCGAGATTCAACCTTAAGCTCCTCTTTCTCGGCAGTCTATCTCAACACGAATCTAGCGCGCTAGCCAACTATGCCAACAAAGCAGGTGCACGAAACAATAATTTTAAAGGTTGTTCTCTATGGGTGTGAAACGTGGTCTTTTACTTTACATGATAAAAACAAAGTTAGTGTGTTTGAAAATAAGGTGTTTAGGAAGATATTTGCTCCAAAAAGGGACTAGGTAGCTATGTAGGGGAGGAGGTTACATAATGATGAATTACATAGTCGGTACTCATTACAAGCATTGTTAGTGCAATCCAAGACAAGCATGAGACATGTAAGACATGTAACGAGAATTGTAGAAAATAGAACCTTGTTCGTGATATTGACTGGAAACCCATTGGGAAGACCTAGATGCAGATGGGAGGATAACATTATAATGGACCTGAGAGAGAGAGAGAGAGGGGGGGTGTAATGAGGTGGACTGGATGAACTGGATCAAGATAGGGATAGTGTGTAGGCCTAATAATGTTACACCCCTCTCTCCAACCTTTCCTTACGACCATCAATAACTTAAAGGTAGAGGGAGGTTAGTAAGCTACATAATTATACAAAGGACATGAAATGCAAGATTTAAATAACAATACTATAAATGGTTTATTCAAACCAAAAAACAATTAGCAAAGAAGAATTCAATTAATTACATGGTCTCAATAATCGTACTGAGTTCAGTGGAAAATCATATTAGAAATAGACAGTTATTTAGTGTAGTTCCTTAGCGAGAACTTCTCTACTGTTAGACATATCAAACAATCAGATGGGCTAGTCTTTATGAGACAAACAACCCACAGTGTTGAAAAGTATACAAGTAAACAAATAATAAACCAGTTAATAAATTTGTAAGCTTTATATAAGAGCCTAATGGGCCTTATTATATTGTTTCAAACGCGTCTTCACTGCATCACTTAAAGCAGACTTCAACAATTTAAATAATAAATATATAAAGAATATTTATTAGACATTTTTAAAATACGCGAGAGTTTGGCTAACAGACTTTAGTCAAACTCCCGCGGGACTAAATGTCCTACACTAACAGTTTAGAAACTTCCATCTATTCGTGAAATTAAAGTTAACAAAATTACTATAAACAAAATTTAGCGAAAACATTTATACTACGATCAAATATAAATTTAATCACTAATTAATTTTATCAGTTAAACAATTTACGTCTCGAAGTTAAATTTTATACGTGTTCATTATCACAAAAGAAATCAAAACATTTTATTTACAACATTATTTCAGAATGAAATAATGATAAACGTCTTCATCACAAAAATTTATCAAAGTTATTATAAAGTAAAGATCAAACTAAACAGCTGTCTCGAGCACCCAAGTGGCGACAGACATTATATTTTTTACTCTTTGGCGAAGAAAATTAATACGGCTTAAACAAAAGTTAAAGTTTTGAATAATTAAGTTCATAGTATACGTTGCCATAGTTAAAGTTCGTAGATTATCATGGATGATCCTGGCATAGTCCTGGTCCTAGGACTATGTTCTTCCGTCCAGAGTTGGTTGAATAGTCGAATTAATGATGCGATTACAGGACTTTTAATAGGGGTTTTTCACAGCACGGTAACAAGGTGGGGAGAAAGAAAATTTCTGTCGGTGGCCTTCCTTCTAGAAGGAATGGAACATGACGTGGCTTGTTGATATTATTGTCCCATTATTCATTTTGAGCAGCGATTCTTCAATCGGACGTTATTTCTGTAGTTCTGGAACTATACACCAGGGTGCAGGTGGGTAGAATTCTGTTGATCGTGGATAGTATGGCTCAGCGTGTCTTCAGTGTCTATTTGATTTAGTCGGGGTTGACTTCGGTGTAGGAGTCTCTGTTACTACCCGGTGTAGCTCGTCGTTGTCTACACACGATAGATTTGGTGAGTACAGATTCCAATGTTTTCCATAGTTCTATTGAATTTATTTTATTGATTTGAATTGTCTATAACGTTGTCTCAATTTACAGGAACTACAATAGTGAAGAGTACTATTGTAGGGTTTAGAATATTATTGAATATTATTGAATATTATTTGGAGCGGGTGGTATGATTCTTCGGCGAGTTGAGTATGAAGTTTAGCATGGGGGCGAGTTCAAATATAACTCAATGTTACAATAAGGTGAGCTGGATAGAACTAGTTCGAGATATGGATAGGGTGTAATGAAGTGGACTAGCTAGAATTAGCTCAAGATAGGGATAGGGTGCAATGAGGTGGACTGAATAGAACTAGCTCAAGATAGGGATAGGGTGTAATGAAGTGGACTGGCTAGAACTAGCTCAAGATAGGGATAGGGTGTAATGAGGTGGACTAGATAGAGCCGGCTCAAGAGAGGGATAGGGTGTTAAGAGATGGACTGGATAGAACTAACTTAAGATAGGGATGGGTAGCCTACTTTTGCACGCGTGGCAATGAAGTTTCGAGTTCTTAATGCGATGGAGTAAGTAATTAATACTGTGCCAATACAGATTATATAATTTATCATTATAAAATAAAATGTTTTATATGTATGTATATTATAATTTTAAGTACATACTTCTTTATATTCTCAGCACATTCTTCCACCCATTCGAGCTATTTGCATTTAATTTCACTGATGGGGTAGAAATTAGAAAGGTAGGGTTTGAAAAAAAGATATAAATATTTTCATGGTGTTATATTTGTAAAGAATAAACAAAAAAAACCTCTTCCCATATAGCTGGTATTTGAGCACCTATCTTCACCGTGACAAATTAGATATGAAAATCTGACATTCATACTGTGGGTCCATAGAGGTTGTTAGTAAAGTAAATTATCTCGTTCTTAATACTTTAAATGTTTCAGGATTTCCAAGAACTATGTGTGTTTGCTCCTATAAATGTTTTGCGTAATTAATCCAACACATAATTTTAAATATTTCCGTTAACTAAATATCTTACCTAATGAAATCATTCGTTCAGTAAAACTTCTGTTCATCCAGCAGGGCTATTATGACCACGACGCAACACGAATTTGCGACCGTCATCAGAGAGACGCTAGACTTTGCGTCAAAAGTTATTATGGCCAACCACTTTGCGAAAGCAAAGTACTGGCGAGGGGAAATATTTTCCTAGTAGAGTGACGCTAAGTTGCGCAGACATTTTACTTGTCCTTTGGTTTGCGTTACGAGGTTATGTTTGCTAGATTTTGTAGTTAATTAGGTGTTTTGTGTTACCTGATTTAAACTTTTCATCTCACTAGCTTTATATAAAAATCTCAAAACGTTTTTATGTGTGTTTCACATAATCTAACTTTAAATAGGCTTATATCATAATGTAGGCCAAGATTGGGGGTAGTACGCTTACATTGAATGTTAAAAGAATATTTTATTTGAAAAATAATATTAATAAAATGCATTATTATTCACCATCAACCTACAGATAATTGGGTCATTCCAATATTAAGAGTAATTGTTTGTAAGTTTTATAGTAGTTGGGGCTAGATAGGCTTCAACATAATATTTGGGATGTTAGTAGTATGTAAACCCACCTCATGGGGCAACATTGACCAAGACATTAGTCGCTTTTAAATCCAAATAATGTTATTACTTTTATTGTTAACTTAGTAGGCCTATTGGGTATAAAAGCCCATTGTTTTGACATTAAGTTATCGAAAATATTCAGTGCAAACACTATTTTTGGTAGTTATTGAAAGCTTTCATCAACTTTAAATAACTAGTTTTTTTTCTAAGATCTTCACACAACATCTTACACTTGTTCTAGTATCAACACATAAAGAATAAAGCACTGGGTCGTAAAGCATACATATTAAAAAAAAACATTGTTTCTTTATTGGCCAACTTCTCATACTAATTCATTTCCTGGTGTGACATGAATATTTGAATGCATATTTCACATAATAATTTTTTAGCTAAAATATGTTGTGTGTATTAAATAATGCAGGCCTAGTAATTTTTTCATCTTAAACCGTAGGAAAACAAAAAGATGCAAGATATTTATTAAATTAAGCTAATAATAGGTTAAATCTTTCTTGCAAATAATGTGACTTGTGATCAGCTGTTAAGGGAAATAAAAATATATGAATAATGTTCAATCATGAATACCAGCATTCTTTAAATAAATTTACCTAATTTCTTGCCTCTAATTTATTAAAAGGTAATATTTTATGGAAAAGTGTTGCCAACTGTTGACGCAAACTGATTTTATTCTGTGCGTTGACGCTAGAAGCAAAGTCGAAGCTAAAACTAGCGGACGATACAAAGTGCGGTGGTCATAATAACCCAAACGCTATCTTTTCCTCGATATTGAAGCTAACTAGCGGTAGCATCTAACCTTGCGTCGAATGGTCATAGTAGCCCTGAAGGTCATTATGCCCTTATTTCATTGAAGCAATAAAGTGCTTGGTTATTGTACGTGTAGTTTCGTCATACGTCTAATTAGTAAGTACAGTAGACTTAAATATATGTTCTGGCCTGACCATATGGGACACAAATTATCCAGCTAATGCCATTTGGTGAATGTCTCATTTAGAGGGCCTGGACGTTACGATGTGGGACCTAATAATGGGGGACAGAATAAGCTTGGCTCACTCATAATGTAACATCAATACATCGGATAGGGTGTTCCACAATCAATGTACCGTTAGGGTTTGTTGGTTAGAATGTGACTCGACATTGAGGACCAGAGTATTAGGCTCAGAATAATGTATTTACCAACTAAAATATTAATAATAATACTGTAATATATTAAGTAGCTTATATATTTACAATAATATTTGTATAAGTTTACCATAGTAAGATAAAATCAATTACAAATAACTTGGTAGGTAGCGCGTGGGTTTGGCTTGTTTAAGGTATAGTACACCTGAAAGCACAAGTAAACTAAAGTATCGAGACGACTGGGAAGTGTTGGCATTCCTGACAAGGTAACAATGTAGGACCTGAACAACAATGTGTTTACAAACGATGGAATGCAACTGTAGTAAAATGAACTCAACGGATAAGGATAATAAAATATGTCAATCTAAATCTCATGGATTGTGACATGGATACAACCAATACAATTTAATTAAATGCTTAGTTAATAGAAATATCATTTTTTTTAATTATATTGTTAATGTTGTTATATTATTTTGGCTAAAATATGTATTTATATATAAATTTAATAGATGGTTGATTCAGTATTTCAACTACTGAATTCCGTTGACAGCTTTACTGTTTATTTTTTTATTTTAATTATATTACACAACTCCGAAAGTCCCGGATGTTAGTTATTAATTTACATTTCAAATGTATATATATATATATATATATAATATATATAATATATATATATATATATATATATAATCTACTTACCTGTATTACACTCTGTTAAACGGGTTTATTTCTTTCATAAAATGCCAATCGGCATATTTTTGTATTTTTTAGGTGATTGAAACACAACCTACTATAGAAAGTGGTTTATTTTGTAACTATTAATGTCTTAATTTTATTTATGTTATTGGACGTTTAGGAGCTAAGTTTTTTATTAGTTATATAATCTCGGCAACTATTGTCCTCCTAGGCCGGAAGTTATTTTAAAAAGAAGAAACATGTTTGTTGATTGTTAATGGTTTTGTTTTGTTTTGTTTTGTTGACTCAAGAAAAATTGTTTGGAAAATAAGGAAGAGCCCAATTTGGGCCGTCCTTTAATATTTATTTTTCTATAGTTAATTATCACTTTCGGCAGCAAACCCTGCATCAAAATTAATATAAGGGATAGCTTTCGAGGAAGGAAAAGTGTCAGTTTCAATGAAGATTTGGTAGAGTATAATGTCCGAAAATATAATATATAACTGCTACCAGAGCAAGAGATCACCAATATACATTATTGGGTGAGACGAAATAATTCATCATTTATCATCGTCCAGTTACTAGAAGTTTTAAATTAAAAATGTTTACTAAATAACATTTAAAATGAAAGTGGTTGGTAGTTGGTGCCCAATACAATATTATTTTTTCAAACAATAATATTTTTTTACAACAATATTTTCCAACTTCACCAAACTCCTAACTGTGAGTATCTATCTATTTACAAGGCTAATATTTCAATAAATATTAAAATATTATAGTTTCTAATTATATATAATTAATAAGAGAAAAAACTAAATGTATATGTCCTTCATGGATCAATGATTAGCTAATAAATAGCATTACCACATTTAGTAAATAAAAATAAACAATGGGGTGTTTATAAATTATAAACAGTAGTTCTTTAAAATTATCCAAAGGGAAAAGGTAGTTATTCATCTTCTAATTGCTGATGGCGTGAATGTTCTGAGATTTTCTGAGTTTGGTACAATCTCACCCATTGATATGATAAAAAAAAGATATTGATGTAGGCCCACCAATTTTGCCATTATTTATTGTTTCGTAGCACTCCAAGCTCTGCACAACATTTGATGAAGGTCACATTTAACGCTGCAATAGTGATTAGTCTTGCTATTTACACAAAAGTAATTTACTTTATCAAAAATATCTCTCTAAAATTCTACAATCCTTAATATACGTACACATATATCAATCCACACAATAGCACATGGATATTGTTAATAGAAAAACCTCGTTTTTTCAAAAAGATGTTCCGGCCAAAACATTGTTTTTTCCTGCAAGGAGATCACATAGCTTGCTGACCTCGTATGTGAAAGGTACAGTATATATACAATTAACTCATGGGAACAAGGTTTATTTCTAGTGATAGCGCAGGGGAAGGTTAATATATTATCAGAACACGTATGGTAAACATATTTGCAACAGTTTAACATAAGAATTATTATTATTATTTTTGAATCATTCATACCTTTTAGAACCATAGTAGAACTGAAGTAAAATTTAAGAATTAATTTCAAATGATCCTAAATACAATATATTTTATTTATAATGTGTATGTAATAATTATTTCTATCTCTCTGTCTTTTTATATCTTAATCTTAATATATATAATTCTTCTGTACGTGTGTATGTCACTGAACTCCTCCTAAACAGCTGGACCGATTTTGATGAAATTTTTTGTGTGTGTTTGAGTGGGTCCGTGGATGGTTTAGATTCACAATTGGACCCGGTAGGTGGCGCTGCAATCGGGTTCTAGGCTTTTTTTTAGTTTTTAGGGAATTTTTTGGGGGATTTTTTTGGGGGATTTTTTTTTTTAGATTTTTTGCATATCACAACATGTAACCTCAAGATTTCACCCCCCACCACCACCCCCAATATTTATAATAATGAATATAATATTAATAACTGACCGTTAAAAAAAATCAAAAGTTCATCAATAATTGACCGTTAAAACCTTCTGAAAAGTTCATGAATAATTGAACTTCTGAGAATAATTCATAGCTATGTTTGTTTTTCAATACAGCTGATATTTGTGGAGTTGGGGGCGAAATTCCAAAAGTGAAAAGATGTTTTATTTTGAATGTTGTCTTGACAAACACTGAATTTGTAATATTTGTGTTACTCACTAATTGGACCTCATTGTGAATTTGTAATTGTGATGATCACATAGTATTTGTTTTATTATCGAAATCAACTCTGCCACCCAAACTAAAAGCCAACTTTCGGGCAGGACAACGTCTGTCGGGTCCGCTAGTATATATATATATAATTGGTATATATACAGGAGTGCAACTAAAGGGTAATATAGATAGAAACATTCCACAGGCCCACCTTCAAAATGGAGGTCACGTAGCAGGCCTACCCACTCAAAATTAATTTGGTAAAATATTAATGTGTTATTTTTGTATGTCTGTTTTGGTTTAATAAACTTCTCACAATTTAATCAAAAATTACTCAATAGTCACGTTACTGTGCATAATTTCATGCTTTGCAAAAAATCTGTTAACATGTTTTTCCATGAAATCAATAGTTACAAGATACATGCAATTAACAAACAAAAGAATTTTTTCTTATTGCAAACGGACAAATAGTGGAAGCAAGTTCTATAAGGCAGAAGGAGGACACACAGCGATATCAAGGCAAGTATCATCGAATAATTCAATCAGAAACTCAAGAACATGACTTTGTCAAGATTAACGTCTAAAGGATAATATTTATGGATCGATATGATCATTTATTTTCTCGACAAATATAATCGAACAGTAGACTCAACCATCAAGATGAGATCTATAAACGTTGAGGACGATGGTCTTTTACATACCATCCATCTCAATTATAAAACGATCAATCCTACACCAAACAAATTTAAAGTTGGAGATATCATTATTATTATTTAGCACCACGTCTTACTACCCGTTCGGATTATACGCTTAAGTACTAATTACCCTAATGGATTAGGAATTGGGAAGGTTGAATAGAGGAAGTGAACCCGCATTTGCGTGGAGGGAGGGTGGAAAACCATTTCGGAAAAACCACCCCCAGTTCACCCGACCGAGATTCGAGCCTCGATCTCCCCGTCCTCGGAAGTCGGGCTCAACACGACTAGCGCGTTAGCCAACTACGCCACCGAGGCGGGTTTGGAGATATCATTCTTAACAGTAAATATATGAACGTTTTTGAAAAATAGTATACCACAAACTGGTCGGCAGGAATATCAAGTCGTCTAGGCGAATCCTAGGAGATTTTTTTCTAAAAATATATAAAATGTAAGCCCATTAATGGATAATTCTATGCCATGGATTTTGGGAAGACATCACATCCGTACGTGTATTTTGGAGATAAGGCCTAGGTAATATGGCTAGGTAACGACTTGTAGCATAATTCAAGAGTCTATAAGGCCAACATTGTCTAGGGAGGGGAGAGAAACTTTCCCCGGAGCATTTGTCGTGAGTAAAAATTTGTGGTGGTGGAATGACGTAACTCATATAGAAGGACAAGAGTGGGTACAGCGAATCGTGTAGCAGGTCACTCCACTGGCTGGAAGCAACTATCTCAAGCCAAGCCAGTTTCATCGAGAGCTGCACCAATACCTGTCCCATCTCAAAACTGAAGAATGGAGACAACCCCAAAATTCTGCGTTGGCAGCACGCAGTGGATCCCAAGAAGGACAGTCTGGATGAAGACAAGATGTGAGGGGCGTTGGACCGGGGTGTAGTACGATCTATTCAAGTTCTGGCGGGAGCTCGAGAAGTAAAAGCCTTATAATGTGGTTCACTTTAAAGGGGAATAGGAAGAAGAAGAAGGTGGGAGTGATGTTTCTGATACATCTTACATTGTCAATCAAAAACTTGTGGAGAGCTTGCTTCTGCCAAAGTCAAACTTTTGTCGTGCATATAAATGTCAGCTTAACGCCTCGCAACGAGGACTTAGATGTCTGGGAGTGGACGAGTACGAGTTTTTTTTTAATGATGAAGCCCTAATAGGATGTATCATGGGTAAATTTAATGACTATATGTGTGCAAGAGAGAGAGAGCTTAACCCATAATTTATGTTTCAATATTAATCTAAAGAATATATATTCATTTAAAGAAGGTGTATTATTTATTTAACTTCAATCCCAATCATAGGATTTATAGGCTATATTATATATGCAGGATAGATGAACCCTCAACAGGTATATTTTGCTCAGTTTTAAGCAGGGTGCACTCTATTTGTTCTTGTATAAAACCAATGTATTTCCCGCATAGGTCGTATGCTCCGTGTACTTACCACTCAAATGTTATAAAAAACCAACACTTAGTAATTATCGATCATTTCAAAATCTTGAGTCCCAAGGTGTAAAGTAAGACCCTTTGTTTAGTGCAATTCATTGGATGAAACCTCAGTGAAGGCTCTCCTTGCTTTAAACGCAAGACCAAAAACTGATTGACTCTCTTTGCAAATGTGCTTAAAAAATTCAAAAGGGAGTGTTCAAAATAAGTTGCGCAGAAGACTAAGTTGCCTGCTCACAAGAAAATTTAGTGTAAGATAATCAAACGAGGAGAATGTTCGAAGAAGAAGAGAAGACTACTGGTTTGGAAAAGAGGCGTATTTTTACCCATATTCTTAAAGCCTTTAATTATTGCTGTCCTAGGGCCATTAAATTAAAAGTACATAATGGAGCACGCATGGTGTTGATGTTCCCGGAAACATTGCACCGTTTTGAGAAACACCACCAGCAAACGTTATCAGCCACACATCTAGTGGTCTTAGTGTTGGACAAGGAAATGGAAGGGTGTTTTAGCTCAAAACTTAACGCCAAGTCATTGAATTTATACCAACAGGTGCTACAATGCTATCTACACTTCCCAGAACAAAGAAGACCACCTCCACCATCTAGAATCACCACCACCACTGAAGAATCGGTACTTCCCATTCGAGTGGTACTCAATACCTTACCTGTCCAGACACATTAAAAAAATCTTATCGTTTACTCAAAAATATCATTTTTCGATGTGGCATAGCGTGGGAAGCCCATTTAGAGGCGAAAATTTACGACATATCTTTCTGTGGAACCCCCATTGTAGATTTGGTCAATGACCTGGTCTGAATAAGAGAATATAACAGTTCATAAAGCTGGTATGAATTGCTCATGGTACTCTAAAAAATAAAACGTCCCGAAATTATTTATTGTCAACTCAAAAAGCTCGGTACCCATTAGAGTTCTGACGTCCGTACCTAAACCTCTGACGCTATCGCAGAAACGCTCACCCCTGATAAAGATGTACTTGAAATGTTTGACGAGAACAATTTGCTGTCCCACTGGGCCTAATGGCTCGTTTGGAAGTCATCTCAAAGGCCCTTGCTTACCCTACAGATTTTCGGGGTAAAGTTCCTCATAAAAGGCCCTTGCTTACCCTACAGATTTTCGGGGGTAAAGTTCCTCATAAAAGCGCCCAAACAATTCCAACTAAGTAAGGAGATGGCTTTATGCATGGAACGGTTGCACATTACAAAAACCTATGATAAAAAAAATTCCATCCAACGAAAGTGAATGATTTTAGAAGTCTCAGCAAATGCGAAGGTGCTATGTACTTTCTCACTGTCATCTACGTGTTTAGCAATATACCCTGGATAAGGGGGCTTCACTCCAAAATGGAGAATGTCGCTCGGGGTGTCCTTAAGGGCATATTCAATTAGGAAGGACGTAAACCTCTATGTTTACAAACGGACAAAGTGACATAACTCATGTCACATCATGCATGGCCATTTCTAAAAAATTAATGCGTGTACTATTTATCACTTATCTGGGTGTAAAGGCAAGTATCATCGAATAATTCAACATGGCTCTAAAGGGGCAAACATAGCACGTATTGCTATGTTGAAGACTTTTTAGACTTCATTGACACCTAAAATGGCGCAACACTTTCCAGTACCAAAAATGTCCCTAGAGACGCTTCGGAGACCAACGTTCTCCAAGTCGGAGACAGCTTGTACGGCAACCGTCTCACAAAACAAAGTAGTAAGCCAGAACTCAAAGTCGGTGAAACGGTGCGTATCAACACAGCCTAGATTCTGTCTTAGAAGGAATATGACTTGATATCATTTGGAGTGAAGAGATTTTTAGGTGACGTGTCGGTCTAAGGGCTAGGTGTCAGACTTCTGTGCTAGGAGTCCGGGGCTCAATCCTCGGTCCCGACACAGATTTATCTGATTGCCAAACCCTTCCTTCACCTCTGACAAGACGTGTATTAATCACAACTTTTGAATGTGTGGAATGCCAGGTTTCCACCGTGGTTCGGATTCCACGTTAGACTGTAGGTCCTCCATTTCATCTCACAATCACCCTACCATTACACATTAACGCAAGTGCGTATAACACGAACGGGTAGTAAGCCGCGGTGCTAATAATAATAATAATGATGATGATGATGATGATGATGATGATGATGATGATGAATATCCTTTCGAAATGTAATCAAAATAGCTAGTGCGATCTTCTGAAAAATTATTTTATGTTAGTTGTTTTAGGATATCTACCATTAGTATTTTATCTTCCATATTCATATTTATTACATTCCAAGATAAGCTAAGAATTTAATATATATTACTATTTTTACATTAAATACTATTTTTTTAATATTACAAAATACATACTTTACAGAAATGTAAAAATACTTATGAAATGACAAGTATTTTCAAACAAGCCGAATATGTTTAAAATAGTTTTTGGAATCAGGCCACACACAAAATCTATGTTTATCAAACCCACACACGTATATAAATTCATTTAATTACTTTTATTCTGACTCATGTATGAGAAATTAACAATAATGGTTTTGATATAATAATATTCATAATTAATCTTAAGCGTGATTCGGTGGTCGCATATACTAGTGCGTCAACCTCGCGTTGGACTGGATATTAGAGGTTCTAGCTATGGTCAGGTATATTAAGGGTACATTTCCTAAATGGTTTCCCACTCTTACTCCACGCAAATGTGGATTAGTTATTTTATAATGCATATGAACTTCTCCCTTAATGCATTAGCATAATTAATGTACGCGTATAATATATTAGTCTGAAAGCTCCTAAAAACCCTAGACTTTGTATTAATACAAACATGTAAGAGCCCAAATAAGTAGTTTTCTATTTATTTCTGTTTTCTCGTCCAGTTTACTGTGAAGATATTTTTGGTGGGACTATACAGCATCCAATGATAGCTACGGTAATGGACACGTCAACCAAACGTCACTCATGACTATTTGTCTTCCTATAACAGTTTATAATTACCGTCACACTACAATAGGGATTTGAGGAACGGTCCCCGGTCGGCTTTATGGTTATTCAATAATTTATTATTAAGTGCGTTCCTGAGGATGAGTGTTTAGAGAGACTGAACAAATTATTAGTCTAGAACATGTATTACACATCAACTACTCTAACGTTGTCCAAATACAGCTCTATAACTATTATTATTATATTATTATTATTATTAATTGCTTTGATAACGTATATCAAAAGTGACAACTGGCTGGCAAATAATTTAAGGTAGGGACGAAAATTTGAAAGAATTTATAATACTTTTGAAACTGTTAATTGTATTATAATGTCAAAAAGGAACTATTGGAAACAAACTTTTTTGAAAGAGGGTGTATGTAGTAGCTTAAAGTATTTTTAAAATTACTAAAAAAATGGCCTTTTGGTGTGAAGAAAGATCTAAATTTGGAAAATTGGTAAATGGAAACCACCAAATAACATAAAAGTTAGAAAGTTGGGATTCTCAAAATAGGGATCCGGGAAAAAGGTGAAAAGTAGAGATGTACACAAAATTACTAAATTAGTAGAAAAAAGCATTATAAGTAAAGAAGACAGATGTATTTGTGTACAGGCGGGTAAAGGAATACAAAAAACAGATAAAAGATAAACAAAATTAACAGTTATTTTTAAGGAATCAGAACCGGAACTGATTTATGTTTGTATTAGTAAAGTTTCATATCCTTTCTTAAAAGTTATTGTTTTTATATAAAACAAATTGATTTTATACTCATCTTTCATAAACATTATTTTATTTCGAAATATATGTCCCTTTTTCTCAGGAATTTTTGTGAGGGTAGAATATATTTACTCTCTTCCCAAAGGATTATAGAAGTATCAATGAGCACTTAGAAGTAGGCACTGTTAGTTTTAGATCCTTGAGGAATGATTGTCACATTTTACTCTTTAGCTTAGGAAGATGTATTTAGCTCCGAATGACAGTAAACATGTCTAAGAAGAGAAATTAGAGCATGCCCAGTTGTACAGTACAAGAAGTCTAGACTAAATATTAAGAAATTGATTAAAAGTGTTTTTATAGTTTTATTAGTAATTGATTATTTAAATTATTTGATGCAAACGTGGGCTCACTTCATATAAATTCAACCTTCCCAATTCCTAAATTATTAGCGTAATTAGTACTTAAGCGTATAGCCCGAATGGGTAGTAAGACGCGGTGCTAAAAAAAAGCATAAATTATTTTATAGCTGGTGCAAAATAAATACTACCTGGTGATTACTTTCTTTAAATGACATAGAGAGTGACACATCAAGGATATTGAATTTGGTTCATAAGTTAAATTACATAAAGCTAATATAATGTAACCCTGCAAACACATTTATTATGTTGGTGTTTGCGTGTGAATTCAGAAATTCAAGAAAATACTAAAATTTTAAATTTTAAATCTGCTAATTGAAATAAAGAATACTGCCGTAACATTATTTTGTTTGATAAAAAGTTAAAAATAATGTAAATTTATTTTCAAAAATTATAAAACAAAATTCCATGGTATCAGCACACAATTGAACCATACCGACCAAGTGGCCTCCATTTTTTGTGAAGATAGTGCCAAATTATACAGATATAGGATGTCATGTTTTCAGTACTACGAATTCTTGAGCCATTATTCTCAGTTTTCAAGACTGGATACTTAACTTTTCCATTCAAGTAGCTCCTCATTTGGCCTCACAAATCTGAGTTTGACTTCTTTCAAGACCTACTACTTTTAAGAAGATCTGGAAGCACCAGGGATTGAACACATTACTTATGGATCTGTAGCCAGAAACTTGATGATTTGACCACATAGTCCATCTTTTTATAATGTTTTAAAGTTTTGGCAAACAAAAATAAATAAAAATAATATGCTGCTCAAATGTTGCCCTGAATCATAAATAAACTTCATCAAGTTCCTGAATTGTTTATATTTATTTTATAAGTACTCATATTTTATAGTAAATTATATTTTAGTATCATGTTCTATCTACAAATATTATAATGGATCTAAAATTAAAAAATATACATTTTTATAAACCAGAACCAGAACCGTAATCTAATTAAGAACCGAAAAAAAAACATTTTTTTACATTCCTAGAACCAGATTCATTAAAATTTTCTTTTAAGAACTGGAATATTAATCATAACCAATAAGGCTTTTGACTCAACTTCCTGCTAGAAGTAACAAAATTAAAATGAAAAACTTATAGTGACATACCTTGTTGAACCATTTGCCTTTTGAAAAACTTTATGCTCATTTATTCCATTTGTTTCTGTAACACACTATATTATTTCATTTAAGCTCATTTCTAGACAGTTAAATCTTTATTCCAATTTTTTTCTGTGAAAATATAAATTATTTCGTTTCACTTAACTAATTATTATACTTGGGCGCTCGTTAGCACAATCTATTTGTGGGTTATGTAAAATTTGATACAAAGATTTAATTTATTTTAATTTGATAGCTGCCAAAACTTGTTTGAGAGGCCATAGTTATCTCAGGTTTGTAGAACCAGTTACTAAAAAACTTAATAGCAGGATGTTGAACGTCTTAATTTGATATAGTTTTAATTCGGCTTAACAGTGCCGAGAACGGAAAAAACTGATAGATTATTGTTCTATTACACTGGGGAACAATTTTTAACACAATTTCTGTTGAGTTCGATTTTTCAGCTGTTTTAAAGTTAAATAGGCATTCTGATTTCAAAACTGTAGCTAGTTTTCTTCTATCACGTCAACTTTTTTCTCTACAGCTTATCTTAATATGTCCACTCTCCATTGGATATAGCCTGGATCATAGGAAGCACTAGTGCTCTCCTATTGGCTGAAGTAAACCTCCCTAGATTGGGGAGGGGTGAATGACGCTGTAGGAGACCAGAGACACGTTCATGCTTGTCTAGGCTATTCAGTTACACCTGAGAAAGTGTGGTGAGACATTGTGTGTCGCTCCGTTTAGTGAAGTGCATTCCAAAGTGGACTGTCTGTGCCTGTGTCTGTACACAAGGAGTTAGAAGTGTTTAGTTTTTTATTTACATATGTACTTATTTCCTTTCCTTTATATCATGTCTGCCTCTGCTATTTTGCGTCGTAAGTGCTTAAACAGCCCCGATTCGTTTTGTTATATTTGTGGCAGTTTCACCATTCCCAGTCAAAGGATAAATATCAGCACATTTGTCAGGCAAGCCTATTTTTTATATTTTAAAGTGAAAATTATAAATCTTGGTCCCCTCACAAGATGTCCAAACAGTGTGTCGAGAGTTTACGAATTTTAACGAAGGGAACACGTGATAAATTGCCATTTGGTATACCTATGATTTGGCGAGAGCCCTGAGATCATTCAAGTGACTTACTTTTGTATAGTGAAAACGTCAGGATATAACAAGAGTATCCTAGTTTACAATCAGCTATACGCCTAGTGCCTCATTCAGCTGAAATCTCAGTGCCAGTTTTCAAAAAATTACCCTCTTTTGAAATAAAGGAATAAGAGTATGGTGAAGATCGAAGTGACACCAACAATGAAGATTTTGAAATTGAAGATGACTCCGTTCGTAAGGGATTTTATCAGCATGGGTTGAATGATTTGGCACGAGATTTTGGACTATCCAAATATACTTCAGAGCTCCTAGCATCAAGACTGCATAAGAAAAACTTGATTGAAAAAGGAGCTAAGGTATCCTACTTTCGATCAAGAGAAAGTGAATTTCTGGAATACTTTCGAAGTGACGGTGGATTTCTGTATTGCCATAACGTACATGGTTTAATGGAGGAGTTGGGAATTCCAGCCTATAACGCAACTGAATGGCGACTGTTCATCGATAGCTCAAAGCGGAGCTTGAAGTGTGCCCTCCTCCACAATGGAAATTTATTTGGTGCAGTCACAATAGGTCATTCAGTTTGTTTGCGTGAAGAATATGAAGACATAAAGATTCATTGATTTGTTGCAATATCACATACACAAATGGATAATATGTGTTGACCTTAAAATAGTCTGCTTCCTTCTTGGCCAGCAACGCGGATACACCAAGTATCTCTGTTTTTTGTGCATGTGGGACAGCAGAGCTCGTGAGAAGCATTGGGTGTAGTCGAATCGGCCGCCAAGATCTGGCCTCAAATCTGGTGATCAAAACGTTCTACATCAGCCACTTGTCGACAGAAAGAACATTATATTTCCACCTCTGCATATAAAACTGGGTCTCATTAAGCAATTTGTTAAAGCTTTGCCAACTGAAGAAGACTGTTTCAATTATCTCATTTCGGTATTTCCTAGCTTGTCTTTTGAAAATATAAAGGCTGGTGTGTTTGACGGTCCACAGATTAGGCAGCTCATTAAAGATGAACATTTCATCGGAACAATGACAGAACTCCAAAAGAATGTTTGGTTGGCATTCAAAAACCTTGACAAAGACTTTCATGGAAATACACGAGCACAGAATTACACCGAAATTGTCCAGCAACTCTTGGAGAGCTTAAAAATGCTTGATTGCAACATGAGCATCAAGGTGCATTTTCTGCATAGCCATCTTGCTGACTTCCCGAAAAATCTTGGTGCAGTCAGTGATGAGCAGGGTGAGCGATTCCACCAAGATTTGAAGATCATGGAGGCACGGTATCAGGGTAGTTGGGATGTACATATGATGGCTGACTATTGTTGGAGCATTAGGCGAGATTGTCTACAGATTGAACACTCCAGAAAAATCTATACGTAACAAATTTTAACTTAATATGTATGTTTGCTGTTTGGTAAAAGAACTTTACTACTTTTATGAATACAATTTGCTTACCGTAACTATATATAGCCTTTGTATGAATAAAATTATCCTCTCTAAACAGTATATTTGGTAGTTTTTTCCTTTATTTCCTTTGTATGCACATTTTATATGACTTTTGGGACAAAAAAAAGGGTATCCTTTAGCTTAAAAAGTTTACGTGATAGACAAAAACTGGGGTCATTTTTGGATTCAGATGCCAAAATTTAGTCAAAAACAAGTGTCAGATCTAAGTCAACAAAATTTGTGTTTCCCAGTGTTATAAATGAAACTGTTCTTCATCATATAAATATAACTTTGTGTTTTAACAAAACACGTTAATCACTTACACACAATAGTGGTATAAGTTCAGTAATAAATACAAATAGAGAAAATTCTATGTTTTGGGTAGTGTTTGACAAGTCAATGAATTTAATTTTGAGAAACCTATTAATGTATACAAACAAGTTTACCAGATAAGATTAATAGCCATAATCTATGATAGATTTAGTTATTCTGCAATACTATTATTATTAAGTGTTATGTCTCAAGATATGTTAATTCTTTTTATCAGTGAAATTAGACCGCCAATGCGCCCTGTCCTCTGCCTCCGCCTTAAACTCCCAGAATTTTCTTATTTCCTTCAAGTCATCCAATATTTGAATCGTTTATATAATAATATAAATAGAGTTATATATATATAATCCATTAAATAATGTATTATAGCCTATATTTGTGATATATTACACACATTAAATTACATACATCTATTTATATGACACATGAGATATATATGATATATCTCATATATATATATATATATATGTGATATGAATGATTTATACATATATAATTTAAATGGGACAAATATATGATATAATAAGTATTTACTAATTTATCACACACAATTATATTTGTGATATACTTCACGTACATTTATAATAATTTCACCTATTCTTGAACTTTTCCCCAAAAAGAAAATTCAAACATAAATCCAAAGAAATTTTAAAAGGAGCACTAACTTCACCTGAAAACACCGGATATTATTCAACTAATATATATCAATAATTATCATTATCATCATCAACCTGTGGCTGGGTCAGTTTAATAAAATATCTTCATCCCCCATTTATATTATTGTATATAAATATATATATAATTATATATTCTACTCGGATGACCTGTGTAATATACATACTGGCTGGAAATCTTCCCGGGTAAAGTGGTATTTTATAGATTTACTAGCTGAAGTACCCGACAGTGCCCGGGAGAAACCATTTTAGTTTTATTCTTGTAATTAATTAACTTATAAGATCCCAATTTTAAAATTATGGCTTCAAGGTGCACATGTTAATGAGGCGTCAGTAATTTTTAAAATTTCATACCTCTGCGTGCGGTATATAGACAATAATCATGAAAAACATCTTATACCATGGTGAGTAAATTTATAAATACGCTTTACAAATTTCCAAATCCACTATTTCACCAACCTTCACCAAGAAATTTTTAATATTTAAGATTTATTGGGGTATTTGGAGTAATCCCACTAAATTCACGTCCTTTGTTTAAATTTTCCATTCCTGCCAAAAAATATAGTGATTTGGGTGGTATTGAGGAACAAACAGAGAGGCAATATTTCATATGTATTAGTGTGATTAGTGTGATTAGTGTGATTAACTGATCAGCGCAAGAATGAAGTCTCTCAGATCGTTATTGTTATTTCAAGATAGCACACTGGATATTCGTGTTTGATTAAACAATTACAATGCTGGGGCATGCCTGTAATTTCATACTACTAACAACCACTAGTCTTATTTAGGCTGTTAGCCTAACTTTAAGATGTATGTGGTTCTTCGCTTGGTATCTGCTTGCACAAGCTTTAAAGCTGTTTAAGACTTCCTAATCATATTTATATGCAACAAATATATACTCTTTATCGATCATAAATAAAACGTTTGGGTTTTAAGAACCTTTTTGGGATTTCAATAAATTAAATAATATATAAGTGTTTCTTGTAAAATTGTGCTCAACCCCTGGACCGCATGGTCTCAAGTGCAACACCTGGCCTGACGAACGACCTCAGAATGGTGATGTGCTTTCGCGCTGACCCGATGTAAGGATTAACAAAGAAAGACACAATTGATACTTTAGTGGTTTCAGGCTTTTTTAGTTTTACCGCGTTGTACAAACAACAAATTGCCTTCCTTCCCGCACGGCCATCAACAGTTCGTCCCCTCGAATTCTTGGCCAGAGGTGGGTGCTCTTATAGTACCTCAAGTCTGTACGACTCTCCTACGTCAAGTGACTGGACGCGAACCACTGACCCTCCAAGCCGGGCCGGGCCACACTACACTAGCGCAGTCTGGAGGTGACTTAACATAAGACCAAAACAAAAGTAATTCAGTACCGAAAACCAATGGTATGAACTTGAGAATACGCCAAACTTTTTACCAGTTTTTTTATTAAAAAAAATGTTAATTTCCTTAAAAAAAAGCTTTCATTCCACTGCAAGAAATATCTCAAATCACTTTGTAATAGTTTGAGATGTTAAATAACTTGTTGCTTAGAAATCTGAAGGTTATCCTAAATTAAATACGAATAATTAATATTTAATTAAAACATTAATCAAGATCTGCACAGTAACATTCAAATAATTTGAATGAGTTACGAGAACAGTTTGGTTTATATCAGCGTCTATTAATATCACCGCTAGGAAATAACGTGTTCTACAAGCAGACGTAGAACAAGATAGTTCCCCAGTGTTTTATATTATTAGTTCACAGAATGAACGCACTCTGTGGTTGTCAGTCAGGTCTATTTTATTCCAAGATGACAGTGGCTGCTAATTTTGGAAATACAAGCGACTTTTGAAAGGATTATTTGTGTAACAAACAGGGAGATAGTTTATATAATAAATAATACAAATAGTTTAAAAGTAAATAGTAAATATCCCCTTTATATCTTTGAAATGTGTATAATTTTATTTAAAAATGCATCAAATTTAAGTCGAAAAAAAGAGGTAGTAAGAGTTAAAAAATAAAATCGTGTAGAGATGACTTAGCTACACATTCAAAGTAAGAGGAACAATAATATCAGTAAATTATCTTCGTTATAAATCGTGTAGAAATTAAATAATTTAAATATAATCAGGTATGTTAAATAACATTACAAGACGAAAATTAAATATAATTAACTCTCGTTCAACATATCAGTAATGATCCAATACCTTATCAGTGTACACTACATGTGCTGCCATTTTTAACACGTAAATAAACTATAGCTTAAACATATGGGAACAAGAAACCATATTCTGAATTCTTTATGTGATTTGGTTAAAATATTCTTTATAGTTCTAAGATATTTGAAATGATCTCTATAGAAGAGATATATGTATTAATTTATTTTACTAACTATATTAATGAAACATAAAAAGTGATGTCTATTTAATTAGAATCCTCACATATATATATAATTTGAAGATTCACACAAATTGCGAAGACAATAAGTGTAGAAATGTCAAAGATGTTTTGTAAAGAAAGAAAGAAATACTTTAGTATTTTGTGTATATATATATATATATGTATATACTGAAGTATTATATATTTATAAGCTATACAGTAAATTCATCTGTATATATATGTTAGATGTGGAATGTAGAATATCACATATGAAACATACTCATTGATTTATACTGGACTTAATTTGATGCACATGTGATGTAACGCTTTGAAATTGAGCATTTCCATGTGTATCAAATTCAAACGATCACTCTAGCAAAGTCAAATATATTGGCACTCCATCAGAGTTAATTGAACGAGGCCGTAGCAAATGAATCCTGCCGTGAAGTAATTAATAAGAGACTGGTTTCTGCAGTAATGGCGCTTGAGTAACTGACAACTCACTCATTCACCCGTGCTGATAACTTATGAGTGTAAAGAGGGTGACAAATTGCCGGCGTCAAATGTGTTCACAGCCCTAGTGTGAGTATGCAACACAATTTATAAGAGAAAGAGTCTTAATGAAGATGAATTATTATATATTTTTCTTCACTGAAGGACCTAAACCTATCTTTTAAACGTTTTATGAGTAAAAAAATATTTAAAAATTATATTTTTGTACAACAGATTACAATTTTTTTATTGAGAAATAATTAGTTTTAAGAGTTAAATCTTATCAGACCCATTAACTCGTCCACCTAAACAAACGTTACTTTCATTCCAACAATGTTCACGGTCATCGTAGTAGGCAGTTACAGTAGCCCCATGGCTTCTTTGGTGCTGACTGACAGTTCACAGCTGACTTATGACAGTCAACAGTTAGGTATATACCTAAATTTTGACTCTCGGAAGTGACAGCTGCTAAACACATGTTTTTGCAGATCATATGGTTCGGCGTAGGTATACATAATTTGGTCTGGTAACTTTTCAAAGCCGTCAGCGGTCAGCTGTGAGCTGTCCCTCAGCACCAAAGAAGCCATGGGGCTACTGTAGATGCCTCTGACAAGCAAGGTCACCCCACAAAGGGGAACGGCACTTAAAGTGGAGCGTTTCAAAACTAACCTTACCTAACATAAACAAAAACCCAACTATTTAACTTGCACTGACATAGATTTTGATATAAATGTATGTATACATTTTGACGACCAACTGTGATACCTGTGCTATGATATTTTCCTACTTGATATTAACACGATGTATGTTAAATGATTATATGTAATACTATTTTCCCATGGTGAAGTATAAATTCAGGAGGCGTAGGAGTGGGAGGGTTCCATTTCTAGGTAGTTGGAAGACAAGTTTGTGCGTGGTTAGTGGATGAGATGGTGGGCTGACTTTCAAGGCTTGTGGTGGACTATTTGATTTTCAAACGTAAAAACAAAAACTAAGGCTACTCTAAGAATTCAGGTTTGTGTTTAGTTTCATCATTCTATAATTACAGGTAGTTTAGCTAACCGAATAGAAATCCATAATATCCAACACGTCAGTCTCAATATGGATGTAATAAATAATAGTCTAGGATGCATACACTAAGTATTCACCTAACAAGTTATTTAAAATATCTAGGTTAATTGAATTTAAAGATATACTACTCAGTAGTCCCGTGGTCCAAGGTATTAGGCTCTAAGTATATAATTTTAAAAAGTACGCCTGACGTGCATATCCTGAAGTTTTGATAGGTAAATAATCATGTAAAGTATAATATTTCCTTTTTCATGGTTTTAGAATTACACAACCCAGTAGTAACAAAGCGTCAAGATCTCCACATATACACCACTACGCTTATAGAGAGCCACGAAGGACTCAGGTATTAATAATATTAATATGTCATTAAGATATATGCATCATTAATATTATTATTAGTAATAATATTATATATATTCCATTGTGTAGCTATACTGAATTTCAGCCCGATACATTAATTACTTTATCTTAACAATGGTCCGCTAATATAATAAAATAGCAAGTTTGAGGTCTCTCGACACCTCGGAGAGAAAGTAATGTGATCGTCAACAAAATCGAACTAAAGATTTTGAAAAATGTCGACGTTTATTTTTCAGTCTGACGAGTGTGCACTTTATTTTGTTTGTTTGGATGTTTTATTTATGATATTTATTCTAGTATGCATTTTATTAGTTTCATTAAATTTTAATTCATATTATTAGTAATAAATTAAATTATAATACATATTTCCAATTAATTAATATCTACACTATGGAGAGGGTAAGAAGGTAAGCGCGAGCCGGTAAAATATTAAATAAACAGTTTGGTGCACCGCACAGACTTCCACCCACTTTTATCTTAAAATAGATATTTACTAAAAGCTCGTAAGATTTGTGAAGCGAAATAATAGGGCTATACATTGTTGTAGAGACACTACAACTAAGATCATAAACGAAATTATAATACACTGTTACTAATTATTTATCATATGTAATTAGTAAATAGTAACACTGTTACAGGAATATTAAGAAAAGAGAAACATCTTTATCAACCAAAGAACATAAGAATCAAATTCATTTTCAAATACCTGAATTAAAAAAAGTAGCTATATATTTGCTTTTAGCTCAGAAACGGCTTGTTTTATAATAATATATTTCAAATAAAATATTTTTATATTTAATACAACTACAACTTTACAGTTATAAGTTATTTCGTTTCTCAAATAGTTGTGGAGAAATGATCAAAATTGGAAAATTCTTCTATGTAAGGTAAACTCAAAGTAATTTTCATGAGAAAACGAGAATTTCCATCTTGTTTATAGATATATTCAGTGTCTAGATATAAAATGTAATCAAAATAGTTAGAGTTTATTTCGAGAAAATCTATGTTTGCTATTTTTGTCCTTCAGTAAACTACCCTTAAATTTAGGGTTGTAAATCTAACTCCATCAACCCCTCAGGTACCAAGTTTTAGCCCAATTAGTAAAATATTTTCAGTTTTATTCTAAGGTGCAGACAGACGGACATATAGACACACATTGCGAAAACCACTTTTTTTTTGTTTCAGGGGGTCGAGAAACGGCAACATTTATCAAAATCTTGATTTAAATATTTTTAACGATTACAATAATTTCTCTCCGAGATGTCGCTATAAAGTAAATATAGATACATTCTACGTTTAATATGAGAATATAACGATTGATCACGTGGTTTATGACAAAACCTTTGAAAAACCATCAGTTTATTGGATTTAACAGGAACACATATATCCAATGTCCGTCCTGATAGTATAAGGAACACATGAGTGAACATTATTTCTAAATTATTGAGTGATTTTCAAGTTTATCATGAATTTACACTCAAACAAACAAACCTTTATATTTAATCGAGAGATTTTGCTGTCCGGAGATAAATTTATTAAAAAATACTATAAACTATTTGAAATTAACAAAAATAAATAATACATTTTTAATAAATGTAAAGTATTTCCTTCCCATGGCTAGAAACAAATAATGTTGATATTAAAAAAATGAATAGCAACCATAGCTGTAGATATTATTTATTGTATTTGTATTGGAGTAATTTTTAATTAAAATATTATTTAATCTTTGCTAACTTTATTTAAAATCTACATCAATTAAACATGCTATATTAATTGATTATGATTTATGAATAATTGTAGTTGAATAAAACACGTGTATATTTCAAAAGTTATTTTAAATCTGATACTATTAAGTATATTTACGATAAAGCTATATGAGCAGTTTCAATTGTAAAAAAGAACATCCATGTTTATGTAAAGTAGTGACAGGGAAAATAAAAATTAATCTTTTAAATAAAGCAAATTGACAACAAACACCACTATAAGTAATCAAATAGTCACGTTTCGAGATTTAAAATACTCGATCCTCATTTGTGTGGAAAGCGAAAATTAGATGTGGTCGGATAAAATTACTCTTAAATGGTATATTCCTAAAGACGAGAACAGATTACAAGCCTTTAATCTGCTTAGTTTAATTCCTGACCAGTGATGTTAATTCGATATATTTGATACGGTTTATGTTTATCAACAGTTACCTATATGCTTAGTGCATACCGCATAGACAATGTATATGCACCTGCGCCTTATTTTTGTTAATATCTGTATCTCAGTAGTCGTTATACAGTATATACCGGAGAAAATAAAAATCTGATATATTCTTTATTTGATTTATTTTAGACATATTTTGCCCTCATATATCGTCCTTATTTCAGGATATTTAATAAACCCAGATGGAGGAGTGCTATGCCAAGATTACAGTGTTCAATAGAACGAATATAACTACCAACATTTAGCTTCCATTCTTACCACTCAGTTTCACAAGTCACAAAACAACACCGTATTATTTACACTCCTATAATGATGTTTTCCCTTAATATTACCTTAAATTAATGATTGTGAGGACATGTTTACATGTGAATAAAGCTAATAGTAATAAATTAATAGTACCAAGAGTTTTATTTCAATGTACAGTAATTAGATAAACTATTACTTGAAGTTGATAGATCATTGGCATTTATGACAGCTAGGTCTCTAAAATGTAATAAATTATGGCTTCCATCACAGGTATATTTAAAAAAAAATACAAACTGGCTCTTTGGATAAACTCACAGCACAACTGAACTAGGTAACGCCATCAATGACAAATCTGATTGAATGTGCCCACGATTAGCAAATATTCATCTACTTGTACTTCACCAATTTTAATTACTAGCTTAAGAGGGCAATGTAAAGCCACGTTGTAAAGTTGTCCAGATAAGCCCGAGACTACTTCAATGTGGCTTATTAAATAATACCCCAGCTATTGCAAGCGAGGCTAAACCAGCCATTATATTCTGAGCCACACGATATAAATTGGATTTCACATTCACTTTGTATCAAGGGAAATAAATGCCTGGACAACAATCAAAGTGTTGGCACCGTGACTAATCAATTACGCGGGGCCAAGGCCCCAAAGGTACAGTTATTATTTGTTGGCCTATTTTTTTACCCTGGGTGTCGATAGCACACTAAACATTCACACGCAATAGCGTTCAGCCCAATTTAGGACACCGTGTGCTTTAATAATGGCTTTGAAAGAGATTTGTTCATTCATTTGTTTCGAAACCATTCACATACGCTTGTAGAAAAAAGTGCAATCTGCCCAGAAAAACTGTTTTCTAGAAAACTCGTTAATATTGTGCATTGACTGGTTTTGTAAAACTTTAAGATTTGATCCAGATAATTTCATAGATCCATACAACAACACCTTCAAGTCTGAGCAAGGCTTGTATTCTATTGGAGGTCAAGGCTATGCCAACCACTTTTGAAAGATTTTAAACAATTTTATTTTCTCTCGACATCTCGGAGAGAAATTAGACTATTGTGGTCGTAAAAAAAATCGAACTCGATATTTTGATAAATGTTGATGTTTCATGACCTCCTGAAACAAAAAAATAATTATTTTCACAATGTCTGTCTATATCTCGGACTATAGCTGAAACTATTTTACCGATTGGGGTTTTAATAAGGTGCCCCCCAAGGGCTTTTGGAATTAGATATCTAACCCTAAATTTAGGGGTAATTTAGTGAAGGGCAAATGATAAAAAAAATTCTTGAAGTTCACTCTAACGATTTTGATTAAATTTTATAGCTAGAAACTGTTTATCATTATAAACAGGATGGCCCTTCTAATTTTCTCATAGATATGATTTTTAGGGTAATTTTCCAATAAATGTCATAATTTCTCCGCTACTATTTAAGATTCAATATAACTTATCATTTTAAGGTTGTGGTATTGTTAAAGATAAAATTAGTTTATTTGAAAAATATTTTTATAAAACCAATATATTCTGAACTATAAACAAATATATATACTTTTTAGACCAGGTCTTTGGATATCAAATTGATTCTTTTGCTCTTTAGTGAACAAAGAATTTTCTCTTTTCTCAATTTTTCTGCAACAGTGTTTGTAGTTTCTAATGCCTTAGAGTAAATAAGTAACAGTGTATTTTATTTAATTTATTATCTTTGGTATAGTGTTTCTACCACAATATATAGACCTGTTATTTCGTTTTGTGTATATTACGAGATTTTAGTAAATGTATATTTTAAGATAAAATCAGGAGAAAATCTGTGCAGTGCATCGTGCCATTTATTTAATTGTAAAACCATTGATTACTCTGGAAAAGTAGCTAGTATTTTTAGAAACCATTTTTGTCAAGCATGGTCTACACTATGCGAGCTACTGGACAGTCAGTAGGACAGTAGCTGTCCTACTATTAGTAGCTCGGAAAATTGCATGCTTATTCATAACAGCCTCACCGTCAACTTTTGATGTGACTCTGTTTTACTGAGAGGAGAGAATTCTGAAGCCTACTAGGTTCAATCCTCGACACGAGCTAAAGTTGGATGGATAAACCCACTGACTGACCAAAGGCCGACTTGAGGTCTACCACAAAAGGATCGATTCGAGTTATGATACATTTCATTAATCCTTACCATTTCTTCCTAGCTCAAAGGCTAGCAACTCTGTTGTGAACCCAAAAATCCAAGGTGCTATGAGATTCTTCCATTCTCTCTCCAGGCAAATGTTGGCACACTTCACCCACCCTCAATTCCACTCAACCAAATACTCTTTGTAGCCTAACCTGTTCCTTGGAGGCGTTGTAACATAATGACCAAGCATCCTAACCTACATGTCCACCGATGAGTAATAAAATAAGTCTTATCTAAAGTTTTTTAAACCAAGATTTTTCCTCCCTTCTCTAAGCGAATTTCCACTTTCAGAATCTAAGACCCAATAAAAATTCCCGTTGAATAAGACGGAAAATTATCGATATCTATGATTTTCCCGCGTCTTTCCAAGCTAATACTTAAGCTTAAGTGTTAAGTATATAAGTATTTATCTTAATATTAGCATCATCTCTAAATTCACCCTCCTCATTTATATATCCTATACTAAATTTAAATATAAGATCTAGAATATTTATGCTTGAGGGTTTCAAGATTTTATTTCAGGAAGGTTGGACTTCATATCTAAATTCAAACTTCTCATTCTAGCTAGGATACCATGGAGAGAAAGAGAGAGAGAGAGAGAGAAAACACATGAGAATAGATCCCTTGTCATCATGAGTGAGAGAGAGAGAACAATATTCCATATAACACGAGTCATTAGTATGGAGATAGGAAATAAAAACAATCACGATTAAATCAGTGCTAGGATAGAAAAAAGCATGGAAAGAGAGAGAGAGAAGTAAAACACTTACTATATCTCATTATGAAGATTCAATGACTGGAAGGTATAATATAGAGAGAAGGTGGAAATACACAAGTCAGTTCGAATTCAGATCATCACGCTGTACATCATTAGTGTATAGCAATCGTAATTAGCTTGTCAATGAGAGTAAAACAAAATAACAATCAAACACATTGACATATTTCCATATTATTAATTAACATATCATGGCTCATAACAATATATGAATGTTAGTGATTGATCAAAATATCGTGTTAGTATCACGCATGAAGTTAATATACATACATACATACAATAAACATGCATTTACACATACATATACACATACATACATACATACATACATACATACATACATACATACATACATACATACATACATACATACATGCATACATACATACATACATACATACATACATACATACATACATACATACATACATACATACATACATACATACATACATACATACATACATACATACATACATACATACATACATACATACATACATACATACATACATACATACATACATACATACATACATACATACATACATACATACATACATACATACATACATACATACATACATACATACATACATACATACATACATACATACATACATACATATATACGTATATACCTAGTCATACATTATTAATATTAGGTGTTCTTTCTTACGACAGGTTCATTCCTTTTGTCAGTGAACTTAGGACACCAATGTGTCCTATTTATTTACACATAATCTTCATACATAATAGATATACTAATAAAACGTATAAAATAATTAATTCATGTATAGATATACAACAATACATAATTTATTTCAACAAACCTACATACATGCTTAAAAACATATAAAAATTAGTTCAAACATGCACAAGATCATACATATATACATACACACATCCATAATATATACATTAATGCAAAAAATATTTATATATAATATTTATATGTATGTGAATATAATGTATGCATTAATACATACATAAACTCATAAATATTTACAAATGTGCAAATATACTTAAATAAATACTAATATGTTTATAAACATCCATACATTGAAGACATATAAACATATATATATATATGGTGCATATAATCAACATATATATCCATATAAACATATATTCACTGATACATATAAATATACATACACGCAATACATAATTTAATAAACACAATAGTACAATACGTTAATTTAAAATGTGTATTTACAATAAATACATTACATAGACTACATATAAAATATATAGAATACATTTTGGAATCAAAGGTGCAATAAAGTACATAAAATGCATATACAATGCAATACATATAATATACATAAATTCAAGCAATAAAGATGGTAAATACATTCGATACATATATACAATAAATACAATACACATTATATATATTTAAATTACATACATACATACATACATATAAGAGGCTCAAGCCAAGCTAGTCCTTTACCTTGGACTGGAAGTCAGTCAACTGAAATATAATAGGCTTGATTAACTTGTCCTACATTATTAAAGATTAATTAGTAAGATTAAATATTATTAGTATCCATATATTGGTAATCTTGGTGGCTTCCACTAGTGACACGAGGTTTAGATTTCCAGCTAATTGGGTTTGTTTGGCTTGTGACAGGGAGATCTTTGTTCGAATACTCTCTGAATGTTCTAGAGGTATATTTGCACGAATGGTTTACCAATACACTCTATGTAAATGCAGGTACATTTTCCTGAATACTTCCATTTTCATCTCTACCACATTATCGTCATTAATTATGCGTATAGCTCGAACGAGTATTATAAACGCCGAGAAGAAATAAATAAATCATATATGTGTTGTGAATACGAAAAGACAAACCATATATTTTCTCTATAATAGAGAATCTATTAAAACAAATGTATAACTGAGTTGTTTAATAAATATAGAACTTAATAACAGAAGTACAACGTTGATCAAACAATTCTTCAAATACACCAACAAATAACTGATTAACTAGATTTTACCTCTAAAGTCAATGACAAGAGGATTATATTCTTGCAGAATTTCTCTCTTTGTCAATAGTCAAATATTTATTTGCCATCAATACGTATTGTGACTCTCAATTTGCCTTAACATGAAGTAAACGCGCCCCACAATAACTCATGACAACATGTTTAAAGCACGCAGATACGGCCGGTTTAGTAACTTACCTACTTGTTTAGCCATTCGACGAGAACTGTTGGCTTAGTTCACATAATACTCTTTCAAATATCGGCAACCACCGCTTCAGAGTAGCTTTATAATACTAATTAGCTACATCACCACCCGTCAATAAAGACTAAAGCATGTGTTAGGTGAAAGGCATTTGTGACTAATAACCTAAATATCCATGGAACTGGCAGAAAATGCAATGTACAGCGTTTATCCTAATAAAAGTTCACTTTATAGTTCAATTTTCATTTCTGTCTCTCAAATTGTGTAAATAAAATTTACACATTATTTTTATATCTAGGTTGAAATTCTGCTATTCAACTGAAAAAACTAACTTAGACACTAGATAATTAATTATATATTTCGTGAAATAATAATATCTGGAAAACTTATAGTATTCATACGTTATTATGGTAGTGAAAAAAGAAACAGTAGGCTCTAAAGAAATAAACAAACAAATACATTTCTCATTCCTATAAACTCTCTCCTTTTTTCATAGAGAAGTAAATATTAACCTTAAAACGCCACATTTGACCTAGTAGCACGACGAAGTGATATTTTTTATTTCTTTTTATTTTAGCGTATGATATTACTGACCGGGAGATATATGCCCATCACGTCGGTCACTTGTATGTGAACTATACACTGTTCCGGTGGAACTGAGCGTTGCTTAAAATACACTCATGGAGGTTGTGTGCAAGTATCCCCAATGAGATGATAGGATGATAGTGAATATGTAGGTGTGAGCTGGTGGGAGAGTTAAACCTAAATAAAGCCTAATTTACCAACCCTTGGTGACTGTTGGGATAATTCCTCTTAAGATAAAAATACCCAAGGTACCAACCGGGAAGCAAACCCCGGACCCCTAGGATCATATACATGTGCACTGCCCACTACACTACAGGGTCAATTACGCTTTAATATCGAACTAAGCTGTAATTCATTCTAACCAAACATACTCTTCTGGTTCATTAGGCTATAATTAGTAAAATAGCATTAATTTTCAGTTTTTTAGCATTAATTATTAGAAATTTAGCATTTTGTGGCGTAATTTAGCATTTTGTAGCAAAATAGGTAAAAATGACTTTCGTCAATGTTTTTAGGGCCTATACAAAGGATTTATAATAAAAGCAACGACTAACGGAATGTGGCGATTAGCCGGATGGGCTGTGGAAGGCACAGGATGAAAGTAAAACCCGAGCTGAAGCACACAGACGAGTGAAACTCAATGATTTTTTAATCACTTATTTCTGCTGAAAAACATCGTTTAATAGAAATTCTCAGCATTTTATTTAAATGCACATCATTTTCAGGGAATTCGCATCTATTTCGCTAAATAGAATAATTTAGCTAAAATACTCTCAAAATCACGTTTTTCGCGTTAATTCGCGAAATAAAAATCGCTTTAAACACTTTCAAATGCCATGAAACGCAAAGAAAACTTATAAATACCATACTTTCGACCCTTTTTTTTCTTTTCGCGTTTTTCGCAAAAGCGAATTGACCCTATCTCTAGATATAATGCATAAGCAGCCGATAACTAATAAAGATACTAATTAATACAGACAGTAAAAGTATAGCATTTTTATCAAGGTCAGTATACCTATATATTATTTCTTTGAGCCACACATCCTACAATCCACCTTGGTAATCCGCATATTTACATTCATAGTGTAACGAGGAGGAAGTTATAATTTAAAAGAAATGTTACCTCATTTGGATGAAGGTAGAATGTAAATAAATGTGAGAACACCTAGCACAGATTCTAGAATCAACCTACCTACCTTCATCAATAAGGTCTATAGCGAGAGTAACACGTTATATTCTGCGACCATCTATGGTAAGCTTTCATTAACTATTAAAACTCCCTTATAAAGATGCAAAATGTATTTGAATTAAAACTACCTTAACTCAACAGGAATTTTATTTATGATATATCAATAAGCCTCGTCCATATGAATTTGTTGCACTGATAATCTGCTTGATAGCTTAATAAAGCTGTGTTTTAATAATGATAAGCTTCAAAGTGATGGTTTTTGCTTCTGAAATTAAATTATGTTTCAGTTCTTTTTATTCCCTCATTTCTTGTATTTATGAAAACCTTTTAGTCAGGGGTAGGAAAATACATTTTCTTGTTGTTTCCTTTTTGGATTTTCTGAGGTATTTTTAATTTAGTAGTGTTATAATTTCTATAAAAGCTAAGTATTGGCATAGCGAAAGCTTTAATCACTATTTTATCAAATAGTAAGTATCTAAACGAATCTTTGAAACATAGATTGAGGATGTATCTCTAAGCAACCGTTTATAGCTTGAAAATATTAAATATTAGTTTATAGTTTCAAATGTTAGATAAATGTATACAAACATATTCATATTTTAGAACTTTTATATTATATAGCACAATTTTTAACAAACATAGTAAAACAGAATTTTAGTTCATGATTATTTTCAAACCAATAATTATATAAGTGCATCATCATTCTGTTCGTTTTGGCTAAAATATAAATATCATTTCTGTCTTCTCTGTGTCATTCCCGTTTGCCTATAAGAGTATATAGTGAATAGACCCTGCAACCACATATGGCATATTTATATACAATAATGTAATAAATGTTTAAATGGATCATATTTTATTATAAAACTATATTTAAGATTATATAAAATGAATATAACTGTTTAGGTATTAATATATATTAATTTACTTATATAAAATATACATTTATATTTATATAAATATATACATATATAGGCCTAAATACACACGTAAATTCTAAATTATAATGTTTTAAAACATATATTATATATTTAAAAACATTATAGTTTTGGGTCTGGTCTATAACTTAGATTTGCATTTGAGGTAAAAGAAACTTTATAAAATAAATGTAACTGTGCTAATTTGTTATTCTTTCAATAGTACATTTAGCAAGATGGTTATTTACGACTTAAACTAAGGTCTGTGGAGGGTGGGGACCTACGAGAGGAAATTCATCCACATTGACGTGAATAGGTGACAGAAAAACACTGTTATACATCACATGAATAAAACCACCCCTATTCACCCAGCCTAGAATCGAACCTAAACCTCTATATCAACCATAAAACATTTTACTCTGAGGCTTGCAGCTTAGAACACTTAGATCTAATGTGTGGGTTGTAACATGGATGTATCTATATTGGTCTATCGTTAAATATAAACTTAGCCAGTAAGAATCCAAGCATATTTATTAAGATTATCCAACATGAGTAAGGAAGTAATTCTAGTAGAACCATGATACTATTATAACTGTCATCAATAATCTATCTACGTCTATAATAAACTACACACTTCTTTAATCTCAGGTCTTCTCTACCTTCTGAGGATCTATAGTGAAAACACATCCTTTCATAAGATATAACCAGGAAGTGAATTAGGAGAGTGAGTTTATCTTTAAGATATATCTTAGTGCAAACACATCTGACGACAACCGGAATTGCATCTTGCAATAACCTTATTGTTTCACTCAAGACGAACATAGACCAAGACACACGTCTACTTAAGAGACGTGATTTAATGTAACATAATTATAACAGTTGCTATAAAGCAGAACTCATTAAACTAATTGAACAGATTCTCACTATGCATCTGTAAGTACTCTGGATTTAAAGTTCATAAAACTAATATGTCACTGAGCAATATAGATATTATTACACTCAGTAAAACTGTAAATTTAAGGGTTTCAACACTAAACAAGGTAGCAAAAAGGTTGGCTTGTTGCCAGAGTGTGGTCTGTAAGGTAGGAACTATATGAGAAACTTGTATGGATGAACAAAAGGGGGTTATCCACAGATAGAATTTTAAATGTGTCATTTATTCATTTGGATTTTAGTTAGTTATCCTCAAATATAATTTTTCCCATTCTATTTTCTCATCAACGTTAGTTGTGGATAATCTGATATGTCAGTAAGATGCGTTGTATTGAAAAGTTCCACATTTGTAGCAACTTGTAAAGTATCAAATTAAATAATTAATTGGTCAACATTATTACAAATTGGTGTAAAATGTTGCATTAAATTCTCATAATTATCACTACTAAATATTCTTTCAAGGCCGGGTACAAAATCACGTAGTTCCATAGCTTCTGGTAAAACATAAAAATTACTTCTTAGTATTATTAATAGAATCTGAGATAAAAAAAAGTGTCTTTTGACTAACGATCTCTAGTGTATTGATAAACTCGCAAATAAACTTAGAAAACCCAAACGTGTTTGCTAATGAACATCTTGTGACAGTCGGTGAGGGAGCTTACTTAAACTCAAACTTTCAACCGGTCTCTCTTTATGAGTCTCTCTCTCTCTCCCTCTTCCCTCTCTCTCATCCACAGCGTTCCATTCATTCAGTCGACTTCCCTGCTAACTCCAGCTTGATTAATGGCATTCATTGTTGTATAGTTTGCGCGTCTCGCCAACACACAGCGCTGCTGTCGGTAGATTGTTTACTTGCCACTTGAAGTCTTGAACGAAGTTTTGGGTGACAGTATCTATGCTCTGCACTTAGTGGAGGAACTCGGATGTACGCAATGCAGTCTATTCTGATTGCGAGGTGTGAAGGGTGAGTAATGACATTGCTGTGTTGTTTGTCACCAACTGGGACAATAATGGTTAATTATTGACCTACGACTTATTCCTTTACTAAATTCTATAATTGATTTCTATTTTTATTAGGTTTTTGCCCCATTTTATAACTTTCCCCCAAGAGAAACCCTTGTGGTTTTCCCCAAGGGAAAATTGGTTTTATTCCCACTTGTACCTTTCTACTATAGGCGAAATAAATTTAACTATCTAACTTTAACTTTTTATTTACATCTCTAACCAATTTTAGTATATCTGAAAATATCACTGGTCATGTAGCATTTATATTGTTTTGATTTTGTTTTCACAAAAATAATAACATTTATTACAACTTGTAACTTTAAAAGTACTTTGAAAACTTTTGATTAAATTAAAAACCCATTATTTTTACTTTCTCTCGACCCCTCGAAGAGATAAGTATTGTGAATGTTAACAAAATCAAACTCGAGACATCGATATATGTCAACGTTTCCTGACTCCCTGAAATAAAAAAGTAATTTTCGTGATGACGTCTATTTGTCTTTAACTTTTGTCTAAAACTTGGTATCTTGGGTTTCCATAGGTACCTTCAATGGATTTTTGGAATTATAT
Source organism: Timema podura (assembly GCA_033556935.1). Taxonomy (NCBI): domain Eukaryota; kingdom Metazoa; phylum Arthropoda; class Insecta; order Phasmatodea; family Timematidae; genus Timema; species Timema podura. The sequence goes on from JAVRXN010000005.1 coordinate 57,803,749, forward strand.
ATCCAAACCTAAATTTAAAGGTACCTAGTTTGCTGGGGAGCAAAAAGAGATAAAATCGATTTTCTCAAAATCAGCTTAAACGAATTTTATTAGATTTGGTAGCTAAGCATTACTTAACGCTACAAACAAAATGGCTGTTTTCGTTATCCCATGAAAATAAGTTTAAGGGTACTTTAAATAATCAATTGATTAAATCTACTTTTCTCTGACTTCAACACCTATCATGAGCTATGCAACTTCAAAAAATTTCAAAGAAAGAACAAGAATTAAATATATTATGAACAAATTAGAAAAATATAAGTATGACATATATAAACACTAACACGTTGTTATAATAGTAAATATAAATTAGTTGCTAGGGACTATATATAATTATGTAGATAAAACAATTTTAATTCCCTAAAATATAATACTTTCTACAGATGTAAGACTTGAATTTCTCAAAGTTTAGTGTTCGTACACATGTCCTAATAATTCACTCACCAAAGTCTGTTGATACATTGACAATCAGTTACAATGTCTCTTTCATTTGCATAAAAAAAAATATAGCCATTCCCCAGTTTGAGTGTCTACAAATTATCACTGGGATTACATCCTGCTTGTTGCTTTATACGTGCCTATTACCTCTAAACGAGTAGGTAATTTAATGCACCTAAACCCCTCGAAACCCACAATTGAAATGTTCACTCAAACTCCAACTTTTTGAACGTCCACAATAACTATGTATCACTGGTTTTGTTCTCGTTTTAATCATCCACACATAATAAATACCCTTAAACTCTGTTGACATTATAACCTGAAATAATTAAACTTAACATAAATAAAATATAACAATATAACCAAATTAACAGACATAAATTAATTTAAACCTCATTTAGATTGATGACCTGTCCTCAAATTAAATAAATATATTGACAGATACAATAAACATTGAACCTGGACCCTTCAGGTGTAATCACAATATGAGTCCGGTGCTCCCATTAGCCAAAATTCCACAAAGACACTTAAGAAATAACTCAGATCAACCTCTGGCTTAGACTCTAAGCCTACAACAACAAAAAACAAAACCTAACTTTAAGAGTTACTAAATCAAGCTAGACATATAACAATCAACCAAAATCCATAAACTAGTATGTTCTTAGCTAACGAAAATCTGAAACCGTAGAGTTTCCAAACTTATAATAGTAAAAAAAAACCCTCAACAATTACATTATGAACATGTAACACAAAATCCTTACTTGTTAATGATACAAAAAAAAATTAGATAAAATCGATACGACTTCCAAGAATCAGGAAATAGTCTCCGTGGTGTCTTCCCAAAAGGGCGAAAGGCTAAAGCTCTTAAAGCTTCTGTCAGTTCACTGAATCGGTTTCGGCTAACATCAGGATAAGCAAAAGGGGTTCTATTCTCTACAATATTATATCATAAAGGGAAGAACACAAACTCGGGTAACTAAATCCACACACAAAAACCCAAGTAATTATCCGGGGGATAAATAAAAAAAATGCGGAGGGAATGTAAAAAAAAAACAATCCGTTTAACTCCAAGAGTTAACTGGCCTAAGTAACTAGCTTCTAGTTCACTTCTAAAGGATTTAAAAGAAAGAAAAAAAAACTCGGCGGTGCAGACTTTCATAACGACACATGTGGCTCAAACTTCCCATCAGCAGTTTCATGGCACCCATCACCAGCAATATAATATCTTCTTAACTTCTTATAATGGTTCTACAACGACACGACAAAAATATAAAAATTTCAGACTAGATCCTCAAAAGCGCTTCACTGAGAAGGTTGGAACAACTTTCCAAGACCCAGAGAAAGTGCAGGCATCTATCTCATTCAAAAGAAGTGTCCCTCAGGAAAGGTCGTCCACACGAGATCCTGGAATGACACTCCTCGTAGTTACCACTGCTATGGTATACCGGCTCACATTAACGGTTCGGGCTTCACATCTTGACGAATACAATCTTGCTGTCTCGGTCTCCTAACTTGGCCAAGATAGTTCGCTGAGGTTTGGGGGTTTGTTTCTTTTCTACCATACGTGTGTTCCATAGTTACTCTAGTCAGCTTATTATAATAATACCAAACTAAATAAAATAAAATTGTCGGAGTTCATAAAAAAATATATATCTTCTAAAGTGAAATAAAATGTGTGTCTTTTCCTATTCTAGTCTTGGGTTCTTCCCTCGCCTTATTTCTTATGTCTTATATCTTCTGTTCTTGTTCTTCTTGTTCTCCTAGTTATCTGATTGTCGTAAATTTTCCTTACTTTAAAAAAAAAATCTAACTCCTCTATCCTTGCCAATTCTGCGTCCTTAACTTGTAAACCCTCCGCCCCATCTGGGCCGCTTAAGCAGCAAGTTGACCATTTTCCTCTCTCACTATGACGTTCTCGTCAAAAGGCTGAGGAGCTCGTTCCGAGTGGGGTGAAGTGTTGGGTCCCCGGTAACCATGGTTACCTCTAGCCGTAGACTCGTACCGGTAGTATGGATGTTGTTGTTGTTGTTGTTGGGAGGATTGTTGGGGTCTATTATGATATCCTTGGTCCCTCTCACGAGAGTAAGGGTGGTTACGATCACTCGGTCCGTTATCTCGAGGTGGCTTCCACTCCCTTGCTCCAGGATTGACGCACCCCCTGTCGTTAGGTTCTCTGTCCGGACGGCGTTGGGACGAGTTACACTAACCTACATTACCACCTTGGTCAACTCTAGGGGGTCTGTCTCTCCGCCATAGGCCTCCTTGGCGGAATCCTTCCTGTGGCCCATGAGATTGCTCATCCCTCCTAAATCCTCCACTATAGGGTTTAGTGGGTGAAACCCTGGACGACATACCATGGTCACGCTTCCGTTCTTCTTCTAGCGCATCAAGTCTCTGTAGACCCGCTCTGAACTCCTCTAGGGATTCATATGTAGTCCCAATGAGCAACTCTCTGAGTCTGAAAGGCAACTGGTGGGTCACCATGTGCACAATTTCCGTGTCCGTGATTTGTGACTCAAAGTGGCGACTCTTGGCGTAGATGTCCGCCAAATAGCCCTCTAAGGTCCCTCTTTGTTCGCTGTATTGGGACGCATGCAGTTTAGCGCGCAATTGTCCCTGTGTCTCAGCCGACCAAAACATTCCCAGGAACTTTGACCGGAAATCCGTCCATCCTGAAACTCCCTCCTTACTAACCGACCACCAAGGTACGGCGTCACCAATTAGAGAGTTGCCCGCAAGTTTTACTTTTTCTTTATCAGAGAGGTGGTGTCCCTCAAACAACTCCTCTAGGGCCGTAATGTGCGCTACTGGATTTTGTTGATTCCGACGGCTGAACCGGGGAAGTCGGTTCTCCAACGAGCGCTCTCCTAATAAAGTTAGCAAAGGTGACATGAAATTGTCAGGGCCAGTGTTGTACCCCGTCCTTGACCCCTCAACGATGCTCTGTACTTGCCCCTGTAGGTCCGCTATCGTCTGAGTTACGTTATTCATCTTGCTTTCGAGTCTCTCCTGGGCTCGAACGTGGTCCCTACTCTTTTCATCCAGTCTGGAAATTGCTGAATGTACGGCGGTGGTAGTCCCTACTTGAGTCTGTCTTTGCGTGTGCACTTCAAGGTTCAGTGAGTGCAACCCTTCCTCTAAAAGCGTGGTTTGGCGAGCTAATCGCTCCTCCACTACCTTCCGGTTCGACTCTAGTTCCTTATGTACCTCGGTAAGAATAATCTGAGCTTTCTCCTGTACCTCGGCTAGTTCCAGGGAAACCCGCTCTTCTGAAACAGCAATCCTCACTTCCAAGTCCTCCCTAGTACGAACTAATTCATTAGCAAACTCGTTTCTTAAGGAGCTTGCCAGTGTCCCTATATAGGTTTGAAGGTCCTCCTTAGCCTGCTCACGACTGTCCCTTAGTTGGCCCTCTAAGCTGGCTTTCAGTTCCTCTTGTCCCGCCCTCATCTGTTCCTGACTAGCTACCAGCTGTCCTAAAAGCTGTTGGATTCCCGCTAGAATATCGGGAGGGGGTGTTGTAGGAACCTGGACAGCGGTGGATTGTATACTGGGAGGAGAAACAAAAGTGTGAGGTAGGTCAAGTGGAGGGATAGAGGTGGTTGGTAGATCAGGTGTCCTAACCTCGTCCCCAATCTCCTCTAACAACTGAGGAATCACAGTTTCCTCCTCCTCAATACTTCGTCTGATCTCCTGTGACTCCATCTTAATCGTATCCGTAGTCTGACTTACCGTGGAATCCTTATCTCTAATTTTACTTCTAAGGAAATAACCTGCCGGTTTCAGACCTCGTGAACTAATCACGATTTAATAAAAGTTGTCTTTGTGAAACCTTTACTAGTAAGATACATTTTTTTTTTCCAACATGAAAGGAGGCCCCACGTTGGGCGCCACTGTGAACTCTTCCTAGTTATATTTTGTTTGTTGTTAAATTTCCTTTTATTAAATTTTAATTTATAAAAATTTATTTACATCAAGCATTCATCTTTGAAAAAGTGTGATTACAATATTTGGGTTCAATAATATAATTTACTTGTTACTACAATTAACTCGGGGGAAATAAAAAAAACTATAATACTACAAAAAAAACCAAATTTGAGCACGGGACTCTCTCAGGACCTCTGGGTCATGTTGGAAAAAAAAATGTAACCTTTACTGTTTAAGCAGACTTACTAAACAATCAGATATTTAATTTAAAAAAATTTGAACTCTTTAAATATATAAATACTATACACATTCATTATGATCAATTTCCTCAATGAGGTTGTTCGGTGGATACAAAAAAAACAAACAATGAATACTAAATAAAGTTATTGCATTTTGTCGAAGTCGATAATAAAAGGTTTCATTTATAGAGTCAATTGTGGAAACAGAATATTACGTTTAGAAGAAAATTCTACTGTTGGTGTATTAAGTTGAAATTAATATTATTATTTGATTTTGGAGCAATAAATTTTAAAAGGTGATGAAGTCTAGTCGAAATTGTAGCAGAAAAAAAAACCAAAGGATGAATCATGAATAAAATTTAGGTTGATATCACCTCATGTTGATGGAGTCTTGTAATGTCTTCTGCGTTGAAAATGTTAGTGGATCATACCAACTCACTTGTAAGTCATAGCCGTGGTCTGGAGATAATTAAAGCTGTCCCAAGTAGTTGTACCATCTTTTCCATTAAACATTCTTGTCTGTGATTATTCTTCGGGAAGTTTGTAATCCAATACCAATATTATATTTGTATTTCACCAAAACACTAATTCACAACACAACTTTATTCCATTGAATTTTTTACAAGTCAGCGTCCTTTTTGATTCTTAATAACAAGCCACGCTTCCTCTTTGCTCTCCCCCTTCCCCACTGTTGGAGTCATTTTCATTACTCCTTGTATAGGGCGGCCATTTCAAATCTCATAGAGGATGATAAGACGGATTAAACTCCAGTTTAATAATAATAATTTCTTGATAAAATAACTGTACAGGCATTATTATTCTTGGTTTCCTTCAACGCAATGCAATGACCGTTGGAAATAGTAAATTTAAGATAAATAACCACTTAAGGATAATTAAATGTAAATAAAAGTATGCCTTGATAGAATTAAAATTCTTACAACATATATAAACACTAACACGTTGTTATAATAGTCCCATGAGAAAACCACTCTACAACCTCTAGTTTGTTAACAATGTTATTGACAAATGTGAGCATATTCGGTCCTATAAGAATCTAAATAAACTCGTGGATAAGATCAGCTTACACTATAAACATACTAGAGAGTTATATAAAAACGAAGATAAGCTTAGATGAGGCTTTGATCCAAAAACAGGCAGCTTTAATGTGTGATGGCTTACATTACAAATGACATACTTGTTTAATTATTCAAATAAGTTAATTAATCTATTACGTGTATTTACAATTATATTTATATATGTTTAGGGTTTATTGATGACCCCTTTCTTAGAGCCGGTAAACTTTCAATCCTTTAGCATAAAACCGACAGTCGCCTTCTGGCCCTCCATACGAAAGACGGTGTTTGGACGACTGAAATATCAGAAGCAAATATCTCAAACAGTAAGTAAATTACGTTTTAGAGCGAACTACCCCATACTTTATACAACCTAACAAGTCAAGGCTACGAGTATGGTTGGCCGTATCTATCACAGTGTTATATTTATTCACTCAGCCAATACAACTGAAGCATTATTAACACACAAAACTTTGGAAATCACCCCTATGCCTAGCTACCATTATGAGAAAATCTGTTACGATTGAGACCCTTTGCGGTAAATGTAGATTTAAATGCTGTTATTAGAATGGTCTTTATTTATAAACTGACCTGTGCAATGTTTACAAAGTACCCAGCATTAAAAAACATATGTTGAAAATGAACATATTATTATTCGTTAGCTCTACGGATATAAAGTTTGTTTACCATGTAAAGGTACGCTTGTCTGATTCCTCAAAAGGCTAAAACATGGTAGTTCACCGTAATTCACAGTGATGAATTAACTGCCGGGAGAATGAGTTCATTCTGTGGTTTTTCTAGTTTTACGTTGGTTTGTATATCAGGTATTGATTTAAGTAGTTGTTCGAAAAGTTGCAGGTTCCAAGAACTTGGAGGAGTGATGTCTAGTACGTGGTTGCTGTATTGAACATTGAGATTTAGTGAAATTAAAATCTCGGCTCATGAATTCTCAATTATATTCTTCCTGTAACGAGGGTCAATACATAATCTGTGCTACAAGTATTGTCATTGAGATGACCATGAATAGCTGAGGCTTTGTGGCGCTGTTTACCTAGGAAACTCCTCTTCTCAGGATGAATATAGTCTAGGTGGGATGAATGAAAATATATCAAGAATATCACAATATTTGGAGGCCATGAATGATCTTAACTGGTGAGATTAAAGATTTTATTTGAATTTGAATGACAAATACATGTATTTTTATTACTAAGCTGTCAATAAATTAATAACCCTCCAGATGGTTATGATAAACTTTTTCAAATTAGTTTTTTATTTTTCATGATAAAAAAATCATAGTAAGTTATTATTTGAGAAGTTTAATTAATTAAAGTTAATCAAAATGATTTCGAGCATTAATGTATATTTTTTTCAAAATAAAATAAAACGCTCACGGGCATTATATTGTCTAAAATGATCACTTTTGAAACTCAACATTCTGACCCAAGTGGATGTGGGTGGAGACATGAGGATGCAGGGGAGTAATGTCAATGCTTTATTTATCGAAATGAACTATAAGACCCAAAGCTAGTAAGGGTATGGTAAACAATTCTCAGACCTGTTATAAGACACTTAAACTAGCTTACATAAGAAAACAAAGCTCGATGATGAAATATTGAGAATTTCAAGTGACTTATGTAACGAAGTTTTTACCATAAACTTTGAAGAACCAGTACAATGGGGAAAAACACAGGCTTAAATTTGAAATATTCCTATTATTATTATTATTATTATTATTATTATTATTATTATTATTATTATTATTATTATTATTATTATTATTATTATTATACCTTAATATTTACCTTTAGGTACTTGGGATTGTATCATAAAATCATTGATGTAATTTTCGCTTAGATCCTAAATAAACAATGATTGATTGGTTATCATTAGTATTATTATACTTAGCACCGTGCCTTACTACCCATCCGGGTTATGCTCTATTCCTCTTATTAAAATACCATGAATAATTCCATAGCTTTGTTTCAAGTTTCATAATAATTGTTTAGAAATATCACAGCCAAGCTGGTGCCAAAGAGTCAGTTATTACGTGTAACTGCATAGATCGAGTATCGTCAATATGGTGAATCTTTCACAACCGGTTGCAACATAGTTCCCCGACATTATTCAGATACCGTCACTTATATATCTATATCTTTATGGATCAGTGGAGAATCTCCCAGTAGGTCACTAGCCTCATGTATTTCATCAAGTTGGGTTTACTTGCGACCGTATTATTATATGGCTACAAATTCTAAAGGAGAAGTAAACAATTACTAGGACCAAGTCCAGGAAAGATAATTTTTTTATAAACCCACAAGTAAATTATTTATTTTAAAAAATCAGGGAAATATGTTAGCTATTTCTTTGTTAGGATGAAGATGTCCGTAATATATGTTTATAATTACCAAGAATGCGTGGGTAAATCGACTTCAGTGAACAATAATAGGACCATAAGTATATAAAAATGCGTGGTAACATCTCCACCATTTATTCAATGACGTACAGAATAGGGTCCTCAAACCATATTAAATAAAAGTGGTAGTATTTAATTAAGGTATCTGTCATTGTAAAATTTTAATCATCCTCACAAATATAAAATGCTACCGTGAATGGCACTGAGCTCCTTAAGTTCGTGTAACTACGGCCAATATTAACTTGTCACCAAGGCAATATAATATATAATCCTATCATATAATTTGAAGAAACATAGGTATCGATCATCAAAAAGGGGAATAATAAAACTCACATTTATCTAAGTCAACAAATATGTATAAGTGACATTTAAATCCTGAAAATATACATTTAGCCCAAACTAATGTCCCCAAATCTATGCAAACTCAAATACTGGAAACATTAAATAGTCATACTTGACTGTGACTAAAAAATACTGGGAGCATGAAATAATCATCCTTGACTATGACTAAAAATATTTGCACCCTAAATATTCGAATGAATTACGTATTTAAACAGAATTTAATAAAGTGAAATGTAGATTAAGAACATAGTTTAAATCAAGAATTTGGCCACCTTTCGTATGAAACAGCCTTCTGCTAACCTTAAGAAATGGCATACTTCACGTACTGTTTGGATAAACATGTGCTAGCATGTTAGTGCTACATGAAACTTAATACTGTATTACCCCCTAGCCCCCCACCCTTCCTCTATGTGGCGGGTCAGTTCATTGGGGAAACCTTTAGGCGTTTGTTCCACCATCTTAAATATAAATATGTAAATCCTGCTATGTTGTGTACCCGCAGGAAGATATTACTACCTGTTTAATCTCACTATATTAATTTAATAAATATATTTCAAACAAGAAGATAAAGGGAGCTACCAGAACAGTATGATGCTTTGCATAATTACAGATAATCTCGTTCTCAAGAAGCCATCGTTGTTTTTAAATATCGTCCATGCCTAAATAGAAATTAAAGATAATTATAAACATTTATCTGTTGGAAAAATTTTATAATTATCTTTCATCTCCATTTAGGCATGAACAATATGAACAAAATGAGACCATTTCACTTTTCATAAATACATTTTTAGTTTTATATTTTCTAAAAATATATTAAAAGTGAAATTGTCTCATTTTTAACATAGTTTCAATTCTGTGATTAATGTAAATGATGTTAGACATAGAAATAGTCTTCTTCAAACAATAAACGTAAGTGTTTCTATCAAACTCACTAGAGAATGTTTTAAAATAAGTTAGGAAAGCTTCAGAGCCACCATGCCAATAATAGTTAGTGGCACAGTATGTTCTAAATATTTTATGTATCAGTTATCTTTTAAGAACACATTTCACCATACTATAGTTCATTTACTCATAATTAGATATTTTGTTACTATCTTATTTTATTAATATATTTATTTTTATTTTAAAACTTTAATTTGTATTTAAATAAAATTGTAAATAAATTAGTTACGAGAAAATCGTGACATTCTTTAAATATCATGCTTTTAATTTATTTCTAAATAAAGAGAAAATATACAGTATATTCAAATGCAAAGTACTTTACATTTTTTATTTCAAATGTGTGTAATTAGACATGTCATACCACAAAAATTACACAAACGAAAAGTTTAATCAGTCACATAATATAGAGAGGCCTATGACTTCCAAGTTAACCAAAGACATAGTCAAAATGTTGATTAAAAATATTAATTATCATTCTTTAATAAACAGAGTGGTACATATTATGCATATCTATACACTCGGCTACTAACATTCAGGGTTTGGTTGAATGAAAATATAAAAACATGTAATTTGTTCTTATATACCTTTGATACAAATAATGAGAATATTCTAATTTGTGAAATATTGTATAATATATAGAAAATAATACTGAAATCTGTAACACCCATGGAAACGTGGATTAAAAATGTATATCATATAGTTTTATTTTCCCATGATGGAGACGTCGGGGTACGAGTCTTAGCTGAATATTCTGAAAGTAGTTCTTAATAACCGGCTACCCACTCGCTCTCCAAGAAAATTGAATTAAATTTTATCTAAAATCTACTTTCCTCGTGGTTAGTCTATTAGTATAGATAAACACTTAGATGGGTAGAAAGATGTATACAGAAGAAAGTATTTGTAAAAGAATATGTGGAATTTAGAAAGGCTGGAATTTGATCATATATCTTGAATTAGTAGGTTTTAGTAAGTTATTAGGGAAAATTAAGCTAGAATAGTTCTATTAATATAAATATAAATTGGATTTTACAGTTAAGACACACCTCGGTAATTAATATAATCATAAATAAAATATTCATACATGCTCGATGGATTTTAATTGGTTCTGAAAGGCCTGATACATATATATTTTACTAAAATTTTGTCCTTTTATATCATATCCTAATGTCGATACATCCAAACTAGAAGCGTAGTCTCGGCCATGGACTAAATTATCAAAGGAGAAAGAAAATAATCAGTACAAAGATTTAATCATTTTTATTAGCTTTATTGATAAATTAAAGTAAACAAATACATAAACTTCACCAAGATAATGTAATCATCGATTAGATTTATATTTTTTTATTTCAAAACACTTTCAAATAAAAATCCCTTTGATTAATATAACTTTTAAACTAGTTAATTCTGTTAATAACAGACTTATTCCCACTGTTTAAAAATTCTTAAGTACATAATGTTAAAAATTATACCATATTATGAGGGCCTATCATTATAATAGTCTTAAGATTTAAAGTGGGAATATATCCTTTAATTTCTTCTTAGATTTGAAGATAAAGGAGATCCAATTAGATTAGAAATACTATTAACACGATACTCAATATTAATTTATATTAATAGAGAATAGTCTTTGCTCACGTGGTTTAGACGTTAGTCTGGAACTGTATATAAACACACAATATATATATATATATATATATATTATAAAGTTGAAAGTATGTCTCTCTCTGGGTAATATAAGGAACTTCTAGGTTACTGGATAACTTAATTTTGCTGGAAGTCAGAAGGATTGCCCCATACAACTATAAAGATCTAAAAAGGAGTAATTTAAAAATTGGGGTCCAGGAAAAGGATGTAATAAAAATACTTTTTATATGAGGTAGAAAACTAAAATTTGACAGATAGATAAAAATACCACTTCAAATAATCATAAAAGTCTGGAAATTTAAAAATATATGAAAATGTAAACTAATTAATAAGGGGTTAATTCATACACAAAAAAGTTTTTAAGGATAGTAGAAAATGTCAGATAGGTATAAGGACAACTCTAGATAACAGAATAAGTCTGAAAATTTGAGATCTCTGAATGGTATTTAGATAAAAAGCGGTAATATATAATGTGTATAAGATTTCAAAAAATAATATAAGCAGCTTATTCTCAAAGTGGCGGAAAGCTGAAATTTGGTAGGACAGTAAAGGGACTAGTTAAAATAACCAGAAGAGTAATAAAATGTTAAATTGGACCCCAGGAAATAAGCAAAACAGCAAGTGGAGAGGGTTATAAAATACAATTTTAAGTAAAGTAGAACGTTATATTTTAGTAAGCGGGGTTAGGGGGTAAGAATCCCTTCTTAGAACAAAATAAAAATATAATTTTCTAAGATAAAATGAGAAATGCCTTGGGGAATGGGGGGTCAGTTGCATAAAACTAATATAAAAAACTCCTTCTTTGGATCGTTGAAAACTGAAATTTGTCAAGTGGGTTAAGGGACTAATCAAAATAAACATAAGAGTCTGAACATTTTAAACATCTAGATGTAAATCCAGAAGACGGGGGGAAAGGGAAGGGAGGAGGTATTTACTATGAGTAGAAAAAAAACCTTTAAGGGAAGTAGGAAATTAAATTTGTCAGGAATGTAAAGGGAACGCTCAAAATATTAAAAAATATATAGTGTTTCATATTTTATATTTCGAAGTGGGTACTTGTGAAATGGTGAGATTCAAATCTACTAAATTAATAGAACGAACTTCTTATTGGTTTGGTAGAAGATTGAAAATTTTAAGTACCACCTAGAACACAAGAAGTTATTAACATTTAAAAATTTAAAAATAAAGGAATATAAATTCAAAATATCCAATGACAAATAATTAAAAAATTAGTACAGTATAAAATTTAAATATATTATTTAAGATAAAATTTGTATCTCTAATAACTAAATAAATCGAGCACTTACAATTCAAAATGAAGGAATGGAAAACAGTCAGGGCCTGAAATATCCAAAAATAAGATTATCAACTACTTTAAAGTGATGGTATAGAGTAGACCTCCTTAAAAGCTGAACATTTTCAAAAATTTAAAATTACAAAATGGTAGAGTGGAGAGAGAGAGAGAGAGAGGGAGAGTGGGTGTGTTTGTGCAGGTAATGGATATGAGAATAAATTAACTAAATTATTTTTTTTTAATTTATTATGTTAGAAAATAGAAATTTTTAATATAGCTAAAAATGTATTAAAGTTTTTAAAACAATACATACCTTGGTTTGAGGACAGCTAATAATTACAGAAACTAATATAAAATTTATTTCGAAGTGTGGTATATAGCTTAAAATACTTTACAGCCGCTAGGACAACCACCCAAAATATTCAAAAGATATTAAAAACTTGAGATTTTAAAATGGCTCCAAGAAATGGGGTCCTCAAAATGTTCTAAGTAAATAGAAAAAAAAAAGTATCGATATGGAATAAAGTTTAGGCATGTTATTTAGGTAAATATATCTTTCCAGATAATCGAATTATATCTGAGTAAATGGAATTTAAAATAAAATAGGTGAAAATATAAGAGCGCATAATTTATATACCTACTGGCGAGTGGATCAGGTTACATGAATTACATACCCTGTAATCATCACACAGAATTGCTAGGATGATCGAGTCTCGTGTATTACGGTGGGCAGGACATGCAGCGAGAATGGAAGAAACTACAATTATGTTCGGGGCAATGACTCGCAAACTTACTCGGGATATACCATTGGGAATACCTAGATGTAAATGGAAGGATAGCATTAGAGTGGACCTGAAATAGATAGGTATAGGTTGCAATGAGGTTGACTGGATGGAACTAACTCAAGATAAAGATAGGTGGCAAACTTATGTAAGTGTGACAATGAACTTTCGAGTTCCTAATGCCATAGCATTAGTAGACACTCTTTTCAGTGTGGTTAAAAATTTAAACTTTAAAGTCAAGTAAAAAATATCAGATAGCTAAATAATTCTAAAACTTCAAAAGGTGGATATGAAAGCCAAAATGGGTTGACGGATGGGGGGTTAAGGCTTGAAATTTCTCCAAAATTCATAGAAATAATGCGGAGAAAAACCTAAATTTGGCAAATTGGTAAAAGGGCCACTCACACAGATAACATTAAAGTTGAAAGTTTTGAATTTTAAATTAGGGCTCAGGAAATTGACTAAACCCCCTCAAAGCTCTAAGCTAAGATAAAGAAAAATGTCTATTTGATGGCTGGTTTTAATTTTATATAGGTGGGAGAGTGAAATTTATAAAACCCAAAAATAAAGATTATCTTAAAGGGGATCCATAGCGTTGCAATAACATTGCTACATATCGAATATAAGCTCTGGCTTACACAGGAACGACATTATAATTAAAATAAACAACTTCTGGTGACAGTGCTTTGTGAGCCATGATGCTCTTTGGGAAACTATGTTATTAATTTACGCCATATATTTCTATATTAGTTTATTATTTCATTTGTGCTCTTTGGTAAACCGTTATTCTCTTTTTTCCAACATTTTTCTGGAACAGTGTATATTAATTCATTTCACATATTTAATTATCGTGCTCAGTTAATTGTTTATATTTAAATGTGCTGCGTTGTTTGTGCTATGTGTTTGTTTTGGGGGTGGATACAATTTTGTTTCAAAGGTTAATTAGCTTTAATTTTTTTATATTTCAACTGTAGTAGGATTGCCATTGCTAGTTCAATAACGAACAAGGAAGAACTTTATAATGTTGGTAGCCAGATGTTGATCTTCATTATTTGATGGAGTTTTGATGCGGTTTAACCGTTAAAGAACTAGGTAAAATGCGAATATATATATATTTTTTCGCAGTTCACCTAGTTATATATATATATATATATTCTCAGTTCACCTATTTTTATATATGTATATATAACATTCAACATTGATTAAAGAATGTCCATGCCAATTTCGCTCAAATTGAACAATAAATTTGCTAGTAATCGTGGAAGAAACAAATTAACAGAAGGCTAATGAAATTGACAAATGATCATGTTCCGTTCACGTTCCATTCAATTTATAAGAACCAATTACCTCTTTATATTTCATATTCAATGTTATTAACTTTGAATTAAATTTTGATATGATGAATTTATTATATATTTTTGAGCTATATATATTTGTACTTTTTATTTGTAATAATTACTCATAATCGATATCACAAATGCTGACTGCCTAGTCCGAAACAGTTGTGCTATAATCTAAAGAAACAAGCTTAACATGATTTATCTTTGTTTCTGAATATAATAATTATTTAAAAAAAAATTTATACCCAATACATTTCCAAAATATTGGCATAGGAAGATTGGTTAAATAAAAGCTAGGTTTGTTGAGCTACGTATGGTCATGGGTGTAGATTTCTTTTGTCATTGGACAATCGAGGAATCTGACCAAGAAGTTCTAGATTCAATTTGGCAATGTGGTGATAAGAGGTTAGTGCAATAGTACATATTTTGGCAAGTAAGTGAATGGAGTATTGTTCCCAGTGCGGTATGGAAATTCTTTTGAGGGGATATACACGTGATTTGGCGATTAGAATATCAACAGTCACTTCTTGTCGGGGTCAAGACATTTGAGGTAGATGCAACATTCATATACTGCCTCACAGGTATCACATAGCCTATGGCGTTGAATGTAAAATAGAGTATCACCTGACACAGTGTATATATTTACGCTAAACTGTTAGCTTCATCCCCTTTAGAAGGAACACCTTTTTAAATGGAAAAAAATAATTGAAGTTGTCTACTAGTGCTTATTTTTGAAATATGAGATAATATCTGCACTTGGAGTAAATTCAAATGAAAAAAAAGGGGAAATACTGTTAAAGAGGTCAACTGCAACAAGGTGTGAAACTAAACACAGTTGCACTGTGCAGCTGGAATATATTAATTTTATACCAGTAGCCTAATTGTAAAAAGTTAGAAGAGTTGGCGAAATATGAAATCTTATTCAAGGTATACAGAATGTCTTCAATGAGGGAGACCAAACCAAATCATAATTAATAGGGAAAATAAATTTAGAATGGATATTCATGAATTCATTTGGAACTATTTTAACATTATTCCTAAAACTTTTTCTTTTATTAAAAATAAAGTTGAAAAACTTAGCCTTTTATTATATGAAACAATTATAAACAGGACGTTTTAAACAGCTAAGATAACATTAGGTTGGTTATTTAAAACAATAAATTCATTATTCATACTTTTTGTAAAGATACTAACCTCGCTTTATTAATTGTAGAATTAGAACTGTTATCACTCAGGCACCTTTAGCTAGGAATTGAATTTGGATTTTAAAATATCTTAAAATAATTATACATGGAAATAACTGGAAACTGTTTACTGTGTGTTTATTTAATTTAATTTTCAATTGTGTCCTAATAGAGGTAACTGTTACACTCTCTTTTTTAATTAAAACGGACTTCCTTTTATGTTATTGTAATTTTAGTAACCCTATGTTGTCAAATTCTTAGGGGTAATTGATAGGAGAGTAGCTCCACCCCCAATAGGAGTCCCGTTAACACCTCAGAGGTCCCAAGATTAAGTGGTTATTTGTTTTTTTATAATATAATTTATTTATATATCTCAATTAGAAGTTAACAATAAACAAATTTTAATCAATAACAAAAATTAATTTTGAACAGAAAGATAGATTTTTTTGGTAATTATTAATCAATTTTTATTACATAATCAAATTCCCTTATTTTTGTAATACTGTTCCATTAAAAATGAACTAAATTTATTTATTCTTTTGAAAAGTATCCATTTAAGTTTTACAGGTGTAGCTATAAAGAGATTTAATATTATAAATTTCCATTATAGTAAATGATCAAATGAAAATTCTTATTCTTAGTTCCAATATCTTCGATGTTCTCGGTTGTTGCAAGGTTTAATTATGTTTCAATGCCATACATGTATTCTAAACAGCTATTGTAATTAAACAGCTACTGTAATTAAACAAAACAACCATTGTAATTGACTCTTAATGGAAGTTATTTGAGATTAGCATATGCTACTTAACTACTTCAAAGTATTCGTACATCTAACTAATGAATCTGACAAAATAAAGCTGAAAAGCACAGTGTGCTTTACATAATATGTGAGATTTGACACATAGTACTCAAGCAATCAATTGATCAACTATTGTACCACTGACAATATATAGATAAAGGTTATTTTAAATTCATTCGTTGTCGAAAATAAACTTTACGTATTAATAGTATTTTATACTCATGTACAACTAATGGCAGTTATAAAATAAGGTTTTTATTTTCATATTTTTTTAGATGTACCAGATATTGGTAGTCTATATATTTAGTTTGAGGATAATAACTTGATAAATGGTTTTTCCTAGTTGTATTATTTTAATACAAAGATAATGATGATAATAATAATAATAATAATAATAATAATAATTTAAACCTTTTGATTATTTATTTAAAAATATTTTTTTATTTTGTATATATATTTTGATTGGTTTTGATTTTTTTTCGGAATATCTTGAAGAAAAGCAAATTAAAATAAAAAGCCTAGTGACTAAAATTTTTTTACCTTAAGATATACATAAAATATATAATATATTTACTATAATTAATATAATCTAGTCAGTAATATCATAGGTTGTACTTCCGAATGAGCATTTAGAATATTTGTAATAATTATAAATTAAACGAGAGATAATTTCAATTTAATTACTTTGATTACAATTTTGTGACGGTATTGATTACTGATAATTAACGCTGTCTGATAAATACTAATGATGTAATAGAACCCAAATGTAATTCAACTTTGTATGGTAAACACAAATTTAGATTAATTAATAGAATTGAGTAATCAAAAGAAATAAAATCTATCAGATCAACACTAGGCTATATTAAATCACATTACTTATATTTTGTTAGACTCGCAACGGTGGTCAAATGGTTTAAAGTATCACCCTCGCAAAAAACTGCATTGATAGTTGCAGGTATGCCGGGGTTCGTATCTCAGCTGGGAGTATTAATGTTTATTTATAAAAGGTTTCCTCATCTTCCTCTTTGCAAATGCTGTTGCATCTCTAAATTTTACCTTTATCATCCCTACCCTAGTCAATGTAAAAATGCTGGTATCTCGTTGGACAGGTAGTAATCCATGATACTATATAGGCCTATACACTTTATTGGAATGTAACAAAGCGTAAATATCGCGCCTAAAATTGCTTACAGATCTACTCTGACTAGAATATGAAAATCTCCATTTCTTTAGTCCCCTTCACTTCGCTACCAACTCCCTCCCGATATAGACATTTTACATTTATTCTCTCTGATCTTTTCACTTTATGAAACTGAATGTGCAACAATAGCCTATATAGAAGAAGACACCATTCGCAAATAGAAAAATGTTCAATACAGGCCTCAAATCCATTTTAATTAAACTCTAAACTTTATATGTTTATAACTTATATAATATAGTTTCAAATCAACATTCTGAAAACCTATTTCCAAACATCATGTTTTCTGCGTCTTACTATCCGTCTGGATACATCCATCCAATTATATTAATAATTAAGATGGTGGGTTGGGATGAAGAAATAAAAATTTCAGTTAAAATGTACCCATCTTTGCGTGGAGAGATCGTTGTAAACTATTAATGAACAATCATCCTCAGAATCTTTAGCCGGGATTAGGATTGTTCTCCACCATTTTTCTGAACTCTAGTGTACTGTGGGAAAGTAACATCTTTAGTATAGTATTACTAGACTATACTGATAAACGTCAGAGTAATATATAGACATACAGTAAAACCTTGGATTGCGAGTAACTTGGTCTGCGAGTGTTTTGTAAGACGAGTAAAAATTTTGAATAAATTTTAACTTGATAAACGAGCGATATCTTGCAATACGAGTAGTACTATGGTTAAGCTTTGTCTGCCGAGCAGTGTCATTGGATAGGTTCTTTGTTAAAGTCGCACAAAAAGAAAAATATTCCAGTGATCCAACATATAGCAGTGATTCCGTTTGTGACAGTGAAAGTCGACCTAAACAATAACACACCTCCTCCTCTCATCTCTCTCGTCCACCTCACACCAGCCACTATTAAATTTAATTAATAAATTTGATTACAGTAAAGTTACATTTAAATAACGAAAATAAAAAAGGTATTAATCATTTTTAGATTAAATATATTTGGGTTGTGGGACGAATCATCTGAGTTTCCATTAATTCTTATGGGGGAAATTCACTTTGATATACGAGTGCTTTGTATTACGAACACGTTTACGAAACGAATTATGCTCGCAATCCAAGGTTTTACTGTATATAGAAAGGGCTTTTTGTTTTTCTTTAAAATCATGTCCACGGTCCCATATTGTCAGGACCACTCTAGTTCATATTCAAAGATTGTTTTATGTATATGTGTGTGCATATAATGACACTATTACTATTTGGTTGTATTAGTTTATATGAATATATTCTGATAATATATTTCGTGTTATTATTCCTAAATCAACACCATACCTCAGTCGGTAGTGGGTCTGTCTTCTGTGCTAAAAGTCCCGGGTTTTCAATCCTGGCATTGCTGAAAAATGTATCATGGTAAAATGTGGGTTTACCCTTTCGCAGTGATAAATTAACGGCCCTGGGAAGGGGGTGGATGAGTGGAGGGTGGAGGATGTTGGGTCTGTTCTAGATTTAAGTCAGTATATTTAAGTTGGGTGCTGACATCAGTCGTTTCAAAATGTGCACGTTAAATAACTAAAGAAGAATTAAAAATGATATCCGTAAATTGGAAAAATCATTGCTAACTGGATACGGGAATCGAACTCGGGACCCCTGGATTAGCGTGCCAATGCTCTACCAAAAATCTATTTAGAATTTTTCCCATGCTGGGGATCACTCTATAATAACAGTTTAAGGCAGAGTCTGTGATAGACGTGTGTAAATCTTCAGCTAATTTGAGCTATCATTGATAAAACAGTCATCTACAACTCGGGGGTCGACTTAATGTTCCCGATTTTACACTGACATATAGGGGTGTGCAAAGTACACTTTTTCAATTTGAAGCTAATTCCAAACGAATAATATGAAATACTCAAATCTAAATCAAAGTTCGAATATTTAAAAAAAGAAGTTTAATCTTGGATTGGATATTGCTTTACATAACTATGTAAATTTAGTTATTCAATTAATTTTTAAAATTATATATTTCAAAGATAATTAATATATTTTGTCTTAAAATGATACAGTAAGTTATTATCACCAAATGTAACTATTTTATATTTTTTAAGCATTCATTAAGTTGGGATGAAAATAAAACATAAAATGAAACTAATAAACATAAATGTGTGTCTTAAATTTAAATATTTTTTGGTATAGCTTCGTAACTGTCGATTCTGAAATTTTACTTTCGAATCTAAGTCAAAGCGAATGAATATATGAATCCAAGTAGAACTTTATGAAGCTTGGCGCACCCCTACTATACATGAAACGAGTTGCGTAGAGAAAGCTTTCACTCGTACAAATAATTGACAGGACTAGCGAAGCTTGTAGGTTTGAAACTTTCTTTAGGTTGCGTATACATCCACATCTTCTTTAATATTACTAATTTTTTTAATGACACCTAGATATGGGAATAGAACATGGGACTCTTAGATTAACGCACCGATGAATACTATATCATTGAGATGTACAGAATTCGATTCCCATGTCCAGGTGTTATTTTTAAAATCGACGAATATGATATTTATGGGGCTCTGTCCATAGCTAAAATATAATTTCCATCTTATAAGTTTCACTATTTATGTACAATCCGCTTACCACGAAGGTTAGCAAGTCTACCTTGATAGTATATATGGTTGTGCAGTCTATGAGATAGGCTCACGGTGTAATCAGTCAAGGTAAGATGTAATGTTACTGGGTAAGGGGAGTTTTTCGTTAATAAAGGCATTAACATTCTCCACGATTGTTAATAGACAACGTATACAGCTAAAAACAGAACAATACTTACTGAAAACTGTCACATACTCCTTCGTCTCGGCTTCAGAGATATTTTTCGTCAAGCTGGCAAAGGTGAAGTTGGTTTCGTTTGCACCGTTTAGTGATAAAATTATTCATGAATCAAGAACGCAGAAGATAGAATGAGGTTACTTTAGAATAAACGGCTAGGCTTGAGCCGTCTAGGATCAATAAATACTTTGGATCATCATTTTAAAAGTACTAATATATTTATGTTAAAAATATGATTTCAAATTTTATCTTTGGATAAATTATTAGCTTGTTACACTTATATGTCTAGTTAGATTTATTTGCAATATTAAATGGTTCATTTACTTAACTTAATACTTTCAGCTTTTTCTTTAACTAATTTTTTCTGTTTTGTCAACAATATTGGTAGATTTCCAAAAAAAATTGTTACACCTGTCATGTCGACCTTTAAAGAATTAGCATGGTTCCAAAAAATGATTGATAACTTCCATGTCAACAACCAAAAAATTGTCAGAATTCCAGAATAATTTCGATATCTGCATTGTCGATAGCAAGGGAATCAGCAAAATTCCGGAATAAAGTTTAAATCCATCGTGTCGACAGCCAGGTGTCCAGCAGATTTCCAGAAAAAAATATTATATGTCTTGCCATAATTCCTGGATAATGGTGACATTCATCGAATATAGTTAAAGCATTTAACCATAATTATATTTAAAGGTCAGTGAATTGAAAACAAATTCCAGAGAACTACAAACATATTAATAAATATTGGAATGCGATATATTTTTTTAAATATCTATATTCTGGGAAATATCTGTCGTTATTGGTGTTTAATAATCAAGTTTTGTCATTCTAAATTAGTTTTTTCCTATAAAATATTCCAACAGGCCTATCTAGACATTTTGTTTTATTGAAGTATTTTGATACAAAACAAGGAGTTATAATGTCCAGCGAAGTAGCTGGCCACGAAATATTAGGTTGGAGAAGAGCATCATTAAATAAATTTTAAAAAAATAAGTTTATTTTATAACAAAATACTTTTTATGTAACATTATGGACACACTATGACACATGAATGATTGTTTTTTCTTAATGTAATATGGGAAATCACTTTTTTCAGGGTTGGCAGTCAATATATCCCTAAAATTTTGGACTAGATCTTAGGGTTTGTTGTTCAAGATCATCCACTCAACAAAAGAGAGACCAAATTATTAATTTTTTTTTTTGTTTCTTTGCACCTTTTTATCCGTATTGGTTATACTAATTTAATTAATTTACAATAAATGTACCAGTGTTTTCATGAAGAATTTTTAGTAGATGACATATGGATATACATAAACATACGCATTATGGGAAATGGCTCTAGGCTATTATTTACACTTTTGTGTAAATTGCAAGCTTAATGATTGATACGACAGAATCACCAGTCTGTGTTGCAAATATTGTTCTCCATGATTGTTCACGCTGAGAGTTTACAACTTAGAAAAGCATCAATTTGTTTTCTATCTAATTTTATTGCCTAAGATTTATTTAAACACTAATTCAAAGAGTGAATTTAGTAAAAATGTTAGCCCCAAATCCTTAAAGATAAAACGGTAGATTGCTATATTTATTCAGGAACACTATGCACTTTCTGCAGAACATTATATAAATATTTTATGATACAGAAAATTTTAGGCTATTTTATTAAAATAATCTGATACCATAGCTAAAAGTTATAAGGATTCTAATTGATTCTGTGTTAGTAATAATTACTTAATTTTGATATCTTACAAATATTTTCTCACTATTTCCTTCACTATTGTTTAGTATTTGGAATATTAAAATTATTGTTAATAATTCGCATTTATATATCTGATAGGACACCCGCCCGATACATCGCTCTTTGTTGAGGAGTATCAAAACATTAAACATAAATTTATTGAATTACCTATTGAAACCAGGTCCTATTTTAACTTGGCATTTCGGATGTCTTGATGTTCTTATATTTGTTTTTCGATATTTGTCAAATGCGTCAATAAAATATAACACATTTTAGCAGAAACATTCTTTAAATAGAGACCAAACATATTAAATGATGTATGATATCTTTATATCTGGCTATCCATTTCAAGATGGCGGCTGCTAAACTCAAATAAATGTATGTACCTTTATATGCCCTACGATAACCCTCAATGCTTGGACCAATTTTAACAAAATTGGATAGCGATACTCAATGCATCTAGGCCAAAATATGTATACACAGAGTTTTTCAATATGGTTATCCATTTCAAAAATGGCCACTGATAAAAAGGAGTTTTGCTTGATAAGGCAACAAATGTTAATTTAATTTTTAATTATATCAATTGATTGACTAATTAGTGCGGTTTTTAATGATGACGTGTACTGCGAGACCAACGTCTTAAATCAGGCGTACCACAGTATCTATGAATACAACTTATTGAATAGATATTATTATTATTTGTATTTTTTTAATTAATTTATTATTATTATATATTATATTATTATTATTATTATTATTATTATTATTATATATTATTATTATTATTATATTATCACCACGTTCGAGTTATACGCACTTAGGCTTAATGTGTAATGGTAGAGTGATTGTGAGATAAAATGGAGGAATTAAAAGTTTAACGTTGAATCCGAACTACGGTGGAGGCCTGGCATCCACACATTCACAAGCTGTTATTAATACACGTCTTGTCAGAGGTTAAGAAAGGATTTGTAAATCAGACAAATCCCATGTCAGGACCGAGGATTTAATCCCAAATCCCCAGCGCAGAAGTCCAACACCTTACCCCTAGACCACCAGGTGACCTCAAGTACGTCATATTTTATATTAACTTTTATTTGTTTGTAATTATTCACGAAATAAATAAAGCTTTATTAAATACTTAATCTTAAAGGTAGTTGAAACCCTACTCTTGTTGAAATATAAACAGTACACCTTTATACATTTCTAAATTTAATCTATCAAATCCGTAAACACAAAAATAATCCTTTTTAAATTTTACGAAAAGATTGTTCAAAATCTTATTGGAATTTTTTTAGCACTGTTAGAACTTCAATTTACTACCCGTTAAGTTTATACCCCTATGTAGTTGTTATACTAATCTGTTAGCTATTAGAAGGGTTGATTTTGGAAGGAATTTAGCCGTATTTACGTGGAGGAAGAGTGAAATCAATTTGATAAAATACACCCTCACTACATCCAGCCAGGATCAACTCTGAAATCCCCATCTCCAGCTGTATAGTCTATTTTGAGAGTATCACCTGAAACTAGGTGACCACCAAAGTGAGTTATTGAGAATTATATAATCTTTTCCTCTCCGTATCTTAGTTCTACATTTGACTAAACACTTGTTAAAAAGATGATAGCGGAAGAATTTCGAAAAAAACATAGCCAAATTTGCGTGGCAGGTGAGTGAAAATTGTGTAAGGGGAAAAAAACTTGTCCCCGGACCTATCTCAACTTGACATAGATTACATATTCCCACTAGTGTAAGGTATATAGCCTTTTAAGATTTAAAATAATTACTGCACCCTCAAACATAATCGTAATAAAAAAAAGTAATATATCATATATCAATTTTCATGGAAAGGACTTTTTATAGAATTATTACATATTTTTTGTACCAATATTGATTATTATTCAATGTATCTAAAGTGCAATTTTTGAACCAACTGATTATATCAACACACGACAATTTCTATGAGTGAGATTGAAAGAGCCTATCAATTTTGCTGGGAAAATTACTTTCACTTCCAGGGTTGTTTTACATGTCCACAATCGACATGGACTTGAAGGATTTACTTCTTCTCAAAAGGAAGTTGTGCTATGGATTTTTACTGTTCAAGAAAAATACGTAACCCCTAGCTGGGTTTGAACCCACAAATAGGGGGTACTGAGGCGATCCCTTTACCTCAACAACACTGATGTCAACACAAAAATTAGTATAATTTAATAATTGTATTATTGTTCTTTTAAAATTACTGACGATATATATCAAAGCTAAAAACTGGCTCACAAGCATGCATGTATGTAAATAGATCTATTATCTTTTATAGACATTTCAGTGAATATTAAACTTTATTAATGTATTTTATAGCACACTTTAGTGGCCTCATGGTCCATCACTAAGGCAATAAATGTGACTGTCTCTAACGTTAATATCGGGTTTTGAATCCTGTTAGGGTGTACGTAGCATAGTTTTTACTAAATATTATCCCCCTCTCTCTCTCCCTCTCCAAGCAAATGGGGGTACAATTAATTTAAATTCAAACTTCCTAATTCCTAAAATATTAATGTAATTAGTACGTGAACGGACAAGTAGTAAGACGCAATGATAAATAAATTTAAAGTGTGTTTGGTGGTAGCTATTGTTCATTCTATCTTAAAATAGCTCCATCCCACAGTCAGCCTCCAACTGAGACACCTTTGGAGCTATCTTATCTTGAGCCAAACGAAGCTCTTGTCTTTCAGTCGAAGAACCATTCCTCTCTTACCTGACTCTTGTTTCTGTAATAGGATATCTCATCCTCCCCCTCCGGCTCTTTATCATCCGTCCTCTCTCTGTTCGCTCACTACAGAGGGAAATACACGCTGTGCCGCACAGGTAGCCTACCTTCCTTCTACCACTCTTCTGTTTACCAGCGGGATATTATGCATCACAGACACAAGGTTACTTTCATATTCATATCCAGCGCAACGAGATGTTTTTTAAAAAAAAGGTGAAAGTGAAGAGAGTGGGAGGGGGAGAAAGTGGAGGATGATGGTACAGGGAGGGGAAATAATAATAAAAGAATTGTACAATAAGTGTCTAAAATGTATTGACAAAAGGTGGGGGTTGTATTTCAGAGGTGAACTCTATATTCATATTAGAGTTTGATGTTGTAAAATAACTACTTTCAAGTGGGTTATTCAAATATCTTTTATAAAGCTTACCTAACATATACAGTTATAATTAAAATCCCATAAATAATTGGTACTTCATTATTGTTAATAAGTTATAATAAATTATATTAAGACTTGAAACTAAATTTTCAAAATTTTTTAGTAATAACCTACCGTTAATAAGATTAAATCTGAGAAAACACATATTATTTTGTAACTTTTATGAAATACTCTCTAAATAGGTCTACATAGAGCTAAATATTTTAAACCAAGATGTTTTTTCCATTAAAAAAAACAGAATTAAAATGGTCGAAAATCACTTACCACTAAACAACTCTTTAATTATTTGTTTTAGAAAAAAAACAAGCACAGTATTTTTTATCATGCTAAGCCCATTTTGTAACAGAATCGTTTGATACATTTTGGAACAATTTCTAATTTCAAAAGTTGAGATTAATCTTTTTTTTTTCGTCTCCTGAGAAGTTATACATTGTTCTTATCATTTTTCACACTTCATAAATATCAATTTTTAACAAAATATTTAAAGGCACTTTCGAAAGTTTTCTAATATTTAAAAATAATTTCTTATTTATCATTAATTTTAGAACGAGAATTAAAAAATTAGGGCACATATAAAACATCAAGTTTTATCAAAAACTCAAGGCAGAAAATTGTATCTATTAGATCAATCTATATAGAAAAGTAGAATGTGATTGTGTGTGACCTAGTTGATGAAGATACATTAAGGAAGGTAATAATTAGACTAAGCCCCATTAAAGAAAGAAGGAAAACCTTTTTAAAACTGTATATCACTACACACTTGGTTTATTCATAAATTATTTTATTATTAAAAAAATATATTTTATGTAATGAGTAGGACTTGAGACTTTCTTTACTTTAGAAGCCAGAGTAAGGAAAATAACCCCTAACTACAGCAGGGAGAATTTTTACATTTTAATTTTAAAAAAATTGTCTTTTTATCAATTAATTAAAATATAAACAGTCATATACACGAAAAGAAAGTAGCATGACTTTCTGTTCTATTTTTATTTTCTGTATTTCTCAGTTCAAATTTTACCTAGAACTCTTGATAATATGTTCTTTAATAAATAAACATAAGTTAAAATAGATAAATCTGCACGTAACTAATTTATTTTAAAATGTGGGTATTAATAATAGTACATAATAAAATGTGTAGCCGATTGACTAATTTTTGAAATGGAATTCACAACTCTCTCTCTATGAGTATTAATTTAGTGGTTTGTCTGAACGTGATTGGTTATTCAACTAAATATGAAATGTTCAGCTAATGATTGAAATTATTTAAACCCAATTTCAGTGTTAATATGATGAGTAAAATGATTCTCTGTGTCAGTTGGGTGAAACATTCTGAATGAAAATTGAGCATCGCTCAATCAATCAATATTCTTGATAGAAGTAATTAAGAATTGATTGAGTTTTAAAGTGAGGATAAAGAGTGATCTAGCCTGCTTGCTAGCCACATTTCAACTGTAATAGGAACAAAGTGGGCGTGGCTAATGTATATATTAAATGGTTGCGTGTGTTCTAGAACTATATTGTGATTGAGTAGGTTCTGCACTGAGAATTGGCTCTTTGGAGTGGAAATTAACAATGGGAGGTTGGGGATGAATGGAAGATTTTACTAGCACAAACAGTTCTAGACTTAGATTTATTTGGTTTGGTGGTTAAACTACCTCCATCGGTGGTCACATGGTCTAACACGTCACTCTCAATTACGACTGTGTTTCAAGTGATATGGAGACCTGGATTTAAATCCCAGTCAAGAGTTATGAGATTTTGTTCTCCAAATATCTCCCTTCTCCCCTTAACACCCTCGCAAATGTGTACATTTCCTCTCAAATTCTACCTTTCTCATTCCTAATAAATTAACGTAGTTAATGTTGAACAAGTGCTAAGACTAGGCAAAACATATATATTGATAGTAATGTTGTATCTTCTTATTTATTCCCTTCTCCTTATGTTATGTACTACTTTTCTTCTACGATGGAAAATCACCGAAACATGTCATCATCGTAGATGAAAAGTAGTATATAAAATAAAGAGAAGGGAATAAAAAAGAAAATACAACTTTACTATCAATTATTATTACTCCTTACCAAATAAGCATGAACATTATTAGAAAAAAAATATATAAATATATGACCTTAGTTAGAGGAAGATATTTGGCACCCAAAATATTGTATTTGCTTAAAATAGTTTTTTATCCAAGCCATATATTTTCCACGACCGGCATGCCAAGCCTGCCTTGGCTCCATATGTCTTATAATCTAACTTAAGACTAGGATAGGCACAACATCCAGTCCCCATCCGTTAATTCATCACTGTGAAATAGTAACCTACAAATCACCAACGATACATTTTTTTCGGCTCTGCTGGGATTCGAACCCGAATCTTAAGCTCAGTATACAGACATACTACAGACTGAGCTAAGGACTATAACAAAATTAAGAACACATTTGTAAATATAACTACCCATTTCAAATTACCTAATTAATTTAATTAATGCTTTAAACAAATATTCATTTCTAAAAATTATTCTTGGAAGCTACCTCGACTCTTTCAATAAACATATTTAATTTATTAACTCTGACAATTCACAAAACTAACAGGTCCCTAGATAGTTAGAATTTACTTTAGGATTAAATTCAACTATCAAATTTACAAAAGTATCATATGTTATTTAGTAGACTCCTAGACAAATTAATTTAAATAATAATTAATAAATCACCATATAATGGATTTTTTCTTATTTCTTACACTGTGTCAATCCGATAAATCCATATTTCATTTAAATTGTAGAAAGGATGGGCAAGATATAATTTATAGGAAATGAGCCCACATTTGAGAGTGAAGAGAGTGGTAATCCATTAAAGAAAACTCACTGTCAGTAGGGCCTATAGTTGGCCGGGATTCGAACACAAACCACTCTGTCTATGGCAAGCTAGACTGAAGTTTAACTCGCTTGGACACTTATTTGATTTTAAACTTAGTTATTTTCAATGGCAAATATTAATTACATATTTAAATATATAATTTATATCAGGTGACATCGTATTTACACTTTCAAACAAAAGTCTAATCTCTCTTCTGCCCCTCCTTTGTACCTCCTCAAGTTTCTATGTGTTTTAATTTATTTGGGTCTAAATTTTCTTATTTAAACTAGTTTAGGTTATTATAAAGATTTAACCACTTCACTTTTCACATGTCCTATAATACAATTTTATAAATTCCCCTATAACTTAACACTTATATTGATTTTATCTTGAAATCTAAACAAATTACTAATGCCACCTATTGTATCGCCATGTTTTCTAAAGGTACACAGTACAAGCCAGAAAACACGCACCGCTGAATGCAGATTGAGAGTGTTTTAATCAGGGAGTCAAACTGGAACCGGAATCAGAACCGATAACCACAATTAACGGATATTTTTAAGGAATCATATCTGGAATAAGAACACTAACGATAAATTGCCCAAGAACGAAAACCGGAATCAGAATCGATGTATATTTAAGTTCATAAATTTTCTTTTCCATTCCTAATTTATAATTTTATAAATTGCATTTTATGTCCTTCTTTCATTGACTTCAACTTATTTTTTTAAATAATATATTTTTCTTTTTCTCAGAATATTTTTGTTGAAGTGGGAGTATTATTTGTATTATATTTATATATATATATATATTGTGTTGTACAAGCTATATATATACATACATACATAATATATATGCATACATACAAGCTATGTATATATATATATATATTATATATACAACTTTTAATTTAAAAAACATTCATTACATTCTATTTACGAATATTATAATAGTAGTATAGCTATTGAATAAAAAATAAAATAGAACCATAACGGAAACTTAATTAAAAACCAAAAAGAACCCGGACCTTAATTTTTCTCTAACCGAATCAGAACCGGAACCTTACAATATTTTTTCGAAATTTTTTAACAAGAACCAGTGTCGATAATTATTTTGGTTCGACTCCCTGGTATTAATATTATAAGCTAAGCTCAGTACGCATCTTTAATGGTGATTTGTTGGAAGTGTTGAGATCCATAAATATTTATTTAGTAGCTTTGCAATCGTCCTGTGTTCATACCTTGAACAGTGTATCTTAGTTTTCAATGTCATTTAATCAAATACTGACTAGTATAGATAGAAAAGTCAATTTTAGGTTTAGAGATAAATATCAGTATGAAAATGTTTCCTCTAGAACCAAGATCAAAACAAGGATTTAGATTCGTTTGTAAAAAGAATAAGTAAAGTTTTTAAAAAGTTAACTTAAATATTGATAGAACTCCTTTGCATATTCACGCCAACTTAACTTCACAAGATTTACTTGGGTGGTTTGATATTCCTAAGGTAAACTTTCTCTAATTTCGATACCTCTTCATTTCCATGTGTTCATTTTCTTGACATTCTTCCTGTTCACTTCTCTCTGTATCTTCCACTCTCCCTTTCTCCTAGTTTTGGTTATATTTACCGTGCGTAGTGTTCATTTCTCCTTGCGTGTCATTACATTTCTATTCCCCATTCAATTAGATTGAATTGGCGAGGAATTGGAGTGCACAAGCCGCCCAATGAACCCTTGATTCCTAGTACAGACTACAGCGAGGCGCGCGGCTGGTTTCAGAACCACGGCACGCAATTTCACTTTTATTTTATTCTTCTTTAAAAAAAAATAGGTGGAGAGGGGGCTCGAAACCCCTTCACATTCACTGGGACAAAGTTTATGTTGCTTACAAGAGTTTTCAAACTCAATAAGTGAGAACCAAGTTAAGGGACAAACCTCGTCTGTTTGCCTGTTTTTTTTATTCCCCCCTTTCTTCTTTTATTTCTTTCTTTCTCTGTTGTTGGTCCTCCCACAGGTTCTCTGCTTATTGTGAAACAGGAAACGTTAAAAACAACTTGGTAAATCCAGAATGTTTTTAACACTTTCTTTACTTTCTTTCTACTCTGTTCAAAGTGAAAGCATCATTGTGTCTGTAAGTTTTTTTAAATACATTCCTGGGTTTGTTTGTATATTACATTCTGAGGCGCTCGCTACGAAGAATTTCAATTGAAGAACACTTAACACGTCATCACAATTAATTGTTTTGTAAATTTATTTTACTAAAAAAAACTTTTCTTTTTACCCGTATTGGAGGGAAAGTGCGCTAAATGTTGGGCTCATATTTTTATCTTGCCGGTAACGTGGAGGCTGGGGTTCGACTCCCTACAGGAGGTACTGATAAATGTTTTTCCTAAATGGTGTACTTTACCACTCTTTCTCCAAGCAAAACTCAGGGACAATGGTTCTAAATATCACCTTTACTATCCCTAATTTATCAGTGTCGATAAAATGCCTTAAATATTGACAACCTATGGTGCAAAAAAAAAGAATTTGTATATATATAATTAAATATTTTAATATAGTTTGTGGTAGTTAAAGCTATCATAAACTTAATTAAGGATGGTCTAGCTGCTAAAATATCCAGTACAATAAATTAATGTGTTTTCTCCTTCTCATATCTACGCTAATTTGGGATCTCTTCTATAAAACTAAGTTACTTGTAAACTGATAGCTTCATGTGACTCTTGCATTAGAGATTTTGACCTTAAATACCTGGCCGGGTGATCCTGGTAATAGAAATGGCAAAAACTTAGACTTTATGTTCCAACAGTCTCTTCTAGAAGCCTTCAACAGCTTGAAAAAAACAAGATGAGTCCTGTTTTCAAAGAAGATTGTTTAATCATTATTTAAACTCGTGTGTGTCTCCTAATTATCATTGTGCAAATATGTGTTTGTCTCATTCTAAAATCTTACACAGTCAATGTTCATTTGTTCGCCACGTCTTACCACCCATCCTGACTATTTGAACCTAGCTACACTAGTAAATAAGGGCTGAGGAATAGATTATTAGTACATCCAACCGAGATATAGACCAATTTCTCTTTCATTGGGAAAATAGTATAAACTTGCTCGAAGTTTAGTTCGTTTGCCCACCGAAATAGGTCACAGGCATTGTTGGTCCCACGGATAGTGTACCTGAACATTATCAAATAATATACGAGTAAATGTCCAACCCTACAGATTGTGATGGAGATCCCCCCCATACCAGATCAAGAGTAAATGTTTAATAAATTTAATTGAAATAGATTTCATCATATTCTCAAAAAAAACATAAAGTATAAAAATATATTGGTCTAATATATTAGTGAAACGTTGATCAAAGCAATATTCTATAAGAAATAAAAAAGGATTAATTAACAGTCATATCATCCGGTGAGTTAATATTGACCGTATTCAAACCATACAGGATTAAATAGCCGTAGCTTATTTTGATCGAATATATTTGGTTAAGGCTGTACCACCATTGTTATAGTTTAATATTATATATTAAATACATTTGCAAATTGACTCCTTGCCTTGATAATCGGGCCAGGGTCCATGGGCTAGTGCGCCAATTCTCCTCCACTGTGCTACCCCCAGGATCGTTCCCATGTTCAGGGGCATCCACTCATATATCAAGGTCAAGTCGTTGATCTAGTACGTGTGATATCATTGGATACTTAAGGGGGGAGGATCGGGAGCACGAGTTAAGGTCAGCCTTCTGTAGATTTTATTTCAAACCACATTTTTGAAGAAAAAAAAAGTAATATATTGCTTTAGTATATACATCTACTTTAGTTCTTTACACAACGTACAGTATCCTCATGGCTTCTTTGGTGCTGACTGACAGCTCACAGCTGACAGCTGACGGCTTTGAAAAGCTACCAGACCAAATTATATATCCCTACGCCGAACCATATGAGCTTCAAAAAACATGTGTTTAGCAGCTGTCACTTCTGACAGTCAAAATTTACGTATATACTTAAATATTGACTGTCAGAAGTCAGCTGTGAACTGTCAGTCAGCACCAAAGAGGCCATGGGGCTACTGTAGTCTAGCCAGTTCTTGAATATATGTCATGGTATCAGAAGAGTTTGACTGGTTCTATTTTTTATAAGATATCTCCTTAAATTTTGCTTTGATTGCAACAGAAATTCAAGAACTTTTGAGATTAAAATGTGTAGAAAATTAAACTAAATAAGTTACATCTACTACTATTGCAGTATTTTATTTATTTTATCAAAATTGTTTGTTGTTATAAAATGTGCACAGGTGCAGACTACAGCTCACATCTCTTCTCATACACTTGTCATCAGCTATAAACACACGTTGACTCGGGTCTGACTTTTCACCTGCAGATTGTAAAAGTTGATATTGAATCTGACTATTTGATTGCCTGGACTTATTTGGGGGAAATAGTAGGATAAATGGGCTTAGCCTAATAGCTCCGAGCACAGAGTTATTTTATATCAATTATTATTATTATTTGTTTAGTTTCAACAAAATTACTTTCTTTAAGCTGACAATTAAGAGTTTGTATTAAAAATGTATAGCCTTAATTTAAAATATTGGATCTTTTTAGCACAAGGTGACATATTTTATAAAATGATCTTAATCTATAATCAAATAATA
Source organism: Timema podura (assembly GCA_033556935.1). Classification (NCBI taxonomy): domain Eukaryota; kingdom Metazoa; phylum Arthropoda; class Insecta; order Phasmatodea; family Timematidae; genus Timema; species Timema podura. The sequence continues at coordinate 57,836,614 of JAVRXN010000005.1, forward strand.
TTTTTATTATTGATGATTTATTGGTATATAGAGGTGTTACATCCCAAAAGGGAAATTCGCCATTTCATGAATTGGGAAAATTTCTGGCCATTCTTTGAACTGGCTCCCTCGCTTGTACTTTAAATTTCATGGACCGAGGAAAAAAAAAAAACCTCGAAAAATGAAATGGACAGATATTTTTATCATTTCATGAAATGGGAAATTTAACTAATAGGATGTCCCCTATTATATTATACCAGTATCACCTAAATAGGCTTACATTGTATAACACAAGAAGAGAGGCTTAAGATACTTATTTAGAAGGTAATGTATCAGAGTTTAATTGGAGAGAGGCTAGGAAACCACAAAATTATATAATAACGCCCAACGTACCTTTTGGGGTATTGAAATCTATCCTTTTGGGTTAAAGTTGTACCGGTTACCACACACTTCTGAACACCGGTGTCACTTTTTTAAATGTTGGTTCCTCCTTGACTCTGGAGCCATTTTGCAACCATGTAAGGAAGTATTTCCAGGATATGTTTAGAGATAACGTTGTAGCTTTTCTAAAATGTATGATTGGCCATTCAAAGATTTAAATTTTAGGGCTTATTATAAATTAAATAATTCCTTAGACGCGATGTTAGAGTTGGTGAAATGTATGGGTGTTCACGTGGTTTACCCTTGGACACGTGTAATATTTAAAATGGTTTTGTTGAAAACCACCTTTATTGCGACCAGGTTGGGTTCAAACTCTTACTTACCCAGCAAACGAAAACTAATTATATATTGAGAACTAAGCCTATATCCACAAGTACACCATTACAATCATTCGTAAATATATTTCCTTTAATTTTACTTACTATTAAGTTAATTTTTCAAAATAAAGTATTTCTTTTTTAAAATCTTTAGCTGATATTACCCGGATTATTATATAGTGTTTAATCCCTAAATAAATACATAATTAGCCATCTTAATTTATAATTTCATTGATTTTAGTGCATATATAATGTATATGTTTAATATATATTTGTATATATTATATGCATATGTATAATTAGGGTGACCCAAATAATACATTAAAATTAAAAATGAGAAATTCTAGGTTTTACCCTCTAAAAAGCTTATTTGTGATGAAGTAGTAATACTCGTAGAGCTTTCGTTAATTTGATCATAATTTAAAGGTCCCCTACGAGCCTTCCATTGTTATCACTGCATGCCAGTGAGTGATTGCTAAGTTGGTAAGTGGGAGTGGCCTAGTATTAAATAAATATGATTTACTAGCCTACCCTTATTCTTATAATAACTATTTGAAGAACAATAACTATACATGTTAAATGCATAGGTGATGACTCAAAGGGGCCCAAGTGTTTCCCCTTCCCTCAATAATTGTCATAAGGGAGTTAGTTGTCCCCCCTAAAAGTTGAATAGTTAAAATTTTAATTTTTTTATTTATTTTTTTGCTTTAATACCGTAATTAACTTATATCTACTACGATATGAAGCCATAATTTAAAGAAGATCAACTACTAAAAATACATCCCTTACAGGTGCTATGAATAAAGCCATGTGATGTTTTGCAGGGTGGACGTACTATAGGCTGCTCACGGTAGGAAGGGGTTTCTAGGGTGGTCTTCTTGTTGCGCACACGTCAGGATTATATCTTACTAAATTTTATTCTAATACGTGATGTAAACATTATATTCCTTGTGAGTGTAAAGATTTAAACCGAACTGAATACTTAGTTTATGAGAATTTCTTCAAATCATTTTTCTGAGAAATCTCTTCCTACCATGAACAGTCTTTGTTTAACATTGTAGTAGCCTAGTCAATCATAATAAAGAAATTACCTTCTTTTTTAAAAAAAATTGTTCGGTTTTAACATTTTAGGAAATAATAGGTACTATATTTTACTCAGCGTCAAACATTTTTACTGTAATAAAGTAGAGTAACTCAACATTATAGTAGCTTTATGAATTACAAAAAAAAAAAAAGTGTTAATGTGCAAACCATATTAATGAATTTTCCGTTAATCCTTGAGGAGAATGATATACTTTTATCATAATTTTAAGTTTTTTATTGCAACTTTTGCTATAAATTAAATTTTTAAAATACAACTTGATAAGATCTTGTAAAATCGTTTCCTAATATCCCACATTGATAGAAGATTTATTCTGCCAATCATGTTCATAAGAAAAGACAAGTTCAAATTAATATATTGAAAAAATAGTTTTTTATTTAGTATGAATATGTTCGGGTAGTAAAATGTGTGCTACTGCAGAATGTTAGTTGACATTATTATGTTAGCTTATATTTGAAAGCAATTCAATAAAAAAAACTTTAAACTATAGATGAAGTGTATTTTCCCCTCATAAATTTGAAAATGTAATATTTTTGGCATAAAACTGAAACATTGGGACTGGCCCCCACTCACCCAATAATTTACATAAGTTGGTGCGTATGGTTAAATGTACAGTAAATAGTAGTTACAGTTAACTGGTTATTTCCCTCCCTCATTTTCCCCAATTTTGTTTTGGTTGACAGAAGATCTCCAAGAATTGGCAGTCTTCAACTGAAAGACCTGTAACTTTAAACTAGTTGGTTTTTTCCTAAATCAATTGATTGATTACTGTTTTTTTATATGAATATTTTAACAAATGACTTTAGTGATTTGTTTCAAAATTGGTATTGGGGAGCTATTTGACTATATAAATACGATTAATAATGTATTTTATATAACTAAAATAAATTAACTCAAGGGTTGTTTATTTAAAAGAATATAAGAGAAATCGAAGTATTGGAAACTAAGCTTGAAAATTGAATTCAAAATGGTAGTTTGAGAATAACTTTTCATGATAAATAAGAATAGAAATAATAAATAATTGTAGGATAGTTTGTTAATAATTTGGTTTTGAAAATTTAAATTTTGCTATACATATTTAACTACTTGGTTTAAAATTCATAAATAAAGAGTGATTATTGTGATTTTAAAAATAATATAAAAAAATTAAGAAACCCTATTTAAGGGTAGTTCACTGAAAACCTATTTTTCGACAATCATCCTCGAAGTTATAATAGACCTACACAATATGAGAAATTTTGTGCGATTGTGTGGTACCTTTTATTTCTGTTGGTTGTATTGGTAAATCAACGATTACATCGTTAGAATTAGTTTTTGCTTTGGAAGCTTTCGAACAGACTGAGCAAGAAAATTCCTTTGGAAAACATAGTAGTAATAGCAAAGAGAGAGAGAGAGATAGAGTAGCATATATCTAAGTATGGGGGTGATCGCAACTGGAGGAAGGAAAGGACCTGTTATCTGTGGAGACATCGTAATTGCTCGGGTTCTCGCTCGGCTCGATAAACAAAACTTCCTCTTTAATTCGATTTGGACATATTCCAACGTTTAGCTAAGCACATTCCCCCCCTTCCTTCCAGCTTTAAAACCAAGATAAAGAAAGATGCGGATTAAAGTTCGTATTATTTCTCTCCAAAATGTTAATTGAATCTCAAAGAAAGGATTTAAGGAAAGTGGGGGTATGGGGTAGGGTAGGATTGCTTAGATAAACCATTTGGTGGGTTTGCTTGGATGGTGGTCCTTTTTAATGATAATTTATGGATCCGTGAGCTAATGCGTTGGTACAATGGCTGTAGGTATTGAATTATACTATTTGTTTCTACAATTTGCATTTCAAAGTAGATCTTACTTTTCAGAATGTATTGGAAAACAAAAACTTTTGACTTTGTATCTCGTTTCTCAATACTTTCTCTAGCCTTGAAAAATCTATAGTTCTTATAGGTTGATAAAAAAAGACTTTTTTATATAATAAAAGACTTTATATATATATATATATATATATATATATATATAAGAGCTCTGCGAGTACTCGGACTTCGAACTTCGAGCTGAGCTCGTCATTTAAGCGTCGAGATTGAAAGTTTTGTAGGCTCGTCATTTTCTAGCTTTCACTTGATGTACTTAATTATCAATTTTAAAAACTCAATAGTACGCATAGGCTATTTAATTGAGATGATATCGGCATTTCCACATATAAATTATTCGGTTACTTAACAAACTGTTAAAAATTGATTTCAATTTTCAGATTGATAACATAAAAGAGCTTTAGAACCACCTTCGCCCGTAAATTTATTCAATATTGTGATCCATTCTGAATTGTACTTGATTGAAGTTGTTTACTTGTATTGCCATGACAGAGCAATGAAAATAAAAATAGCTAAGTAGATTACTAAATAATTTAATGATTCTTTTTACTATTTTTACCTGGTCCCTTTCTAAACTAATCATTTATGTTAAACTAAAAATGTAATTTCAAGAATATATTATTATATTTAATTTTTTCAAACTTAATATATTTAAATCTTGTATGAATGAATGCGTTAGGATACAAAACTAGCTCTAGTTTAGTTACTATTTAGTTATAGAATTATGTTGGTTAGTCTGTCTAAAATCAATGTTGATATTATTTATTGCCATACATTTTAACAAAACTTACCATATTTAAATTAAAAAAAGCATTTACTATTTCGTTCTATTTGGTAGAAATATTATTTTAGTCAAATTATTTTTAATTTTAAACTATCAGCATTAAAAATTGAATTGAAGTAAATTTCTCAGTAAAATAATGTTTAACGAAAACCCGTACAACGCGCATGTGCAACTGTACATAGAGGAATGGAAATGGAACACGATTACACTAAGTAATAATAAACGAAATACGAAACACCTCAAATTTCTAACTGTTTATGATTATTACTTTTTCTTATAGGGTAAATTAAGTTACTGAAGCATATTTTGGGGAAATACTAGCTTGTTAAAACGTCAATTTTATTAACTTTTTATCCAGACAGTGTAGAAACACTCTACAATAATATAAAGTGATAGTGAAGGAAGCCAACCTGAAAGTAAAGTTAGGTTAAGCCTAGATATACACAAACACACTTCTCTATTTCTTCTTACATTTTTACACTTACCACTTTTTCACACTTCCAAAAGTTGTACATTGTTTTGAATTTTCAGAAATATTTATTTTTCATAATTATGAAGAGATATTAATGAAAAAGTAATATTTCTTAAAATTCAAAACAATCTGCTACTGTGTAAGTTTTGAAGAAGTGGTAAGTGTAAAAGTGTTTGAAGAAATGAAGAGAGGTGTGTTTTTTTATCCAGGCCTAACCTATCATTTAAGGTTGACTTACTTCACTATCACTTACCTTGCATTATTGTGCAGTGTTTCTACACTATATTGTTGTACATTCCCAAGCCATCATGCAACTAATAATTTTATTAGTTTTTTAAATAATTGTTAGTGTAATTTATAATGTCCTTAAAACATGAGTGTGGAAACAATTTTAATTATTTTTTCTACAAGGCCCTATATTTTTTTAGTGTTCTTTTTTTAAAGAGTTATTTCTAATTTAATAACCGATATTTCCGTTTATTAACTTCCTTCTAAGAGTATTTATATTTATAAAAATATGTGTCACTCTTACTTTAAGAATATGTGTTTTATTATATTTTTTAAAACTGAAATTTTAAAGATGTGATACCTATTTACATTTAAAATAAACAAATATATACTTTTAACATTTTAAAATTATGAATATATTCGAACTCAACTCAAATTCGGGAGCTTTTAGAAATACTCGTCGACTCGAATGAAAATACTCAATATACTATATATATATATATATATATATATATATATATATATATATATATATATATATACACATACTTTATACAGGGCCAGGCAGCCAAACAGCAAGATTCCAGGAAGGCTGGCGGGTTTGGTGGGGGGTAGTCAGAGCAGTGGACTTGACCCTGGTCTTCTAGACACTCGGTTTAGTACCCATGGAGCGTTGATCGAGTGAGTAGCGTGCGTTTACCGTAAAGGCGTATTAAAAAAATGAGGATAGCTCTAATATGATCATATTTCTCCAAACATTACACAAAAACGAAATAAAATAAATTGTTTTCAGAAAGTATTATCAAACCAAGTATACTTGTATAGAACCCGGGCTTCTTTTCGATCCAAAAATAAAATTGGATGTTACAGCAAAATTGAGCAATAAATATCAAGAGAGAAGGAAAAGGGCTTTTAAGAATTTGCTTCCTTACAACCCCCCCTTTTTTTTACAATATAATATGCCCATACTTGAGTACAAATGTGTTTTAGAAGAGATTAAAACATTGCATATTTTTTGAACAAAGCGTTTATTACAAACTTTTAAACGTGTCCCTGAAAATTCATCTCCGAATTATAAGAGAAAATAATTAAATAAAATTGTGTATGTATCAGCTATCCTCTGTGCAGTATTAACCTTTAACGCTTATCTTTCCTTTTATATCATTTGGAACAACAATATTTCAATTGGTTAATTTTAACATCAAAAAAACATAATTAATATTTGTTCCATATATACAACTGCTTTGCTGACGCTCGCCTATTATGCCATGAGACGTAAAACAAGGTTTTTATATTGATAATAAAATTTCAAAAAATGCTTAAAATAAAACTAATGCCTGGTCTTTGTTTCGTCGCTATTAATTAACGAGTTCCAGCAAGTGGTTGTATACTCCCACTTGAATGAAGTCATTATTCGGCAAGGTGGTGGGGTTGGAAGGGGGGAGGGAAGTTAAGGGTTTTCAGTAAGGGCACCTTACCCCTATATCCCACACTCTTACACACACACCACACACACACACACACACACACATATTGTTGGGGATATTTAGCGTATATCTGATTCGCATACCTGGAGCTTGTTGATTGCCTTTATTTAAATCGCGTGTTACTAAGCCTTACATAAATCTATACTGAATTCAAATCCTATTTTGGTCGAGATGTTATTTTAATGTTTGTGTTCCTTAAAACTATTCCCAGAGCTTGATAATAAAATAAATAATCCTATAGACTTAATGATGGCATTTAATACTTAAGCAGGTTTCCTTTAGAGTGGATATTATATCTTCAATATTCTATTTAAAGAAACGAAACAATCCCTCCTCCTCAGTGGCGTGTCGTGAAGTGTTGCTTGGGTGAGCAGAGTTTTTATCTTATTGTAGCTGTGATATATCTCACCCACTCGGTGAATAATCATAGACCGGCTCTACTCTCCATACCTCAAGTAATATATTTTCACTGATGACCGGCTAGTGAATGTTTTAATCATCATCATCATCAAATGTTTCCAGACTGTGGCCAGCTCAGTTTAGTAAAATTCCTTCATCTTCCTCTGTCCTTACAATATTTTACTCTTTTAATTTCTTCCATTATTCTTCTCTCACTTGCACACATTTTGTTATCTGCTCATTACCATCTCAGTCTTGCTTCCTCTACTATCTCATGTACTTTAACATCCTCATTAACAAGTCCATTTCATCTCAGTTTTGTTTCCTCAACTATTTCATGTACTCTAACATCCTCATTACAAGCCCATACCATCTCAGTCTTGCTTCCTCTACTATCTCATGTACTCTAATATCCTCATTACAAGCCCATACCATCTCAGTCTTGCTTCCTCTACTATTTCATGTACTCTAACATCCTCATTACAAGCCCATACCATCTCAGTCTTGCTTCCTCTACTATTTCATGTACTCTAACATCCTCATTACAAGCCCATACCATCTCAGTCTTGCTTCCTCTACAATTTCATGTACTCAAACATCCTCATTACAAGCCCATACCATCTCAGTCTTGCTTCCTCTACTATTTCATGTACTCTAACATCCTCATTACAAGCCCATACCATCTCAGTCTTGCTTCCTCTACTATTTCATGTACTCTAACATCCTCATTACAAGCCCATACCATCTCAGTCTTGCTTCCTCTACTATTTCATGTACTCTAACATCCTCATTACAAGTCTATACCATCTCAGTCTTGCTTCTTCTACTATTTCATGTACTCTAACATCCTCATTACAAGCCCATACCATCTCATTCTTGCTTCCTCTACTATCTCATGTACTCTAACATCCTCATTACAAGCCCATACCATCTCAGTCTTGCTTCCTCTACTATCTCATGTACTCTAACATCCTCATTACAAGCCCATACCATCTCAGTCTTGCTTCCTCTACTATCTCATGTACTCCAACATCCTCATTACAAGCCCATACCATCTCAGTCTTGCTTCCTCTACTGTCTCATGTACTCCAACATCCTCATTACAAGCCCATACCATCTCAGTCTTGCTTCCTCTACTATTTCATGTACTCTAACATCCTCATTACAAGCCCATACCATCTCAGTCTTGCTTCCTCTACTATCTCATGTACTCCAACATCCTCATTACAAGCCCATACCATCTCAGTCTTGCTTCCTCTACTATCTCATGTACTCCAACATCCTCATTACATGCCCATACTATCTCAGTCTTGCTTCCTCTACTATCTCATGTACTCCAACATCCTCATTACAAGCCCATACTATCTCAGTCTTGCTTCCTCTACTATCTCATGTACTCTTTGTACTCTTTCCCGGATAACTTCATTCCTAATCTTGTTTCTCCTCGTGAAAGCTAACATGCTCCTTAAAAACTTCATTCTCATAGTCTACCCTTGGACAGTGTTCTATTCAGTGATGGTAACAATTTCCACGTACAGTTTGAACTAGCTCTAACTACCCTGGCAACACTTCACTGCATGTCACTGCTCCCCTGACAATCGTAATCTTGTCGCTAATCCACTATTGGCACAAGACTTCATGTATGAAGACGAAGTTTATGTTGTAGCGGTGTGTTAATAGTGTTAATAAAAATAATTGTATCTATTTATTTAAGGTATTTAAAGTGCACTTTCTAAACCGACTGATTGTATCAGCACAGGGGAGTTTCTATGAGCGAGGGTGAAAGGTCCTACCAATTTTATTTTGCTAGGAAAGGTATTTTCACATAGCTTCCAGGGTTCTTTTACGCGCCACAATCGACTTGGGACCAACGGCTTTACTTCCCCTCTAAAGGAAGTTGTGCAGTGAATTTTTTTTTTCGGCTCAGCTGGATTTCAACCTAAAAACATCGGGTTGTGTGGCAAGAAATTTACCCCAAGACCACCGAGGGTGACAGGAAAAATTATTAATACTATCATTACACAAATTAAATGGTCAAGTTAAGAAATACAAGTTCTTATTTTATGATAAATATCCTGTCATGAAAGTTAAATTTAATAAAAAAATATTGATATAATTTAAAATAAAAAATATTTTAATATACAGTTACATTTGTTTACTATTGATAAGTAGGTATAGTTATTATTATAGCTGTACCCTCACATATTATAAAATAACAATTTGGAACATTTTCTTTGTTTTTATTAAAAAACATTATTAGGCTTATGCTATTTTTATATAATAATTTTAGTTACATTTAATTTTTGAATTACATAATATTTAAATAATGGGTTGGGTAGCCAGGTTTTAATATTTGATAGTTGCTGTTATAACCGCATAATATTTAAATTTAAAAATGACACCTGGACACGAGAACCTAAATATGGCTGAGTTATCTGATAGTTCATGATCTTAATTGATTACACATTTGTATAGCTGACGATTTCTGTATTTCCATCACAGGCTCTGCCTTAAAATGAGTGAGGTATGATATTGGGCATGAGACTCTCCTGGGTAGCTAAGTGGTTGGAGCATTAGCAAATGGTTAAAAGGTCCTGGGATCGATCCCCGTGTTCTGGTTCCATTTGTAAATTTAAAGAATAAATTATCTAACTGATATATTACAAGCTTACTACTGAGAACACGTATGCTATATGACACTTCTGTAAGACTAATAAAATCACGTTTATTGATGTATTTCTATCATAAATCTTTTTTGAAACCTTGGAGATGCAATAACGAATAGTTATATAAAAGTAATACTAGATATACTTAATTAGAAATAATATAATAATTATATGTGTGTGTGTGTACACAGCGACATTCTATCTGTCCAGGGTATCTGCTCTGTTACAATAGACTCCTGATGTGAGGATAATACATGTTTAATATAGAGCAACTGCACTCGAATTTGCCATTACCAAACAACCAGACCAGACAAGTTGGTCGCCATGTTTACGGTAATGAAGTAAAATAATTTATTTGGAAAGTATTTAGTCTTATTATTTTGTTAAAATTGAATAAAATTGTAATCAACATTTTATCCCACGTGCAAATGTTACTAAACAAATATTGTTTTTAAAAATAAATTACACGTATTAACTCTGAAACTAATTCTGTTTTTGTAAAGATTGAAAGAAAACACTTCATTTAAAAAATCATCTAATAAAGTGGTGGCAAATATCAGAGCCTCGTTCAAATAACAAAAAGAGACGGCAATAAAAAAAAACTGCGAGAAAGATCTTCCCCTTGTCGAGATACCGCAAGCACCTCCAACTAACAGTACATTGCGTCATTTATTTTCACAGCCTTCACGCTTCCTTTTTTGCTCTTTCCTCTTCCACTTTTACTTTATTCTCTATCCTCTCAGTCGTATTTTTTTTCTCTATTCGCCGTATACTTTTCTTTCCTAGTTTTCTCCCTCACACTATCTATATCTCCCTCTTTTTCTGTTAATAGTCGAGTGATTCTTTAAACTGAGAGTAAGTTACATACTAAATTCGTTTCTTCTAGAATGCAGAAAATCGATTGTGTCTTACTCTATGTCGTTTTCTTTAGTGGATCTATCTCCCCGATCCGCGCCCCTTACCATCCTACTTCCTTCATCCATCCTCTTCTCCCCCCGCCACCGTTTCAGCTTCCTGATTCCACTTGTTAGGGTTACACCGAACTTCCATCGGCGGCTCAGAATACCTTGTAGTGGGAGCGAGGGAAAAAATCCCCAGCGCTTTTTAAACTCCCCGGAGACAAGGAAGGAGAGATGCCGCCGTGTATAAACACGGAGTAGGGAGAGGAATGGAAGAGACATACGATGGGAAGACTGGATCATGTGACTTCAGAGGGAAGCAAAACTCGTCAAATAAAATAACTCGTAGTAATTAGGAGATACCATATGTGTGTGTGTGTGTGTGTGTGTGTGTGTGCACTGTGGGTAATTAGAGGAGAGAATACTGAAACTCCGTTTGGGTATTATTTGGATTTTCTCAAACGCGTCTTAATACAGTTCTAGCTATTCAAACTTAAGGTCATTTGATAATAAAATATGTTACAGAACACTTTTAACACGTGTATAATAATTATAAGCTATAAATAGTGATTCACTGATTTCAAATCATTACAATTCATAAGTTATAAGGATTCATACTTGTTATTCTATTCTTTTCGTCTACCATTGTTAAGGTTAATTAATTACTTTTGAAATTTAGTATAATTAGACACGCACATGCGGTATACACAACTTAAACATATTTTTACTTTTTCATATCAAGAGAAAGTATTGTGTTCTTGAAAAAATCAATCTCGAGATTATGGAAAATCCTTACGTTTTATGTAAACATGAACTCAAAAAAGTGGATTTAACTATTCTAACCATCCCCATGTCTGTTTGTCTGTCTGTCTGTCTGTCTGTCCCTCGTCAAGTTAACGGTGTCTCTAGTCCATAGCCAACATTTGATCTTTTTTATTATAATGCACGAGTTTTCTCTTTGGACTTGGAAGAATTTGATTCATGGAATACTTTTTGAAGAAGATTATTGTCTTCTTCCTCGGCGTCATTTTAACATGGAGCAAAATCTGTGTGGCTCCTAACTAAATTTATTTTTAAAGTGGAACAATGGCTTGAAAGTAAAGTGCAAGCACACAAAATGGAAAGTTATGTGTCTGGGGACGAGCTAGAGATTGTTTATTTCTTCAAATTGTGGAGGAGTTTTAATTAATAAAAGGAAACAAATTTCAGAAATTCGTGCTGTTTCAACATGGACGAATTCATTGGTGAGATCCAGCCAAATCTTCAACTTTCTCTTTTTATCAAGAAACCAGGATTTATGTAAAAACTTTCAGAAAAGACTAAATATATTCACACTCTTTATCTATTTGAGAGAATTAATTAATATTTTATTTTATGTCAAAATATTAATTCTATTGATTATTTTTCTCTTTCCTCAACACTACTACTTTTTTTTGTATTATTCAAAACTATAATTATATACTATATGGTTTAGCTTATATTATTTTTCTTTTAATCTAGTATTATATATTCTAAACTCTTAAATTTAACCATGTTCGGAGATTGTTATTTTAATTGATTAACTTTGTTTAAGAATATATGTAATACCATATATTTTATTTTTATTTTGTCAGATTAGAATTATATTTACTCGGAATTTCATAGGTAGGATTGGGATGTAGTAAATTTGAAACAATAATAATAATAATAATAATAATACCCAACAAATGTATCAATCGTTGTATTTTTATATATTTTTTATTGTAGTCTAAATTAGTACATTTTGTTTTAATGATCCATTTTATTTAAATTATTTATGATATATTTTAAGTATTCTTTCAACTCTTGCAGAGACTTACAGAACACCATTGTTGTAGGTAAGGTAGTGTCATTATCAGTAACATTGTAATATCCAGATAAACACTCCTGAGCTCACCCAGTGGTCTCGAGTATTAAGAGTCATCGTGCCTCTGTCAGAGTTAGTTGAGCTGAAGGTATTTTTTTATTATTGTTTTCTCCTAGTTCCTAGGAGTGGCGCCCAATAAATACATAATTTTAATCATCTCGACGTTACCTCTCGTTGTTTAAAAATATTTGGAAAACAAACTTGTGTTTTTTTTAGAATATATATGAACAATTTAGTTTAAGATTTATTTACAAAGAATACATATTGTGATAAACAAGAGGATGTGTTTATTTTAATGAGAAAAACATACTTAAGTGTTGTTTATTCCAAACTTATTTTTTTAATCATCTTCTAAGCCATAAGACACAAAATGAAAAAGTCTATGCGATTGTGTTGTAGCACTTATTCTAATTTGATGATCTCTTTACGTTAGCGTGATGACCAAAATTAGTGTAAATGTGCTCAGAAGTTATTTTCATATGTACACTTTTTCCTTTTTATATAATTTCGAACCAATTTCATAGACATATGGCATCTAACAGAAGATACTTTATTGCAAACAATGGCTGAAAGTAACTAATGCCAATCTAGTTGGAACTAAATTTGATTGTTATATTATATTATCAATAAAACGTATTACCAAACGATTTTAATAATGATTCAATAAAGATTACCTTATAATTGACATTTTCATAATTTATTGAAAGAAAATCTTTTGGCAATAAGAGATATTATAGTACATGAAAGAATGGATTAAAAAGTATTATATTCACACTTGCATCTTGTTATAGCCGACTAACAAAAAAATAAAAATTGTATAACCTAGATAAAGAGCGATACAAACTATTAGTTTCAAAATAAAACGTTTTTATTTTGTAATCAGTACCCGGACAAATAAACACAGCTTATATGACGTCATCAACCACATTTGTTTGGTCTGGTTCGCCATCTTAATTTTTGAATAGAAAGCGGCATTTTAGAATTTCTTGTTTGAAAAGCATTTTTAATTGATACGTCGCTTTATGTATATAAAAAATCCAAATAATTATTTTTAATGATTTCTTGTTATAATGTCAATACGGTTAAGTGAAAAAATCAACTAGAAACAGATGGTTTGTTGTAAAAGTTTTGACTTCCAAAAGTAACAACACCTAAACATAATATGATCTTGCAAATCATATGTTTGACGAATGGATAAATCTAGATGGTAGGTTTTCATAGCCATTACCTCTCCTAATCTATATAATACGTATGTTGGCTGTGTATTATAATAGTAACCTTAGAAATATTTGATTTAAAGTGAATAAAAGTTGCATTTATATATATTGTATGAGAGATAATATAAGTTAAAAATTACAAAAAAAAAAAAAATTATATGTGTATATGTATTACACAATATATATATATATATATATATATATATATATATATATATATGACCGCACTTTTTTCCATTTTAAACCAATATTGTTTCATTCTAAGGCTACTAATATAATACACATCTAGCAAATTAAATCTAATATACATATATGTAATTAGCAAAACTTTTCACCACCCGTTTAGACTGTACGCATATGTATTAATTAAACCAATGTGTTATGAATGACAAATATTGAATTCACAGAAAGTATTCCTACATTTGCGTGGAGGGAGAGTATAACATCTTTTTTTTTTAAACTATCCTCAATACACCTGACTGGGATACGAGCAATGATATCCCTGGCATTGGTATCCTATTCTGTTGCAAGAGTGGTAAATTCAACCACTCGACAATTGAAATGGGTTCTTTGCTATGTAAAAAAGACACATCAATTATAATACTTACTTCATTAAAAAAGATTAATATAATAGGAAGGAAATTTTAGAAATTACAATCATATACTTTTTCTTGCCAACTTGGGAAACATCTGTTATTTTACTTGTGTTGGTATTTCTATACAGGGTGAAAGCTACAAATCCCATGACATGAGCTACAACTATAATATACAATAATGATATAAAATACTACGAGAATAGTAGCTTTCGTGCTTTTATTTGTTTACAAGCTCCCCGAAACAACATACTTATTTTTAACTAACACTCAAGATTTCTTAACTCTCGAATTTAAATATATTTTAAAGAAATACACATAACTAGTTTTGTCTTTTAGCTCGTGTAAGACATTAGTCAGGCCTTTATGATTTAAATGAAATATACACTAATTATTTCAATTAGAAAAACAATAACTGATAAAAAAAACATTTTCCATAATACTTTAATTGGCCCATCCCCTCATCAGGTACTATAAATGAATATTCATTGTTCTTTATCTTTAACACTTTTAATTTTAAATTTTTTTTTTCTTGTTTCTATGGAGTTCTTTCGTCTCACCATCTTGTTTCGACACTTCAAAACTTTTTTCTTTTTTTTTTGCGTTTATTATTTCTAGTTCTCTCACCCTGTAACGGCCAACCTCTTAATGTTCCATCCTTGCTAACCGTTCCCTGAGGAGTTTAAGTTTTAATTCTTCACTCATTAAGAGAATGTTCCGTCGACTCTACCTATAGCACGACCTACTTACAGCATATAATCCTCTTCTAACGTCTTGTTCTGCTTACATTAACACTACAGAGAGTTATTCGTTAAGATATTACAACTTTAGAAATAGCCAATTAGAAAATTAGGGAAAGCTCTTTATTGGCTTTATTAATAAATATGCTATAAACGATGTAGTAATACTTGGATTAAGATTATGTAAGTAAATAAAATAATGCTTAGTTTTGAACCTGTGCTTAGCCAACTTGAATGGGCCTTGCGTAATTTTAACACAGACTAAAATCATCTACATATATACATTTATCTTAGGAGCACACTTCAGCTTATAAGATTCGTTTTCACATTAAAACTGATTACAAACAAATTAAAAAATTATTTGAAAAAGTAAAACACGTATAATATTATAATTTAATGGTGACGTTGAGATACACTATTTCATTATTTAATATAATAAGATATCGACTAGCCCAAATATTTTCTTACGAAACTAGATCCTCAGTATATTTTAAAATTATGATTTGGATTATTTTTTTGTAGTTTATTTATAATAAGTGGCACCATTAAGAATAGTTACACTTAATCATATAAATAATAATAATAATATAATAATAATAATAATAATAATAATAATAATAATTAGCACCGCGTCTTACTACCCGTTCGGGTTATACGCTTAAGTACTAATTACGCTAATGGATTATGAATTGGAAGGGTTGAATTTAGAGGAAGTGAACCCGCATTTGCGTGGAGGGAGAGTGGAAAACCATTTAGGGAAAACCACTCCCAGTTCACCCGACCGAGATTCGAACCCCGATCTCCCCGTACTCGTCGGTCGAGCTCAACACGACTAGCGCGTTAGCCAACTACGCCACCGAGGTGGGTTACATTTAATAAATCTTCATGAATTTATTATTAATAACAAACTCGTTCAATAAATATTTAAACGTTCTTTTAGGGTTAGCAGCACTCTTTCACACAAACACACACACACATGTATATATAAATACAGATAAAACATATATACATATGTAAAATATACATATATATTCATTTAGGGCATCGAATGACTCTCAAACCTTAAACCACTCTTGTTCCGAATTGGCGTTTGGTGTACTAATAAAGTTAGTTCACCATAACTATTCTCCATAGAAGGGAGATTTTTAAACCATTAAATACAGATATAAGTGTGAGATTTTATTATTATCAATAAATTAATTCTTATTTTTGTCCTCTAATCCAAATTAATAGTAATACTCAATCAATGAAACGAGTGATGCGATAAAATAATGCTTGTTTCATGTAATATAAGCATCAAGATAATCAAAATATCGTCAAGACATCCTGCTAATCATGGAAAGTGTTGGGGGAAGAATGTTAAGTCAACCTCAATAAATATAGTAATTATCTCTGATATTTGCTTGATGAAAACCATTTAAACTGTAAATTGCTAATGAACAGCTCAATCTGGATGAATGCTGCGTGTTTTGTTTTAAACCTTTATAAGTTACAAGTATATCCTCAGTAAAAATTGTAATATGTTTCTTTTATTGAAGTAAATAAAACAGGGAATATTTGGTATTTTTTATTATTACAAGCTATAGATTTTCCTCACAAATTTTACAGGTTGAATTCATGATATTTTTTAAACTAAAGATAACAATAAAAAACTCTCATGTTTATTAGAAAGTGTAGAAAATGTTTACTCTAGTATGAAATACGAGTAACATAGCGTTTCCACACAATATTGCTTGAATAACTACACTTTTAAAAATAATTAGGCCTACATTTCACAATTTAATAAATTGTAACTAAATGCTTTAAATTTATCAAATAAAATATATTTTAATTTATTAAATTATATTTCCTACAGTTCTAGGAGTAGTATGTAGGCCTACCATAAAGTATAAGAATAGATGCAATTAATGTATATTAATTTTAATCTTCAAATTAAAAGGAAGTGAGAAAGTGGTGAAGGTATAGTGTAATAGGAGTTTAAGTTAGTCAAACTAGTGACGATATTTAAATTATTTTTTGACTTTCACAAAAATTCAGCTTCAATCATCCAGATATTTAAACTATAATACTAAATTAGGTTATTAAAATATTGTCTAGAATAATATATAGTAAATGTACAGTACAATTTAACCAATTGTCAATAATTTTAATATCTTGCTAAACTCTATCTTAAAAATAAAACGTTTGATTGAGCTAATATAGGCCTTGCCCTGTTAACCACGTAACATCTGGCTGGAACAAGTTCTGAGTGATGAGTTAGGCTGGTGTCGGTGGACTTCAAAATCTAGTCAAGTACTAGGCCAAGTTAAAGCGTTATTTAGAAAAAACACATTTTGGTTTATCAGTGTGAACACTCGGTCGAGTTAATGATCAAGTAATTATTATTATTGACCGAGTATTTGGGCGAGTGAAGTGTTCGAGCCGATAGTAGAGTAGCTCACCCCTCCACTAAATGTTGGTACTCTTCAGCGCACTGTCCCATTACTTTCCCTGTGCAAGCCCCCGGGCAAATACGTAGCTGAGTTCGAATGCCGTCTGTTAGGTCACAGTGATGTGCAATCTTGTGACTTACGATAACATTATGTAACCTGTCCCCACCTCTATTGTAGAAATAACACACAGTGGCAGGTACAAGAGAGTTATAAATATTTATTCTTCAAAAACATATTACACCTCATTGAGGGAGAGGGACACAAGTAAATAATAATGTCGTGGTAAAGCCACATACAGACATTTGTGTTTAATGGCGTGCGGCCCCATTGTAAACAAGCATTAAAATTACTCAGGACATAATGCCCAGATATCCTCACCATAATAATGGCTTTCCTACACAAGAATCACGGGCCCATATGGCTCGCGGCCCAAGATTAATAGACATGAAATGTTTATAGCAAGACAATACTAACATATTATAACCTTTGTAACTATACAGCTATACAAAACTGGTAACACTAACTGGATCGAGGCCCCTAAGTTAACTAGCATAGATATCTACAAGAAGTAACAATATAAAATACTCTAACTTTAACAACAATCTTGTTATACAAAATTGGTAGCCCTTGCTGGCTCGCGGCCCCTAAGTTAACTAGCATTAATATCAACAAGAAGTAACAATATAAAATATTCTAACTTTAACAATAATTCTGTTATACAAAACTGGTAGCCCTAGCTGGCTCGCAGCCCCTAAGTTAACTAGCATAGATATCTACAAGAAGTAACAATATAAAATATTCTAACTTTAACAACAATTCTGTTATACAAAATTGGTAGCCTTAGCTGGCTCGCGGCCCCTAAGTTAACTAACATAAATATTTATAAGATGTAACAATCCAACAGACTTCCCGTGAAGCGGGCAACATATGATCTAGGGTAACCGGAGTGGTCCCCTCTAAGTTGATTTAGCCATATCGGCCAGTGATAAAATAAATAATCGCGATAAATCGCTGAACCAAAGAATATGCATGATAATATAATATTAGTCCGAGACGTTTATTTAGAAAGATAATAAGTTATAGCCAAAGGGAATTTTGAATAGTAGCGAGCCCACGTGATATTAAGGCTCTTACCTCCTAAAGTCCATAGTGCAAATGCGTGTCCATTCACTAGACTTCATCCATTATATACACAAGATGGTTTAGTGCTTCCAGAGCACACAAGGGGGGGGGGCATCTAGAACCTACTAGAAGATGGCCCAAGCAACAACAGCCACACGTAGAACACACGTCTAGAAGCATTTCAGAATGCGCACCGCACATGCTCAGCGAAATTCACTTGTTTGGAGGAAGAGAGGGAGGGGAGCGTCGGCTGACATGGTGAGCGACGAGGCAGGAACACTGGCTCAGTTGAATGGTGTTAGTGCTGCGGAGTGTTTCTTGGGAATTGAAGTCCAGTCGTATCGCGTCAGCAGGGGCCCGTATCGTGTCAACATGGGCAGACTTGGGTGAGTGTACCCATTTCCTTCACGTTTCGTTGTAACTAGGTTACAATTATATTATACATTTTTATTTATTTCGTATGTTTTAAAGTTATAGTTTTATCGGTTTTTTATTTTCTTTCCTTTAGAATTGTTGGTGTTTTTTCATAGGCTTGTTAAACATTTATAATCTAGTGAGAGAAAATTAAGTTGTCAATAGAAGACAGTGTAAAGCTAGTAGATCTCTATAGTGATTACGGATTCTTATAGAATATGAGCAGGCTTTCGTATAGAAACAAGCCCACGAGTCACATTAGAGTGTATGGGGTGTAAAGGTTTTGGAGTAACAGAAATCGATTTCCATGTCCAATTGTCATTTTTAAATTTATAGAAAAAATGTCTAAAATCAACGTACACCTAGGAAATTTTCAAATTTAAAAAAGTTCAAGAGGGCTAGTTATCCAGCAGAAGATGTCTACAAACCATATGTGAAGTGGTTCAGAATTTTGGGTGAAATAATGAGAATAAGTAAAGAAGCAACTGAAATTATAAGGACTTTGGTAAGTAAATAAACTTTACATCATTTTAATTGATAATGGTGTTAGTATTATCATCTGCCATCAAATACGTTATATAAAAATAATCAGGTAGTGGCAAAATGAATAACTCAATTGATAGTTACAGAATTATTCTTAAGTAGAATATAATATAAATTCCAAAATTCCATTTTAAATAAAATAATTTTGAACCCAAGGAAATACATGTGAAACTAAATTAAATATACCCATTCAAACTATATAAATAATATTTGATTAATTGGCCACTTTATTAATAAAAATCAACTTTTAACCCTTCATATTTTAGTAAAAAAAATCTAGGCTTTAAGGCCCGTTGACACGGTATTAGTTGACTAATGCGAGTACATTAATTTGGCTGCGCGCGCATAGCTTGCACCGTGTAAACAGACAAGCAAGCTACTAACAAACAAGTCCACTTTCAAGTGAAAAGGTAGGTCACCGTCCAACTTTACTAATGCAAGTAGACAATTCAAAATGGTGGCAACTTAAAAAATTGGTTGTGTGGGTGACACTTATTTGTGGAATGTTATGAAAAGAATGAGTTTTTGTGCAATTTTAAGCACCGGATTTATAAAGATAAGAATGCGAGGGATATTGCACTAGAGGAGTAAAGTGTTATCAGGCGTACATATTCTCAAGAAGTGTCCAAATGTGTAAATTTTTTCCCCATAAAATCACAAAATAGAATACAACATTGTAGTACCGTGATTAGTTCCGGCAACATAATATTAGTGTTATCGGCAAGTAAGGTATGAATGGTCGGCGGTTTTCCCGCGAAATCACCGCCATGCTTTCCAATCTCCGTATTTGACACTTTAACCAATATTTATAAGTTTTAATTAATAATGTTCAGACCATACACTTAAAACACTTTGTAGTAATGCTTTGGCAACTTGAGTAGACACACAACATAATTTTTATTGTCTCATAGCAAACCAGATAATTTATATTTAAACCAATCTACAAATTAATTTATAATTATTTTTGAAGAATATTTTAGGCCTAGCCATTTAACAAGATATTTTGTTATTAGTATACCAACATTTAAAACAGGGTTGAAAAAACCTGGGCCTATTTAAAAAAAAGTCCAACCTAATTTGGTTGTATTGGGATTTATTGACCTTATTTGAGTTTAATTTTATTTACAATGTATGATAAGTGAGTTAACAAATAAAGCGAAATAATATAATAATTATTTGGATCAACTGAAATATATGTTAATGTATTAAGGAATTAAAAAATAGGAGACATACTAATCACAAACTTTTTTGTGTTATCTATATAAATATTTTTTTTAAATAGGTCAACTAATTATGATAAATTGCGTTTACTGAAAAACTGTAGTTTATTTGGCCACCCATTCTTATTCTAAATTCACCATTCCTAACTCCTAGCACATAAGCGTAGTTAGTATATGCGTATAAATAACCTGAATGAGAAATCAGAAGCAGTGATGGAAAAAAAGGCTCCAATAGAGAGATCAGTTAGCACCACTTCATTTCAGCCATGTTTTTAGAAGCGATACTAATACAAGTGAAAAATACCTGTCAACACAACTAGCATGTTAGTAAGCTAATACTAGTAAACTTGCATTAGTCCACTAATAACGTGTCAACGGACCCTTAATAATCTATTCTGTATTATCTAGAGTTTCCATATGCAGCTTTATAATGCCAGGAAATAATAACACCTTCAACACTAAATTATTCTTTCAGTCAGTCCCTCCCTTTTGTGGCCAGATTTGTTACTCGGCGACCACCACATCTCTCTATACCAAGGATTTCAGCAATTACCTGTTCCCACCGTCCAGAGACTATTTATCCTGTTTCGCTATTAGTTTTATAGATGGAGATCCTGACTAGAGATGTTTGTCTTGAAGTATTTGCCAACCAAGTGTGAAGAGCACACGCAGCATTTACTGATTTTGTGACTATTTCTAGCGTGACACCTACAGATAAAGATCCCAAATACATTCCCAATTATTCTTCTGAAAAGGCGCATATGGTATTTGAAAATCCTCTTTTCTTGCGTGATAGGTATGTATTAGCCTGTACAAGGCTTCATTATTAGGGTTTTAAACAAAGAAACTTCCATTAGGTAACACATCATTTTCCAGGGGTCTCAAAAGAAAGAAGTTTCGGAAAATGTTTTCTCCCTGACTCAGAACCTTTCTTGACAACTTCAAAGTAGCTGATATAGTTCCTGTGATCTGTAACTTCTATCAGTACAACACTATATTGTAGTTGTAGTATTCACTTCTCCCATCTGTATAGTTAATAAATACATGCTTTCCATCAATAGCTCCGACCCACAGTGGGAAATTCCACCTTAGAAAATAATTTGTTTATAATTTGCCATTCTTCGTGAGTTGTTATTACCTGAAAAAGTGAGAGCGAAATCTATTAGAAATAATTTATAAGTGAACGATGCGTTTTGTGTACATATTTTTTTTCTTCATCCATGGACCCCATCAATTGTAGAGCATTAAGATGACGTGGATAACCCAGGTGTGGTCAATCTTCCAGAACACGAGGCTTCACAAAGCACAAGTGAGGTTTCAGAAACAGTTCTACCTCAAGAGGGGATCGCAGATTAACAAGGACAACATTCAGAGGGCACAGTTCATAGTACATCAATAGTGCTTCAATAAGATGCAAAGAACACTGTAACTAGTGTTGGAAAGCAGAGAGGGACCCAAAGAGGTCTTAGTGATATTTAAGTATCAGTCAATGAAATCTGTAATGTGAGAAAAATTACAAACCAGTCTCAAACACATGAATTGGAAAATGAAGCATTCGGCAACCATGTTAGCTCAGCACTAAATAATGTATCCCAACACGAAGCAATCCTCTTTCAAAATGAACTTCAGAATATGTTGACATGGTAAAAGCTGGCTATCATGTCGCCGCATTATCCACGCTATACATATATTTCCTAGTCACGTGTTCTGTACTACTTCAGTGAGGAACGCCAGGCCTCCACCGGGGTTCGGATTACACGTTAAACTGTAGGTCCTCCATTTAATATCACAATCACCCTACTATTACACATTAGCGTAAGTGCGTATAGCCCGAACGGTTAGTAAGACGTAGGGCTAGTAATAATGTACCACTTCAGACCAATCATCATCATTGGGATCCACGTCAAGAAGCATATACCCAACCGAAACAACCATCACATAACCATCTGCATTGTTCAGCACAGTGACCTTAAGCAATACGAGACTTATCAATCATACTCCAGACAAAAAGAAGAACAGCGAAATGCACCCATTCAATAAAACTAGGTGAATACACGATAAAGTGGAGAATAAAGTGATGTACTTTCACAAGCGTGTCAGCTGTAAATTAAAAAAATTAATTTATTACTTTTAACAAGATTCTTAAAAAAATTAAACTAATATATATAATGGTTACAAGTAGTTTAACAATACATGTAATTCAACTCAACTTAATTAAACCTTGGGGACGGTTGTAAATTCCATCGTATACTTCAAGTATAAGATTGGAAATAGATGCCTTTAAAACTTTAAAAAATAATGGAGAGTGAGGCAGCTATGTATCATTTTACATGCTATATGAGTTATAAAATAAATTCTATAGTAAAATATAATCCATAAACCATTCTAAAACATATTTACAGTTCCTAGATAATAATATTAACTATAATAACTATTTTAAATATATGGTTTCTAAGAACTGTTCATGTATAGATTCACCCCATTCGCCACGTACTCCATTTTTTTCCTATACGCAATCTCCCTCCACACATGCCCCGTATTAGGACCCAACTGAACGACAGGGCCACGCTGACCAACTGACCTGCTGTCCTGAGTGACGTCACTTCCAGAAAGGGTATATTCGGAAATGTGTAAAGTTCATTCCAGACGAAAAAATATAAGACTAGATGTATTTCGAAAAATCTAACATGTGCCAGTAATTTCCAGACCCGGAGTGCTAGAGTGAGACAGAGACTCCAATCTGTTTCCTCTCGATATCCCCTTCCCGTTCTCCTTTTTACTTCTCCCGGGATATGGGCACTATATATAGACCACGGGTGAGTTTAAAGAACACATTTAACGGCAATTGGGTTTACGGCGCTGCACTGGTAGTATCCATCAAACAAATACAGTAGAGTCTCTTTAATCCGAACTAATTGGGACCAAGACCTATTCGGATTATAAGATTTTCGGACTAACCGGAATCTTTCCTACAATGTCAATCAAAAACTCACTATAAGATCTAATGTGCCCGTCAACTCGTCGCAACACCAGCTGATGCAATGTTCATGAGGCGGCAGTGGAATATTGCGTCAGCCAACAGGATCACTTCATTAGGACAAAGAAGACCTACTGATTTTTTGAACATGCCAAATAAATAAAAAAAGTTGTTAGATATGGGTTAGTGAAGAATACTTTTTTTTTGTCCAACGAAGGATTAGATATAATAGAAAGTTGTAGCTTTCCTTTTTTGGCAAACACCTTTTATTTCATATGGGATAGTGTTTTATTATTATTATTATTATTATTATTATTAGCACCGCGTCTTACTATCCGTTCGGGTTATACGCTTATGGGATAGTGACTTAATTATAATCTGTCTTTAATAATTATGATCTTTCCTTATATAATCTGTATTTATTACAGTATAATCTGTCTTTATTATAATGTGACTTTATTAAAATCTTTCTTAGTTAATTAAGGAAGCTTGCCTTCCTTGTCAAATTCATTCGCTTATTGAAGTTTATATTTTTTATGTTTGTTTTTATTATTATTCCTCTTCTGAGTTACAAAATTATACCTGTTAATTTATTTATATTATTATTTACCATAAAATATAAATTGTTTCAAAACTATTTTGACTTGTGAGCTTTCCTTTGGCACAATCAAACTCTTATATTCCTTCCTACCATAGTTTGTATACGTTAAGTTGGCCTTTCCTTTCACTCTCTAGTAAAATGGGGGCGTTTTAGCTATTTCCAGTGACCAGAAAATTCCATGTTATTTCCAGGTTTATCCTTAATGGTATTGAGTACCTCATTCAGGTGTCCTCTCTCTGAACTTTAAAACAAGCCATAGTCAGGAGTTATTTAAATTTCAGGGGTCATACTTACACACATCCTGGTCTCAATATCCTCAGCTCCTTTAAGAGAAGCGCAGATCTCCCATGGGTGTCTCTCCT
This sequence comes from Timema podura, assembly GCA_033556935.1. Classification (NCBI taxonomy): domain Eukaryota; kingdom Metazoa; phylum Arthropoda; class Insecta; order Phasmatodea; family Timematidae; genus Timema; species Timema podura. The sequence continues at coordinate 57,861,356 of JAVRXN010000005.1, forward strand.
ACTGATCCAGTCCCACACCCATAAACATTTCGGTCTGTTTTGTTCCTCCTCATTTATATCTTTTAATTCATCCAACAAACATTCATAGAAACGTTTTAAACATTAATGAGATACAGCAATGCTTCACGTCCGCCATTTTCTGAGATATTCACCCTTCTAGTGTTCTATTTTTACAAGAGGGACTTTAACGTACTTGTCCAAAAATAGTAGAGTCGAGTACTTGGGCGAGTAATCACCGCAGTTTTTTGCCCCATTTACTCTATCAATGTAACCTTAGCTTAAAATCCATTTGATTACCAGCAGTCTGCATGAAGGAACCATAATATTTCTGTTCGCACAGATCTGAGTCCTCTTTTTCTGGAACAAGATCTTCACTGGATCATCTAGGCGAGGTTTGTACAGGCACGGGAAAAATCAAACTATTTCATTACAATCACTGCAATAGGAGGATGTAGGCCTTTACGGAATGTATGAAGGTTAAATGACCTAATTCTTTTATATCACTAGAAAAATGGAGTTAAAACCAATTTTCACAAAAAATCGTTGTAACCATTAGTTTAAAGAAAGTAATTTTTACTTTTTGAAACAAAGAGAAAGCAATGTCATCATGATTATATTTTACCTAAAATTATAAATTAGTTTTTAGGTTGTATGTGTCTTCAAACAAAAGAAAAAAGGTATTTTATTATTTTGTCTCTCCCCGTGTCTGTCTACCCATCCATTGACCTAGATCCTAAATAGTTTGGGTGATTATATTCAAACCTGATATTTAGATGATATTTAGATTATACCTCTTCTCATATTTTAAACTTTGACCCTAGACCTTAAACAGAGAGTTATTTATAAATAATACATATTTTTGAAAAATTGTTATAGCGATTTTATATAAATGGATATCTAAGAAGTGACAAAGAAGACTATGTAAGTGTTTTATTGAAAAACTCCTTTGAGGATAGTGAACGTATGAGTAATTTTAACAAATTTGAGATTTCACCAAATTGGCTCTAATACTTTTCTTTTAGTGTGTATATTGGTCTGTATATGACAAATAAAAATGTATAGTTACTTCCTGGAAAAACTATTTAAGTATAGTTTGCTAATTACTGATTTTTATGAATACAAAATGTTGTTAAAATGGTTTTTACATTCTATATAATGGTGTGTATTTATTTCATACAAAAATCTTGGTTTACTGTTGTCTGGGTTTGAAAAATGTAGTGTTGAATGAAAATAGCCTAAAGGATACTGTTCAAAACTAATATACAAGGGCTATTTTAAATAATAAATATTAATGTGTGTGTATTTTGTTAAAATAAACTAATCAAAGTCTACTTACCGTACTTTGGCAAAGTTTAGAAATTTTTAGATATTTCAATAAGAGCCTTTAAGATTAATCTCAAGATGGGGAAATAGCATTTATTTTCCAAAATTAATAAGACTATCTACTTTTATTTCACCTATATAAATAGTTTGAGCGTAATTTACAAATAAACTATTTTTGTAAGTTTGATTATTTTAGATAGTATGACAAAATGTGTTTCAAATCTAGATATGAATATTTGTTATTATGTTTAGCAAAATTATATGTTGTTTTTTTCTAAGGAAAACCTATTTAAGACTAGTTATTATCATCATTATTATTATTATCACGTCTTACTACCCATTCGGGTTATACGCACTTACGCTAATGTGTAATTTTAGGGTGATTGTGAGATGAAATGGAGGACCTACAGTTTAATGTGGGATCCGAACCACGGTGGAGGCCTGGCACTCCACACATTCACAATACATGTATTTTCAGAGGTGAAGGATGGGTTTGGCAATCAGATAAATCTGTGCCGGGACCGAGGATTGAACCCCAGACCCCCAACACAGAGGTCTGACACCTTATCCCTAGATCGCCAGGTCATCCTTAAAATTGGTTAACCGAAATCTATTTTTGAAGAATTTGTACCGAGGTTTAATAAACTATAGAAATAGTCTGAACGAATATATTAAATCAGATCGACATTTGAGATAAGTCAGTAACGTGTATAATGCTGTGTTAAAGGTTCCGAGTTCAATTCATGTCATGGCCGAAAAATGTATTATTTGTAAATTGTGGGTTTCCCCTTCAAAGTGATTAATTAATGGTAGGAGGTTGGACGTTGTGTCTGTTCTAGGTACAACAAAGCTTATCAGTGGTGAGCAGATATAATCAGTCAGTTCAAAAAGTGCACGATAAATACCTAAAAGAAAATAAAAATATATCGTACTTCGTACCATTTATTTTTATAAGAAAAAAAAATCTTTACTGCATTAATTCTATTTAAAAATATACTAGGAGTTTCACTTTTAAAGTGTATGACTAGTAAAAAAAAATACATATTTAAAAGGCTTGGGAAATGTATTTAATGCATTATAAATATTTCTGCTGCACATATATAATATATTTTATTAGATACAAGAAAAATCAAAATAATTGTAAACTTTCTAAATAAATATTTTGAGAATGTGTCTATTATTTGATAAATAAAAATTAAAATATATTAGTTTCAGAATATTAAGAAAAAATCAAGTAATTGTATGTTGATAAAATGGTTTTATTTGGGGAATAAAACTTCTTGACTCAAAAGAATAACACAAAATAAAAATATTCCTAAATATAAAATAGTATTCTTCCATTCGTTTACTATGAGTCATAGGGCTCCTTTAATATGTTTTTATTTTATAAATATAATATCGATAAACATTATGTGTAAAATTTAATCCACTGATGTATTTTTCTTAGACGTACACACTTATTTTTCTAGTTACCATTATTATTATATTATAATTAGTATTATCACCAAATGTTTTCAAATTTTTAACTGTGCCATTACTTTTATCCCAAACCATAGCATACAATATTTAACATTTACAAACTTAAAGGCATATTTCCTTCCTTAGCTCCCCCCAGGTAGTCACGTGATGTAGACAACAAACAATTTATTACATTAGAAAGGGTTGTAGAGCCCCGGGCATCGCTGGCACCCTTCAGACCACAACTTTACTACGCTCTACCTGCGTTCAGTCGGCCGTTCTGTAATTTGGTTTAACATTATGTTGTTAAGGAAGTAAGTGAACTCTTGTATAACTTAATGTGCATAAACAGCGGAGCTCACAGAATGGAAATAATCACTAGTTACGGATATAAGCCGTATCAAATATCAATTATCATAATATTCATAAATTTGAAAAATGATACCTGGACATGGAATCAATCCCGGGACCCTTGAAGTAGTGTACTAACGTTTCTCCACGGAGCTATCTAGTATTCATTCCATAATTCAGGATTATTAACCTGTATTTTAAGGCAGCTGACTCCCATGTTAGTCACACTTACTTGTAATAATTGTAATTATTGTCCATCCTCCAGTTACCGGTGGCTCTGCTATCTCAAGGATTATTGTTAGTTGACGATATACACACGTCCATAACAGACTCTGGAACCTGCCTACAACACGTTTGTACACGTCTGGCACATAGGGACCGGGACAAGGTTCATATTGTTCAGACCCTGGAACAGGTCTACAGTATTAATCACAACTTGTGAATGTGAGGAATGCCAGGCCTCCACCGTGGTTCGGATTCCACGTTAAACTGTAGGTCCTCCATTTCATCTCACAATCACCCTACCATTACACATTAGCGTAAGTGCGTATAACCCGAACGGGTAGTAAGACGCGGTGCTAATAATAATAATAATAATAACAGGTCTACAACACTTGTGTTCCCTGTTGCATACAGACAGGGACAAGGTTCATATTGTTCAGACCCTGGAACAGGTCTACAACACTTGTGCTCCTTGTTGCATACAGACAGGGACAAGGTTCATATTGTTCAGACCCTGGAACAGGTCTACAACACTTGTGCTCCTTGTTGCATACAGACAGGGACAAGGTTCATATTGTTCAGACCCTGGAACAGGTCTACAACACTTGTGTTCCCTGTTGCATACAGACAGGGACAAGGTTCATATTGTTCAGACCCTGGAACAGGTCTACAACACTTGTGTTCCCTGTTGCATACAGACAGGGACAAGGTTCATATTGTTCAGACCCTGGAACAGGTCTACAATACTTGTGTTCCCTGTTGCATACAGACAGGGACAAGGTTCATATTGTTCAGACCTTGGAACAGGTCTACACCACTTGTGCTCCTTGTTGCATACAGAGAGGAACAGGGTTCATATTGTTCGGACCTGGAACAGGTCTACAACACTTGTGCTCCTGTTGCATACAGACAGGGACAAGGTTCATATTGTTCAGACCTGGAACAGGTCTACAACACTTGTGCTCCTTGTTGCATACAGACAGGGACAAGGTTCATATTGTTCAGACCCTGGAACAGGTCTACAACACTTGTGTTCCCTGTTGCATACAGACAGGGACAAGGTTCATATTGTTCAGACCCTGGAACAGGTCTACAACACTTGTGTTCCTGTTGCATACAGACAGGGACAAGGTTCATATTGTTCAGACCCTGGAACAGGTCTACAACACTTGTGTTCCCTGTTGCATACAGACAGGGACAAGGTTCATATTGTTCAGACCTTGGAACAGGTCTACAACCACTTGTGCTCCTTGTTGCATACAGAGAGGGACAGGGTTCATATTGTTCGGACCCTGGAACAGGTCTACAGCACTTGTGTTCCCTGTTGCATACAGACAGGGACAAGGTTCATATTGTTCAGACCCTGGAACAGGTCTACAACACTTGTGTCACTTCTCTTAAGGTGGAAATACATGGTGTCACACAAATAAATAAACAAGGTTAAGATTGTTTATTTTAAATGTAATATACTTCAACACCATGTTCAGTCGATAGAATGTTTGGATACTTATCTAAAGTTTTGAGATCGATTATCTCAACAGAAGATTAAATTATATCATTATATAATATGTAACTAAATAATATATAGCATCCATAGCTGGTCACACTGTTTAGGGGGTCAAGTGTCCTGAGAATTTTTCTAGATTTGGTTTGTCACTGTGGTCTCCCAATCCCATCTTTACGCCAATAGTTGTGTGTTGCCAATAAGATACCCTGTGAATTAAAAACCCGTTTATTAACTAGATATTGTATTTGAATAACCGACTCAAATTTGATAAATAGTATGATTTTAAAAGAGAATATCTTATATGTTTGATTTGTATTAATTGTATATCTAAAATCAATCTGTTGGTTCTATGGCTTTCTCTTCGGTGATGTTCAAGATTTGTGAGCCATTAAATGGAGTAGAGCTTTCTTTTAAACCGATGATAGTCCAGGGCCCATTTTCCCACGACTAGAAATTTTGATAAGCTTCAAGTCACGACAAACAATAAGTGACTATAATTAATTTTCTCGAAGATATTTCATTCTACTTGTCGCTTGTTGAACCAAGGTTAATAAAGTTGACCAGTGTGCTCCTGTTCAAGCAATGTATATGCTATGGTCAAATCCTGAAGTCTAACCAGTTCACAAAATGACAGGACATTTGTATCTTTGGCCACCGAAATCAGACAAAGCTTGAAATATATAATAATTTACCAGTAGTTTGGGCTTTGGTCAACCAATTATAGATATAGCCTTAGGAAATTGGCCAAAGTAAATATTATATTTACCTCACTTATATTTTATTATGTGTAGCTATAAGCATTTTCCTAAAGATTAACATATCACACTAAGGGTATGAACATTATTTTCTTAATACTGTGAAATCTATTTACTTTTACATTTTGTTGTAGTCTTAGCTGTTGTGGCATTTGGACATTTGGATACCTCTAGCGATTAGATTAGTTTAAGTTAAGTCATGCAAGTTTAGGTTAAGTTAGAATAGGTTATGTTATTTTATATAATGTTATGTTATACTATGTTATGTAAGGTTAAGATCGGTTGGATGGTGTTTGTGTCATACTATCCAGAACTTTAAGCACTGAGCGTAATACCCGAACGGTTAGTATGATGCGTTGCTAATAATAATAATAAATAATAATAATAAATTCAAACACTGGCCAGGTTGTCATGATCAATTTGTATGTTTCTTTGGAACGCGAATCAAACTTCCACCATCAATAATTCACAAATTCACTGAACCAGTGGGCCAATGTGTGAAGTGGCTGGTTTTGGACCTTGCCATAGCACACATACCAAGTAAACTGGCATTGTTAGAATATAATAATAAAGAAAATAATGTTGTATTGTTTGGCTCATTTAGAACTGAAATTACAACAAAATAATTAAAAAGTGAGTAGTCAAGAAGTCAAATGATTAATTTCAAGTAATAAATTATGGCATGAGGTTAGAGACACTCTGTGGTGCAATTGGCTCAAAATAACACTAATCTCATGTGATAAAAAGTCTGAAAATATTATTTTTTTGTTTTAGATTACAATATAAATAAACATCATCAAGTAAAATAAATAGTTGATGTCCAAATCATTCCATTAAATACTCTAAAATCACCCAAATTAGGATATAATGAGAGCAGGATAAAGTGGCCATTCTAAGGTAAATTTATTTTAAAGTATTCTTCTGTAACGGATAAAGGCTTTACTACTTTTAGTCAGTATTCAGTATACCTAAGGTAAAAACAAAAAATATTATTTTTGATATATTCTAGCATTATTGATTTTATTTTTAAATTTATCTTTAGTTTTGCAAAATGGCCACTCTACCCTGCCTGGCCGGAAAGAGTGGGGAATCAGGCCACTTTCCCTGAAACGAATAAATATGACCAAAACGCAATTACTAGATTATTAAGCATATATTTTCAATCAGTCACAAAATAATATGTACATCAAGATATGAAAGTCCATACATTTAAAGGCACTTGTTAATATATTATTTGTATACAAAGTCTTCATTCCTCCTATTCACAGCAGGCACACTCCTCATGAGCCCAGAGAAGGCTGCCAAAGCATCTGATCCAGCCCTTGCTGCTTTTTGAACATGAATAATATTATTTTCACTACATTCATTTCGCATCACTTTCATCACTGTCTTCAAACAGAGCACGCTTCACTTTGGTATAAGAAATATGCTTATTTGTCTCTTTGATTTATTATCAAATGATAGTTTTCCCTTTTTGTTCCAACTTGGTGAGCCCAAGGACATTTTCATATGGCCTGAAGGCGTGGAAGTAATAATTGTAGAAGTCCCTTTCTTCCGTTTATTTTCTCGGTTATAAAAGTTTACTTTTGGCAAAGTCTATATGTCCCTAGGGCTTACATCAAATGAGATGCTTTTTCATGGGTCAATAAGCCTAACTGGCAACAGAACCACATCATACACTTGGTTTTCAGTTGTATGTTCCTTGTTCATTGCCATATGAACTTCAGCATCAGCTGTTGCAGTGTCAATGGCCTCAGTGGTACCAAAATCATCTAAAAAATACATTTGGGTATAATGGCAGAATACCATATTTCCGGAAACCATAAATTGCTGTAGCTGGAACTTTCGCTTTTAAATAAGCTTTCCCGAGCTACTGTCTTACAAGGAATTGTATCATAATTTTCCCAGGTGTAACTTGCTAATTTCCCGCTAACACATACATTCAAAATACCTTATATATATAAGAAATAATAAATCCTAATAATGTGTGGCAGATATTAACTCATGATGAAATCGTGTTTCTGGAAACGCCCAAATTCGAGGAAAGTACCCTAGCTGACATTTCAAACACTTTCTTGAGGTTCAACACAAGGACATCTTACACGCTGGCCCGACGTAGATGTAATGACGAGGGCCTTCCTTTCGTTGTACTCAGCAGCCGTCTCCTAGCTCTAGTTGTCTTTCTGCTCGATTCTGGAAACTCACCATCCTTTTCCTTGTGGACGTCCCTTTCATAATACGTCAGTGCATCTTGTATAAAACAGCCATCCCTCGCTTCACATTTTATATTCTATTGTAAATATTCGTCGGAGGAACTGCCTGGAAGTGAACCAAGGACCAGTGGACTAAGCAAGCGGAGATCACGATGTTTGAGGCGTTGGTATCTCCTCCTCTCCGTTAAGTATCTTACTATGAGTACTTAATCTATTAATCGTATATAGGGTCTTTGTGATTGTTTTTTATATTATATAAGATATAGTTTTGTATGTCAGAGTTTTTATTTGTTCAACTATGACCATAAGACATAGTTTTGTATATCAGAGCTTCGCGATGTTTAATTATGTCCACAAGACGTATTTTGTATTTCAGAGTTTCTGACTTGTTTTTCTATGTTCATAAGACATAGTTTTGTATGTCAGAGGCTTTGACTGGTTTTTCTATGTCCATAAGGCCTGGTTTTGAATGTTTAGAGTTTAGATCTATTTTACTATATACATAAGACATAGTTTTGTATGCCAGAGTTCTTGACATGTTTTTCTATGTCCATAAGAAGTAGTTTTATATGTCAGAGTTCCTGACTTGTTTCTCTATGTCCATAAGACATGGTCTTAAATACCTGGGAAATAACTAGACGCCCTATATTGTATGGCCTTGTTTGGGCTGGTTTAAATCTTTATATCCAATATTGTTGGAATTCAGGTTATCTAGAGCTTTGTTCCATGACCTATTTGGGTCTTTGACTGGTACCAGTATTTAATCCTCCTATTTGTGTACCTTCCTATGGTGATCAACTAGTGGGTATGCTACTAGTGCAGAGTAGTGGCCCACGGGGTATTATTAATTTTGTCCAGCCCTCTTCAGGCACCGTTTGAATTAGTTGATGTTTAACTGTTTGCTGGTGCTATACTCTGTGTTCAAACTTGTGTTGATATATAAATATACTATTGAAAAACCAGGCAGTACATAATGAGGAATAGACTGGCCATATTATTTTTACAGCCTTGATTCCTGGTAGCTTGCCATGAACTGTTTGTAAACCCATTGTTCTTCTTATAGGAACTTAGCCTTTGTACCTCGTAACTCAATATGGAGTTAGCGTATGCTAGTTATCTAGCTCATTTAAATACCAACGTTGTAACTCTTTAGACTAGGACATTCTAGATTTTGGTATTATTAAATATTATTCTTTTAGATGCTCATTAGGTTAAAGTCTAGTAGCCGCAAGGCAGGATTGGTGTTATGTGTTGTTGCCTAACTTTAATTAATAATGCTTTCCAAATTTAAATTGCCATTGTGTTGAGGCAGACACATCTTCGTAGTAGGATGTGTGTTAATTCTACTTTAACGAGTCACACCCTCTATTGATATGGACACAACTATAGACTTGTGTTGATCGCAAGTATCGCCAAGGTGTTTCACACCTAACGTCCCTTATTGGGATAACTTTGTCTAAAGTTACTGATTAAATTTCCTATAATAAACAATGGCATGTTTTGGATAAAGATCTTGTCCAACTTTTGTTTCGTTTTGTTTGAATTTAAATAAACTGATTTGTTAAACTTGTATATCTCTCTCATGCTTGTTCCTTCCCCTCCTATATATATATATATATATAATATATATATATAATTATTTTTAATGTAATCGTCTCTTCTTCTAACATAAAGGAGAAGCGGTGAATCCCAGGGTTGTTCCGTATATATATATTTCAATAAATTGTACATAAAAATTGTTAAATGATACCGTGAATGAAACGTCTAAAGGTTTCATTTTGTGAGTGCAATGTAATGGTAAACAAACAACAGTGAATTGGTTATTTTTTGCCTTTTTATGAAAATTTAAAGTTCATTATGGGCTATCATATCGATCGAGAATTAGAACGACTAGATCTTCTGCCGATGTCCTACGGTGATTTAAAAAATTTCGAACCATATTGTAAAAATATCAATTTACATCCAGCAGGATGGATGGCGGGTAACACAATTCCAGAGTCGCTTCATCCTGAAATTCTTCTTTCATCCTTTTTATGGAGATAGTTAGAAATGGGGGATAAAATTTCCACATGCTGGCATGCACACTGTAAACGTCAAGATGATCCCCTCTCAGCTGACGTTATAGTGTAAAACTGCTACGTTCCTTTAAGTAGAAATACTTTAGACTGGACTGTTGTTAGTCCAGTATCGTCAACATTTAATACACTATGAGGAGGCTGTAGGTATTAATTCCAAATGCCCTTTAAAATACTATAAAACTTATTAGCCTTTGGTTCGTAGAAGGCGCTAGCCCTCACAACAGAAGTTGCCTCTGGCTTTCTTAGATTTATATGAGGATGGCGCTTCCTAAACACGCAACCCAGTATTTACCAGCCATTTGCTTTATGTCGTTAAAAGTGTGGGCTATGTGTTTTTTCGGCAAGTTTAAATGCTAAATAATTTATATCTGTAATTTACACACTATAAAAACGTATCTCAAGATCCTAGAGGGGGTTGAGGAATTGCTGTTCTTGCTTTTAATTAAAAATAAACATGCATTTTCCAAGAATCTTCTTGTTTCCTGTGGCAACTATGTTGTTGTTGTTTATGTTTGTTTGATGCAGTTTCGTAGCCCACATATCTGATTCTTAGAGCTCTAGTAGTTCTTTCCATTGCTGCTGGATCCCATCGCCGTTGAACAGTTTTAAGATTGTCGTTTGACGGCATTCCTTGAGATCGGTCTGCAAACCAAACACACACAATGATTGTAAACAAATATTTTACTAGGTGGCTTGTATCAAATATATTAATTATGGTAATTACTATAAGCTACATGTAGTTTTGCATTATAAATTGAATCAAACCATCCACTGGATTCAAATGGAAATTTTTACAACCTAGTTCAAAAAAATGTTTAAACTACAGTAAGAGATCAGCAGAAGATTCAGTTCTGATAGTTCTTGTTGAACATACTACCCACACGAATAATTTTGGTTTTATAGAAAAGACCGGGAAGAACCGTACCATTGTTGTCTGTATACCACTGAATTGCAGTTACAAATGCAGACCTATAATTTTGTTAATGTAATTTTAAAATGTATTAGAAAAATGCTTAATGCAGTTGTGTTTTCTAGTTATATTTGACTAAACACAGATCTCTTCATAAAACTGCAAAATAACTGTTTTATTTAATTCCTTCTTACCAATGAAACTCAATTTTGCTTTGTATCCACAAAAACAAATAATAATAATAATAATAATTACTTATTATTATTTACATTGTAAAACAGTTATTTTTGCAGGGTGGTTAAAGTGGCCCCACTGTCAATTAAAGTGCCAAGCGCCTTGCAATTTAACCTCTTGGACGCCATTACACACTACATTATCGTGAGTGAAAACCGGTAAACATATAAGGTACATCGTCACATGGATTTACAGGGTAATATCACCCTTTCAAGGAGATATTTATAAATAATTATCACATAGATATATTAAACAATATTCAACACGTACCTTGGATCAAACATATAAATAATCACATAAACTTCAATAACAGCAAACACTGTAACGCAACTCTAGAACAGATGATCTCACTACAATAGTATCTTTCTTATGGACTAGTCAGAGAAATTTAAAGTTAACAATATGTGACAGCTTAAAAGTTTCAAATTTATGTTTTAGCGTGATTATTACGCTAGTGGATTAGGGATGAGGAAGGTTGAATTTAGAGGAAGTGTACTCCCATTTGTGTACAGAGAGAGATTGGGAAACCATTAGGGGAAAAGCACCCACAATACACCTGACTGGGATCAAACCACGATCTCCCCGTTATTGGTAGTCTAGTCTATTGTGAGAGTAGTGCGCTAGACCATGTGGCCACCGAAGTGGATGAGCGATAGTAATTAAATACTAGCATAATAATAGTACTATTGTAGAATACATTAGCTAATTTTTTTAATATGATATACAGTACATATACTTTTAGGGTTTTAATAAAAATAATATAAGTGAGATGTTGAGATAAAAATAGTTAATTTTATAACTGTCCCTTCTATTGAGATAATCTTAGTGCTACTTTATTTTAAACTTCATTTATATTTATGTGTTGATATATAGTAGTATATAATGTTAAAAATAATTCAAGTTAATAAATTAAATGTTAATTTTAGTTGGTATATTTAAAATAAACACCCATTTGTTTACATGAAAATACTTTCTCGTGAAACCCAACATTGTAGAAGGAAAATAATTACCTACATTAATGTATGCTTCAGAAAATCAGATCAATACTACTCTGCCTCAGAGAATAAAGTGCACCACATGTAATAGGATACACGACATGAAACAACCTCTAATGGTCGCATGGGTACGTCAAGACATGCGAGCTATAACATATTCATGAGAATCGGACAAGCCAATAATGTTAAACGAGACGTAATGGGAGTGTGATCAGATTAGTTCAAAAACTTGGAAGCCGAAGGGGAATCAGAGCTTGCGCTTGTCAAAGCAGCGCAAAGCAGATCCATACGCAACTACAAAGATATAGATGGCCACCATACTTCAGGTGTTGGTAGTTTCTTGATCAATAAATGTGTACAATGTACATAATCATAATATCAATAAGCCAAATATGGCAAAGCTGGATTCAAAAAGTATTTTACAACAGTTAAGGTGGCTCTGGAAATGTTGGTACCATAGATGTACCCGTGCAAGATATGAGGCAGCTTGAATTGGAGTAATCAAATATCTATTAACGATTGTCTATCAAGAGGGTTAAAAATAATCTTTCAGACTTTTTATTGATAGTGAAGCAGTCACAATATCCTCTTCGTACACTCAAAGTTCTTCTTACCTTAGCATCAGTACATATGCTATACTGATAGTTCAATATTATTGTTTCTCTTGATTTATCATCCTCTCTTCTTGGTTCCATTTACCTATTTCTCTTATCAGAACCTTTTAATTAACTTCAAAGCAGAAGAGTTAACCCAACAGACACAAGGTAACTGGTTTCAAACTAAACCGCATAAACTAAGTTTGATTATTTCCTCATGGCTGCACTTAACCCTCCATCCAGGATGAACCGGTACAGCTTCTCTTATAATCCTCCTGATTATGACTTTCTGCTTTAAAACATTTAATTTACTGTGTTAAAGATGTATCGCTATATATATAAAGAACTATCAAATATTAAATTCCTTCATTTAATTAAATAAATACGGAATTTTCTCAAAGAGTATGGAAGGAATATCAACTAATGGTCCATATTTTTACATTTTTTTAATTGTAAAAACCAATTTTATTAAGAATTTAATAAAATATTACTTTAGTTGATAAATTTAGCTAAGTTCTATACTTTTATAATTATGTTAACAATTTTTTAATATTTGTAACTGGCTATACAGAATTTTATCCGAAACTTTTTACCTGAATGAAGAAGGTCGGGTTAAATTCCACGACGCCCATTCCAACTGTTCAATAATTGTCTACTCTACCAATCAAGAAAATTAAATTATTTTTTATTTATCTTGGACATTGATATATTTGTTTTATAAAATCTGCACAAATATTGACCTGGCCCCACGTTTTCTTCAATTCCATCAATAAATTCACTGAATAATGGACAAATTAATTTCAAATTATCATTTCCAAAAATACTAACTATTGCAATGATTACATATAATATTATCGAAACACGAACACTGTGTGACAGGGTGAGTGACACTGCCCAACCGCTGGTACATTCAGGTAATATATCCTAGCTTTGATTTGTATGAATTAAATGACTTCAAACTCTTGTATTAATTTGAAAGCATGCAATCTCCTATTTAACAATATGATGATAATTCTTAATTGTATTCTTAAAATTGAAAATTGAAATCTGGATCCGGGAATTTAATCTGGAACGTTTGGCTTAGTACGTTAACATTCCTACCACTGAGCTATGCAGACAGAGTCTGTGATAGACGTGTGGAAATCATCAGCTACAAATGTGTAATCAATTAAGATCACTTGCTATCTGATAACGCAGCCACCATTGATTCGGGAGGGCTTCACTCTGCCATTTTATAATGATAACCGTAGGAATGAACTCATCACGATGGATTAAATAGCCAAGCTATTATATCTGTTGGTTACGGTTATAGTGGCATTGAAATATCGTATTATGTAAATCGAAAAATGTAACCTAGACACGAGAATCAAACCTGGGACCTTTGGCTTAGTACATCAATGCTCTACCCACTGAGCTATCCAGGCGTCATCATAATAACCCCCTTCCCCCCCTCCCCCCCGAGTTAGTGGTGGCTGCGTTATCTGATAGCACACATTTGTACCATCACAGACTCTGTCTTAAAATATGAGTGAATAATGACCCTGAGCACAGGACGATTCCTGGATAGTTCAGTGGCTAGAGCATTGGAATACTAAGGCAAAGGTTCCGGGTTTAATTCCCGTGTCCAGGTGTCATTTTTCAATTTAAAAAGTCTGATATTTAGATGCGGCCATAACCTTAACTACCAAATATAGTAGTTTTGCTACTATCCATCATATTCTTAATTTACCAAGCCGATATGACTACAAAACATTCAAGCACTAATTTTAAAATCTTATGCTTGAAGCTCTTGGAATTAAAACGGGTAATAAATAGTCTTTAAGCATCATAAATTAAAATTAATCTTTAAAAATTCTACATTTGTAATAATTTATAAATGGTACTTGCAAATTATTTCGTAAGTTATTCTGATCTAACTTCAAGGGAATAAGATTTAGTTACTATTTAATGTCCGTGATAATTTTTCGTAGCCCTAACATTAATATGTTTAGGGCCAAACTCTTCAATTGTATCTGCAGTGTTGGGCATGTGGGCAAGGGCATTGGTCTAATCTATATAGTTTTTCGGTGATGCGGATGCTTGGTTTGAGTAGAATGTAATTTGTTTCCTACTCAACCTTCAATCCTCCATACAAATTATGTCAGACTTATTATCTTAAATACTACCTTTTTCATCGTTTAGTAAAAATTGGAGAGTTAAAGTGAAATGTTTTAAATCTAGAGACTCTAGGTTATTTTATTTTGAAAATATCAACCAGCACACTGGTGTTCTATTATTATTATTTTGGCTTATAGTCTTTTGTTACTTCCTAATATTTCACTTATTCCAAGAATTTAAATAAAATATAAAATAATAAGGCATGTCGAATACATTTATTAATATGTACCTGCATAGTTGCCATCTATTCGAAATCCCAGTCTCAACGTTTGTGTAATTTTGATTTGCAAGGGTGTGTACCCTGAGCGAAGTGGCGTGACTGATTGTCCAAGTGACCGTGAGTGGTGGGGGGTGTCGAAGGCCAGAGAGGGGGTTGATGTAACAATAGGGGCTTTGGGACTCTATGCGACACAAGATCAAAGGGCGTTACAAGCTGCAGGGTGATGAGGGCATTTAGAGGGTGGCAGCCCTGAGAACTCGTCCAACATCCACCCTCTCCACTTCCATTCACACCAGGCTGATGATTACCGGCACCAGATGTTGACTCCAACAAGGCTGCACCCAGTTTCTATGGACGAGTGGCAGGAGGTAGGGGGACAACATTTTAGCGAGCCAATGCCAACATTTTACACAAAATATGGAATAGGGCTACTTTTTAAATTGTACATGCTCTTGATCAAGGAAGGGTTATACTCACCTGGATTTCCTCAACAATGGAATATGTGCCTAGTAAGTTTATCGAACCAGTATTCCTATACATTTAGATTACAAATACTATCATATCAATGCATTTGTAATCAATGGTATTATGATGAAAGCTGAGCAGGTGTTATATTGATGCTCATATTTATAAAAAATAAGATTTCATCAATGTGTAATTCCATATTCAAATTTATTTTAGGTATTACAATGGTTTTTATTTTACTTCTAGGTGTATAAATACTGAAAATCTATTTCATAAGATTTATCAGTCTGGTACTTTTGAGTGTATTTCAATTATAAATTAGAAATCTAAATCTAATATAAAGACGAATACAGTTCATTGTTGTTAAAACACATTTTTAAATGTAGGAAGGACTCCCAATGAGTTTCGGTGCATCACCACACGTTTTTTATTTATATGTATTTAAATGGCACCACTTCCAGCAGTGCGTGCATTACCTTCACACAAGATATGGCAAGTATTCATCTGAGAGAATAAGACGTGAAGAGCTTCGCAGTGCCTTCCACACAAAGATGGTGGGCAAAGTAATATTCATCTGAGAGAATAAGACGTGAAGAGCTTCGCAGTGCCTTCACACAAGATAGGTTTTGGCAAGATATTCTTCACACAAGTATGGCAGTTTCATCTGAGAGAATAAGACTGAAGAGTTCGCAGTGCCTTCACACAGATATGGCAAGTATTCATCTGAGAGAATAAGACGTGAAGAGCTTCGCATTACCTTACACAAGATGGTAGCAAGTATTCATCTGAGAGAGACGTGCAAGAGCTTCGCATGCCTTCACACAAATGGGTATCAAGTATTCATCTAGAGAATATAAGACGTGCAGAGCTTCGCAGTGCCTTCACACAAGATGGTGGCAAGTATTCATCTGAGAGAATAAGACGTGCAGATCTTCGCAGTGCCTTCACACAAGATGGTGGCAAGTATTCATTGAGAGAATAAGACGTGCAGAACTGCTCAGAGCGTCTTGCTCCTGTGTGAGGGGCTTGCTCTGGACCGCCAGCAGATAGAGATGTTCAGACTGGTTGATTCACTGTGGTAACTGTTATCTCGCGATTACTACTCTCAATAAATGTGCAGAATTAAATAATTATTTTCACACTCACACATTTTGTTAAATAGCAATTTTATTATTTCGATGAAGATAAACTAGGTGTCTAGCTCAAATGGGTGGTGAGACCTAAACAAAACAAAACAAAAAGTACTAACTAATTTATTTACTATATGGCTAATAGCTTATGTATAGTTCTATGACAAGGAACTCAAATTTCATGAGGTCATACCATAAAGGTGTAAATAAATTTCAAAAAGTATAACGAAATGGCTAGTTCCTGAATATATTTATGGTTGCAAAGTTGCAGATTCACCTCCTGTTGTTCTATTCTTACATTATATTATACATCTAGAAACGACAACGTTTTCTGGAATGTTTCTATGATCTTCATTCTTTCACATGATACATATTAAATAACTTCTAGTGTGTTTTTGTCCAACTACGCTTGGGTAAGAATACTAGAGTTGCTTGCATGCATGCAGTGTGAGTGGAACATAGCACAACGGCCCGGATTAGATGTGCATATACCTTATTAAGGAATTGTTGTTTTATGTCAACTGTTTTTTAATCGCCTTGGACCAAAAACCTTAATATTTTAACAATGTTATAGAACTAAATATAAAATCCATTTAAATAAAGAAATGTAGGTAGAACTGAATAAGGAAAAACCAATTGTAAGGTATTAAATAAGCTAATTTAGTTAATGATATCTTCAGTGCTTCTTTATTTAATATAGAGTGAAAAAACTATCCAAGTTTATTAAAGTTAATTTTATTTTCTAAAGAAATAAAATACACGTGTGTTTTTTTTGTATGCAAGCAAGGGTTATAAATGCTGGATATTATTTCCTCAAACTTGTGACTTCAATGCAAGTTTTACGTGTCGATCTAAAACAAAGACTAAAACATTGTGTCACGAAGAATGATTGGGCCTCAGAAAAGTTAAACACTAAAGATTTATTTTTTATGAGTCCTAGTTGACACTTTTCTAGAGGAAATAATCATAATATGTGAAACATATTGCAAAATAGAGTTAATACAAACTCTCATGGCTGTCTTTAGTTACCATCCTACCCTTACCATTACCCTTTTCAAATTGGGTTAACTTAATTGAAACAATCTTTTTATTTTAATCCTAAAGCACCATTGGAGTATTTGTTGATGATTCTTCATGTAGTGTATTTTAATCTTGAAGCATCTCAAACCTCGATTAGGCTTATGATAAGCTAATCAACGATGCAAGGACTAGACAGGTCAGGTATGTACAGTACAACAAGCAGATCTAAGGTAATTTAACACTATTCATATTTTATTGATCACATATTTAATAATTACATTTAGTGATACACAAGATAGGTGTCGCTGTGGTTTTCATACAATTACTAATGTTTATTAATAACAATGAACAATCTGACCTCTTGTCCCTGAGTATCAACAAGGTTAATTAAAGTTACAAACATTAAATGTAAAGCATGTAAATTGTTAATCAGCTGACCGACCCACTAAGCTATAACAGTAATTAAAATAAGTACTTAAGATAGTAACTCCTTAGGGAGCGAGTCTACTGATATATCCTGCTACAAAAAGCTACATTACCCACAAAGGGAAAACAAGACAACCATTAAGAAAGATAAGAATTTCAGCTAAGTTATAGTTAATTAGTGCAACGGTATGCGTAACACTTTATTTCGTATGGAAACTCAATCATCAAACTGCATGAAGTGGTCTCCATGAATAATTCTAAAACCAAGCTGGACTTCAAGAAGTTACACAATACAATAAAGTCCAACTAGACCTCAGAAAGTTTATTTACAAACGCGTTCACTAATTAGACAATCTTGTGAGTCTAACACGCAAACGTTAAGGCCAAGCCTACGGGCAGTTAGCACATTTCAACGCAAAAGTAGGGGATATATCCCAATTTGGGTTCCCCCGAGTAGAAGATACTAATAGAACAAGTTAAATAATGATAGCAATTCAAACTTCATAGAAAGGTAGACTCAAACACCGGAGATTCAAGCCCCACCGGCATATTAAGTACGCCACATAATTTTAGTTAAATAAATCAAATACTTGAGCCTAACCAGGCTGCAACAGAGAGCCATAAGTAGGCTACCAAGAATTACTAAGGCCTAAATAAAGACAACCAAGCTAGTAAGAAACAAATGACCTAACTAGGTCACTAACAATATATAACCAATCCCAATCTACTAGATCAGGGCGTTTCGCGAGTCAACTAGAGGCAGAGTGATATGACATAGTTAAAACAAAGCTTTACTAAGCTCTCCACCCCATAAAAAATGTCATTTAACTAAGAATAAACCATCGTTAAGTGACATATTACTAAAGAGCTAAAGTTCATAGCTACGACATTTGAAATCAAAGCAAAACTATACAATTTTCAAAATAAAAAACAATATTCTACAAAAAATCAACCATCGTTAAGCGACATATTGTTAAAGAGCTAAAGTCGAAAGCTATGGCATTTTAAGTCAAAGCAAAACTAAATTCTCTTCAAAATAACAAAAATTATTTTACCTAGAAGAAACAGTCGTTATACGACATTGTAACCTAGATCCCTGGCTTAGATAGTTAAAAATTCAAACTGGAATTCCTAGGCCAGCGGCATGTTGTAGACATAACAATAATACAAGCCAGTATTACTATTACATTCTTGGAGTGGTGGGGTGCTATCTTCCTCTGGCCATGGCGGCGGTGGAGTCCACCATCGTTCTGGTCTTGACTCAACGGATATTCATGCAGCATGTCTCGGGCGGCGAACAGAGATCAGATGAACGTTCAAGTGCAATATATTTTACAGTAATTTTATTCAGACCGGGTACCTCATCTATATGCCTCTAAATTAGCACATGACTAGGAAAGTGGGAGGTGGGGGAACCAACCAAATAAAGAACCATCAGACAAGCTGTAAAGTTGAAATGTAGGGGTCACCGTTCAAGCGCAATGAGTAGAAGTTGAGTGAAGTAAATTGAGATTGTTGATCGTTGTTTGGGAAGGCCCAGTCAAAGAGAATCAATAGTGCACCGACATCAGGAGATCTAGGAGAATGACTTAAGCCCACAATGGGCCATTGTAAGTCAACTGCAGTTGATTATTTGTGTTGCCTCTAGTAGTGTTTCTAGGTGTTTATAATGCCTGTATGTGCAGGATAGTTCCTATAAGCCTGGCACACACCATTGGCGTTTTTGTTGCTGAGTCTTCATGCTGTGTACTTTAATCTATAAGCACCAATGACGTATTTGTTGATGGATCTTCATATACCCTATTTTAATCTAGAAGAACCATTGGCGGATTTGTGGCTGAATCCTCATGTATCGAATGCAAATAATTATGTGTGAATTAAGTTTGTAACATTAATTATTCTATATACCAGTGGTTCCCTAAGTGTGTTCCACGGAGCACTTGGTGAACTGTGAAGGATCTCCAAGTGATCCACGAAGAGAGTGGAAAGAAATATAAATGTGACAAGATCTCAAAACTGTGAATTTGTGCAGTCATGAATTGTGTTTAGGTAAGTGTTGGGTAGACATTATTTAGCTCCTGCAGCGTTCTGTGAAGCAGTGTAGATAGCAAATATAATAAAGCCTAAGTGCTTGCCATGCGTCACCTCAGTCTACTTTGCCCGCTGGCATCGAACCTTCTTGGAAACATTCAAAACATTGAGAACTTTGGCAAAGCACAGCACACGGCACACGGAAAAACAAGACTGAGAGACCGGAGGGTGCTAGTTTACCCTGTCTTTGTCAGAAATTAACCACACTTTCAGAGTGTTGAAAAGTGTTGCCAAACAGTGCACTACTCCCAGCAAAAATGTGCCATCATTTTAAGGGTGTCCATTCAGAACGTAAGGGAAAACCGACTGATTTCTTCACAATGAAGTAGGGTGGACTTACACAAGCCCATAAAATTACATGCTATCACTCAAAACCCGTTTAAGAAAAGACTTTGATGGCGTCTTACTTATTCAGTTACCGAGCTGCTCAAGCTGGCAAAGCCTATATTATCGTTGAAAACCTTATCAAGCCTTGCGTAAAGGTAATAGTGAAGTGAGTTCTGGATGCAAAAGCTACGAAACTATTAGACACAGTTCCATTGTCAAATAACACAATCTCGCGACAAATCTGGGACTTAGTAGAAGAAGTGAAAGCTACTTCAGTCTCACGAATAAAATGCACTAAATTTTCACTCCAGATATATGAATCAATGGATGTGGCCGGGTTGGCAAATTTAGTAGTATTTATGCCCTACCAATACTTGGAGTCTTTACAAGAGGATCTGCTTGTCTGCAGTGCGTTAACGACTAGCACAAAAATGAGCACTGAAATTTTTAATTTGATCAAAGAATTTTTCCAAGTGAATGGCATCCCAAGAGATAATGGCTTTGATATGTGCACAAATAGTGCGAAGACCATGAATGGGAAGACATCCGGTGCTATTTCAAGAATAAAAAAGTCAGGGAGTGCAGCAGTAGCCACTGCATTCTCCAACTCTATGCCCTTAGTGCGAGAAAAATAGCACCCTCCCTTAAAGAAGTTTTGGGCAAAAGCATGAAAATAATAAATTCTATCATATCACAACCTATGAATACAAGGATATTCAAAATTTTGTGTGATGACATGGGAATTTATATACGTCTCTACTTCTTCACAGAGAGGTAAGGTGGCTTTCTCGTGGCAAAACTTCAACTCGGATCTTAAAAAGGAGAGCTGAAGTGAGAACCTTCTAAATGAATTTCCCGTTCATCTGATAAGTTTTCTTAATAGTTTCAACTGTTATTTTCTGGACGAGCTCCACGAGAAGATGAAAGAAACGTTGGTAAAAACATATACTCTGCTGTTTCAGAAAGGCCAGCCTGTCTGACATCGCAGCAGTACGAGTGCTTGATTGATTTTACAGCAAAGTCTGGTATTGGAGATAATTTTGCATCAAGGAAGTCAGAATTTTGATGTCAATCTAAGAAACGAATTTAAAGTTTTGTCAGATCAAGTGAAAATCATCCTTCTGCCCTTTGCAACAACTTACTTATGTGAATCAGGATTATCTGCCTATTTGGCTACTAAATCAAAATATCCCGCTCAATGTAGAGCCAGATATCTAGTCGTAGCTGTACAAAATTCTACTAAATATTAGCCACATTAATCAAATAAAAACCGTTACATTCCTCTCACTAAAATTTCAATTCACCTTCTATACTTTATCGTGTTTTTTTTTATGCCAAGTGATTTTTTATTTGCTGTTGTGAGAATGGTTTTAAATACCATGTATAAATGGGTACTATATTATGGATTTATAATACCTGCTTTGAATTCGTTATCAAATGTGTTGCCTTACTTTATGTTTATGTTGTTGTTTATCGTTTATGTAGTTAAGTATGTTCCTTATTTCTCTGAAATTAATGGAGAAAATAACATTTCAAATGAAATAAGATTTGATGTTCAACATCCTAAATACATAAGAATTCGTTTCCTTAGTGAATACTGCTGTCATTCGGTTTTGTACCTATGTAGGTTCTAGGTGAAAATACCGTTGCCCTTATGCCAAAGACACCAATGCGCAAAATTGATGTATTGAGGAAAGTATATATTAAAGTTCCAGTTTTCAATGAATTTTAATTGGAAAAATTAAGTTTAGTTAAAAATCTAAGCCATTTAGAACTTGAAAAATAATTCGTGTTTTGCTATATGATCAAAATATATTTGCTCTGATGTCTAAAGGCACGTATGTGCATTTTTTTTATCGAACTGCATTTTTAAGGTGCCTTTGGCATCAGGGCAACAATAGTGCTTCGTGGCGAGTTTTTCTCCTGAAAAGTGCTCTGTGATTCCAAAAGTTTAGGAACTGCTCCTATATACTGTTGTTTAGATTATAGCCACTACTTAAATATCTTCATTTATTGTCGCTTGAATAGTAATGGTTTGCTGTACTTGCACTAGCGACTGAAATAGTTTATGTTGTGTAATACAGTGTCTTTATTGTAAATTATTTTCCTAAATACATGTATCATAGTTAATATTTAATTGACCGAGAACATCATAGTTTCGGTTTTAACTCAACCAGTAGTGGTTATATTGAGAGTTCTGGGACACTTTCCCCAATAATTTGACATTGCTTCTCCTTACCCAAGAGTAAGATCATGAGGAGGATCTTTTTCCCTTAAAATTGATCCTCCTCACTGGAGTTGGCCCAAGTTCTCCCACCTCAGTTGGCATCCAAAAACACAAACCGTCGTTGAAAACTATGTTTTTTATTTCATTAATGAATTTTAATTGATTAAAAATAATTAATTTAAATCGAAATTAATTGATTTAATTAGAAATAAAATATTTATATTGACAATTTAACTATAATAGAGGGAGCTGGTTGGAGATAATTTCGTGTTTGCTATTTGGCTCAAAATATGGCCCTGTTGTTACTATTTTACACTACTGCCTGATAAATCTGGAAACATTCCACAACATGACACTGATAACATGATTATTTAGTATATAAATTATCATATTTAAAACCCTAATCTTCCCAAAAAATATTCCCAATCCGCCCCTTATTCTCATTGTGGAAGATTAATGCTATTATTATAAAAGAAAGGTAGTTAATTCCATTTCTTATAACTAAATTGATAATATAAATAAAAATAAATTTTAAATTAAATCGATGACTGTCAATATAAATTAATTATTTTAAATTAATAAAAATTAGTGAATTAAAATATAAAATTTTGTGACTGTTGGTGGTGGAGTATATCAACAGAGGTGTGAGAACGTGATCCATATCCAGTGTGGAGGATCAATGTTAACTTACATTCCTCCTCTTGATCCTCCTCCAGAGTGAGGAGGATCAATGTAAATCTTATGAAGAGAAAGTGGCCCAGAATTCTCATTTTAACTACTACTTCAACCTATTGGTTTTTTTCCTGTTTGTTCTGTAGCAACAAGCAAGCACTGAGTGCAAACAAGCAGGTAAGGGGGGGGGGGGAGTTGCCCTTACAGTTATAACGAGACAAGACTCCCTCCTATAATGTTCGTCAATACACAAGGGCTGACAGCACATTCCAGCGGCCAACTAGTGTGAGCCCTGGCCTTGGAGTAGTGACTAGTATGTTACCGTGTTTATTGTACGTTAATGCAGAATAAAATAAATTACAATGGTGGCATACAGTGCCTGTATTAATTTCATATGAAAATTATATACTTGAAATATAGTTTATTATTGAGTTCTGTTTATTTAATTGGAGTGTTTGGTAGTGGATGTGCTTCCTAAACAATTACATATTAATTTTATTATTATTATGTTATCTGTTTATTTTGTTCGTGTGTGCTATCTGACAGCTAGTGCGGCTGAACGGTACTCTTCACTATTAAAAGCTACTTGTGACGGTACTTATTAATTTAGCGCTATAGCTGGTTTCAATTTTTGTTTCCACCCAAATTTATCGGGGATACTGATGAGTCTTTTTAAGATTGTCTCTTTACTTCGAGCTCTTGGTCAAAGCTAATGGGTGGAAGGAAAAGTCACGTTCTCTGTTTTTGGAACCATCCTTACTGAGTCAGCTCAAAGCGTCTACTGCTCTCTCACAGATGAGGACAGAAAAGATTGTGATACAGTGTGCTATGATTTAAAGATTGTTTTCAAAAAACATTACAGCCAGATCTAAATAAAGCGGCTTTCGTTTCACGTTGCCGCAAGACAAATGAGCGTTTAGCAACACTTTCAATTGACCTGCAGTGCTTAGCAATGAAAGCTTACCTGCAGTTTAATCCAGAATCTCGGGATGAACTAGTCCGTTACCGGCTTAGTCAGTGTATAGAAGACAGTGACATTCACGTAACATTGCGCTGGGATTCTGCCAAAACTGTTATAGATCCTGTAAGTCAAAGTAAAATGTTGGAGGCAGTGTCAGAAATTGAGCGTGCTGTGCTAGTTGAAGGCAAGGCCGTAGCCAGCCAATAATTTCAGGGGGGCTTTTGTGGGCACATCCCCCAATTGTGGAAGGCTAGAAAAAATTATAGATGATAAACAGTTCTAGAAGCCATCTGAAATTTTTTATGGCAATATAGCCACCTAATTGCCGGAGGCTAGGAAAAATTATTGATATTAAACACCTATAGACGCTCTCTGAAGTGTTTGTTATAGTAACACAGCCCCCTAATCTGTACTTGTACCTTAATTTTGCAATTGTTTAAATCATAAATTAAAGCCATATATATTTTGTCAATAAATTTAAGGGGGGGTTCAACCCCCAAACTACCCTGACTACGGCCTTGGTAGAAGGTGTAGCTGCCGCCTCTATTCCTGTATCAGAGACCGATATAACATCTGTTTTAATGCAGCAGCCAATTCAAGAGGCAGTGATGGGAGCTCTTATTATAGCTTTAGAATATATAAGACCTCACGCTACGTCTCTGGTGAGTCATCAAGAACAGCTTGAACCTGCGCGTCAAATATTTAAGTGCAGTTACTTTAAATACCATGACAATCGAGAGGAAGAGTGCCGAGAAAAGAAACGTACTCTCGGGATGGAGTTACATGGGATCAATCGGGACCACGTTGCTTTCGATGTGGTGAAAGAGGACACGTATGGCGGGAATGTGTGGCAGCATTTTAGGAAAACTCACGATAGCCGATGTAGATTGTTTTTGCTGACCACATCGGCTTCCCATCAGGCACTTGAAATTTCTATATTAAATAATCCAGTTGCAATCCAAGCGTCTGGAGCTATTCGCTCCATTAAACTGGATTTCCTCATTGATTCTGCAACTACAGAATGCATAATACGATAGGACTTGTGGGAGCTCGTTAAGAGTCCAGAGGATCAACTTGTCTCATCAACGATCTCAATACGTGATGTAAATGACGCCAGTTATCAGTTTTAGGCCGGGTAGCCCTACCAATCATACTCGGGCAATACTACGTACACACAAACATTTTTTGTAATTAAAGATATTTCCCAGTCTGCTCTGTTAGGTTTGTAATTAATATTTACACATAAGTGTTATTTAATTACTTCTCAGGACGTCCTTATTATTGGTGGGGTTAGAGTTCCATGCCATTATGTTAAGTATTAAAACTCCAAGAAATCCCTATTTCAAACACACGAGTCACATGTTAATCTTGTAGAAACTCTAACCGTGCCAGCCAGAAGTGAATTGTTTTCACCACACGATGGAACTTGAAGAGTTAGAAGGTTTCTTGAAGTCCAACCTGTAAGTAGCAGCCAAATACGGCACTCTCTCTGCCTGTATTTTGGTCACAGCTCACAAGAATAGGGTACCTTTACGGCATCTAATACATCACCAGACCCTATTGTGTTGTATAAGGGGACATCATTGAGCCACTTCCGCCCCCTACCTGATGAAGAAAGATCTTCTCCCATGTGCTTTTTTCTCACTTCACAAACCAAACATCATCAGGAGCTGTATTGTTCGACCATACTCAAGCTAAGTGTTCTGAGGTTAAGCGTGTGGAAACAATAGCGCTATTAAATGAGTTTGCAGATATTGTAGCACAAGATGATTCTGATTGTCGTCGTACAAACCTAACATATCATCGAAATTGAAACAGGTGAGGCTAGACCAGCAAAGCAACATCCGTATCCCGTTCCGTATAAATACAGGGAATTTATTCGTAAGGACATCATTGACATGTATAAACAAGGTAAGGTGAGTCCCTCTACCTCACCATGAGCATCATCTATAGTCCTTACAGCAAAGAAAGATGGTGGCTGTCGTTTCTTATATGGCTACCGAAAACTTAATGAAGTAACTATGAAATATGCCTATCCATTGCCACGTATGTATGACATACTTCAGAGTTTGTCAGGAGCAACATTGTTCTCATCTATTGACATCATCAAGTCGAGATAGAGCCAGAAGATCGTCCCAAAACAGCAGATGTCCTATACGAATTTAACGTAATGAGCTATGGCCTATGTAATGCACCGGCTACCTTCTAACGCTTCGTTGATATGTTGTTAACAGATATCAAGTGGAAAACCTGCATGGCGTACCTAGATGTGTGCATTTTATATCATCTCTTACATTTTCAAATTATTATAGCGTGCACTTTATAAAGCGACTAATTATATCAGATCATGAATTACAAACGAGCTGACTCCATAACAGTCACAACGAGACCCCCAGCTGTCAAATCGTCACTGCGAGAGGAAAATCCCAATTTTATCAATGATAATTTTATACAACGTACAGGGAACCGAACCAAATACTCTTGGTTCAGAATAAGACCAAATAATACAATTATTATCAATTTATTTAAAGGAAGCTATCTACTTTAATACATCAACTATATATTGTTTAATGCTGACATAAAAAATAAAATACATCTTACTTTTTTCACTAACAGTGAGGTCGAAGTTCAAATCTCATTCAAATTAATTGGTAGAGGTTTTAATCCTACCTTTAGATTAAAACGTTAAAACGCCCTTGTAGTAAATTATGATCAAATAAAATCTACCAACAAAATATGTGTAATCCCATTGTTAATTTTGTGTTGGATCCCCTCGAGGCCAGCTTTAAGAACTTATATGCCATCAGCCCTCATTTTCTTGTGGCACCTCTTTTTTGTGGAGTACGTGTTTTTAAAACTTTTTTTTTACGAACTGCAACATTTTAAAATGGTTAAGTTAGCTATTTAGAGGTGGGTAATTGAGGTTATAAATAAATAGTTGATAAAATAAAATAGCATAAGCTTGAAATTTTATAAAAATGTGAGAATACATCAAAACAATATTTGTTTGGTGTTATTTTGTTTTCCCTTGTTGTAAGTACACGTTAAGTTTAAATCTTTGTTCTTACCAGTTACAGGATTTTAAGGGTGTTGAAGAGGTTAAAAAAATATACTTCTTAAAAATTCATTACAAGTGACCAATTATGAATGATAGATTGGGGTAAAATCACCCCTCCTTCATCCCCTCCCAGATCGAATGACCCCGGTGGAAGGTTATATTGTTGGCATTCAGATTTTTTTTTCCAAGCAAGTGTGTATTATCGTCTTTATAAATGAATATCAAATTATTTATAGGACGTTAATCTAGTAAATATATATTTACTATGGACTAAAACGTATTTAAAGTATCTGCAAATAATGTAGTTGAAAACTAAAATGTAGGCAAATATGATATTTTTCGGTGACAGCGAGGTTGAGATTCAAATCTTGTTTAGAATAATTGGAGCTGGAAGGGGTAACTAGCTCTAGATTAAATTTTTAAATAGACATTGTGTTAAAACTTATGGACTATTTTTTTTATCAACAATCAGTATATTTGATCCTGTTCATCTCTTTTCCCCCAATGGTCAGTTGAATCCTTAGAAACAGGTGCCTCGTCTTTTCTATTTTTAATGTGACATTTATTTTTAATATAAATAAATAATTATTGAATATAAAGTTGATCAAGCAAGACTATATATTTCAGTCGTATTTTTGACGATGGCTTATAGTAACATAGAGTAAGGCCTTAGGCCTAGTAGAATAGTGATAATTTTCTCTTTGATAACAGTGATCTACATATTTTTTATAATGTTGGCCAAATTTAACTTTTATTTTGGAACCTGAATGAACATGAACATGAATATCGCATCATTATTTCTATGATATTTATATCAAGGGTCGGGAACGTGTGGCTCCGAAGCTTAATGCAGCTCCTAGCCAGAAAAATTGCGGCTCTTTTCATGAAATGTAGTTCCTTAAATATACAATTATAAGCTGTTCTTATGTAATTATGTTTTCCAACATACCTTTCAAGGTGACATTCGCAGCAATTATTCATTCATAAATATTACTACTGTTACAGCTCAGTGCATAGCATTGGACTCAGATCCTTAAAATCATCAAAAATCAATATTTGAGATAATAAAATGCATACATTATTCTCATACGTCCTTTTGAGTTATAACTAATTGCCTACCAAGATTCAGGTTCCTACTAGGCCTTTGTTTTTCGAGATATTTTTAGCTGGACAGAGGATCTCAACTGACAATTATTATTATTATAGGGGGGGATTCATAAAATAAACGACATATTGACCTATTTTTAATTTAACTATTTTATTACATAGACATTTTTAACCAACTGTAGTAAAGATCATGGAATATAAATAATAGCGCTGTAGAACATAATTGTAAGATTCCTAATCTGCAAAATGATCACTGTGAAATCTAAATCAAGAAAATATTAGATTTAGAACTCGTTCCAGAAATATTCCTTATTTAACTCCAACGTAGGCAATGTTTGATTTTAAGTTAAAAAAAATCATTCAATCAACAAAGAGTTTTCACCAATAATAAATAGATAAATGTCTAAATTATTATTATGATAATAATAAACATTAATCACCAGAGTAGCAACGTTTGTCATTTGTTTAGTAGGCCCTACGTGTCATTAAAAGTATTTGTTTCGTGATTTTACTATCATGATAAATAGGCCTACATTATTAAAATACTAAATGCAAAGAAAGGTATAAACACAATACAAATCAAGAAAAATATTTTACCAAGCCACATTAAATATTAAAAGTGTTGAAAGCATGGTCATATTTTTCTATTGACCACACTAGGTAAACACCCCGGAAGGGGTACGGTGTGGGGGGGGGGGGAGGGCAAGGATATAATTGATGGCACAACGATTTTCTGCTTAGGTAAAACAAATAAAATTAAAATAATAACAGTGCTGATAAAGAATAATTTAAAAAAGGGCCTACGTCGCGGTCCTTCATTGATCGCTTACAGAATACTACTACAAAAATTAGCAAACATTACAATTGTTTTATATGTATAAAAACACATTCTAACTTAGTGAAAAATATGAAACAGCAAAAAAGTTTGAATTTTCTACATGGATCATAGCGTTATTTAAAACCATTATAAATTAAAAATAAAATAAAAATTATTTATATAACAAAATGAAAATTAAATTAGTAAAAACATTATTAAAATGACAGCTTTCTATGAAACAGAGTAAATGTTTAGCTGTTCAAAAATTGTTGATACGATTATAATGAAATCTTGATACGCTCAATTGTGGAAAGTTTGACGCGCACGGATGCGTGTCTTGAATCGTTGCTTCCTCTTCACTACAATATGTAGAGGAGGTAACGATTACTAGTACAAGGTATATACATGATAAGAACTAATGGGGATTATATTGCTGAACCATGGAATAAAGATTAGGTAACAGAAGTAAACTTATTATAACAAAACATAAGAAGAGATAAAGGATTACAGTAGAAGAACAAGATCTAAAGTTAAATATTGGGTACAGTATACAGTGTCAGAAATATCAGTTCGGAGTATCAAGTATAGATACAAAGCAAAAAGGAAATCAACGCCCTTAGATTGAGCATATGGTAGGATTTAACAACTCCAGAAATATAGGATCTTGACGTAGCTCGGGAGAATAAGTGTCTAAATCAACACAGTAACGGTTAAAAGGGGAGTTAAATAGAAAGAGCACAAAAGCAGTCGGACCAGCGCCAGACTACACCCAGAAGGGTCTAAACTGAAAACATAGTGAAAGTATAACTAATAAATTACACTACAGTAAGTCCTATAGTTTTAATGTTACTAGGTTAAATATGGGCCAAGTTAGCTTGCTTAGGTTGAATTAAAGAAGAGTCTCATAGACACACTAAAAATGAACGGTAAACGGACGATCTATAATATACAGATGGCTAACAGTCAGTTGTTAACACCGTGTAGTACTATGGCCGGTCCTTTCCCAATGGGTACAGATGGAGCATTCAATAGTACTTTTAAACAACTACCCATATCCTGTGATGTACATAAAAGCTAGTACATTCTAACATTAAATATATAACCAAACGAGACGTCAACAAGGGGCGAAAGAAAATACTATCTGTGCGAGCCACTATATGAAACTAGCCGTGTTCCGCACTTTGCGCACCCTAGATAGTAACACAGAAAAGGTGCCAAAAAGAAAGTAGTGAGACACTGACCTAACTAGGTCCTAGACAAAAGGCGTTAGACAAACTGCTTGTAGCCATCCAAATATCGAATATATGAACATGCCATTTAGAGCGTTACGAAACATTACTCTGCCATAAGCACCCAGAATAGTTACATGAATCCATGGATTAGAAAAACTTAACCACCTGGTCCTCCTTATATAGAGCTTAAGATCCCCGTAATTAAGCTATGTCAAATGGATATAGGAAAAATATAGTCAGACTATCTGACCGTAGGTATTAACATATTAGTTTCCTTGGATAAATAAAACATGTCTGAAGGACAAGCAATATAATTAGTCATTCAGACTAAATATCAAACATGTCAGAAGGACATAAAGAAAAACATAGTTATAAAGCATAACTTCAGCTAGTGTCTGAAGGACACATAAAAACAAAATAACATAGCATAAATTCAGCTAGTGTCTGAAGGACACATAAAAACAACATTATAAAGCATAACTTCAGCTAGTGTCTGAAGGACACATAAAAACAAAATAACATAGCATAAATTCAGCTAGTGTCTGAAGGACACATAAAAACAACATTATAAAGCATAACTTCAGCTAGTGTCTGAAGGACACATAAAAACAACATTATAAAGCATAATTTCCGCTAGTGTCTGAAGGACACACAAAAACAATATTACAACAGGACAAACTATGTCGGAAGGACATTGAGTTCAAAATTGTAGATATAAGGTGATACTTAATCGGATCTGTAGAGGCTTCTTCTGCGACGTGGCGGTGAGTCCGACCCCTGATCCATTGAGACCACCAGTATTAGTGGTACTGAAGATTTGTTTTGAAGTTCTTCCTTCGATGAAATTTTACAAAGAAGCGCAGTCCTGTGGCGTGGGTTTCCCCTGTTGCCTTTACTTACTCACTTGCCATTAGATTCAACGACAAGCGAAGGAAGCTTTGGATGATTTGTTATGCGAGTTACAGGTTGCTTTCACAGCCCCTTATCCTCATTGCATGAATTCAAAATTCCATGACTTGGTACCTATGATTAACTGTAAGAAATACATTGTTGATTAGTATATACAACACTTTATGAATGATGAAAATGATTATGAAATTGTGGATGATTTAGTTTTCATTGGAAGGGAATGATTTTCTTTTATTTGGATCAGGGAGATATGGATTTGGGATTTTTTTTTTTCCGTTTATCTTTTTACTCCAGCCTTGGACGTTTGTAGGACCTTATTTCATGTGGATCATAGTTTCCCAGTGATCTGATAATGGGATTATCATGTGTTGCACTTTGATCATAAAATTATTTCTTCTCTCCTTGAAGATTTCTATGAGTGTCTTGCTGTTCGTCATGTTGTGGAGGGGATCTGTCCTTGTTCTTATATCTACTCCCATTATAAACCTTAGTATCCTATTTTGTGTTGTCTGTAATTTGTTAACATGTGTCTTCGCTGCGTAGCCCCATCCTATACAGCCATAGAGAATAATAGGCTGTATCACACTCTTGTTGATTGTCAGCTTGGTTTGTTGGATGAGTTGCTATCCTTTCAGTAGTGGGTACAATTGAATAAAAACTGACTTCGCTTTTTTGTTGGTTTCTTCAATGTGCTTCGCCCATGTTAATTTCCTGTCGATGTTTATACCTAGGTATTTGGTTTCTTTTTGAACTGTATTTATTCCTGATAAAGAGTGAAACTTTCTGGTGGTAAAATCTTATTCTTGTTACAACTAGTGCTGTAGATTTTCTGGTATTTACTTTGATCCTCCATTTCGAAAGCAAGATTTCAAATATCTTTAGGTAACGTCGTATTGCTAAGGAAGCGTAATAAATGTTTATTTCCTTAGTGTAGATCAACGTATCATCTGCAAACAATCTTACAGTCATTTTTGGTTTTGTTGGAACGTCTGCCACGTATATAGTGTATAAGAAGGGAGCCAGTACTGACCCTTAAACTACTCCCGCGCTTACTTGCACTTTCTCTGACAGTGTGCCCTCGATAGGAACTTGTAATACTCTATCCTTCAGGTAGTTGCTGATTAATTGTATATCGCCTTGTGGAAAGTTATAGTTGATCATCTTTTGTATGAGGCCAAAATGCCACACTTTATCGCATGCTTTTTACACATCTAAGAATATGGCTATTAGGTTTTCTCGTTGGTTGAAGCTTTATGTGGCGTCTTCGATGAAGTTAAGTAACGGATGAATGGTCGAATGTTGTCTCTTTAATCCAAATTGTAGGTGAGGGTTTATCTTGTTGTCATCTGCTTGTTGTTTTAGTCTTTTTTGAGTGAGCGATTAGAATAGTTTACCAGTCATGTTGAGTAAACTTATTGGTCGTCTGTTTTGGGGAAAGATGCCATTTTTCCCTGGTTTAGGTATGGTGATCACCTTGGCCTTTTTCCGGGTATTTGGGAAGTAAACAAGTCTGAGGGATGCATTGAGTAGTTGGGTGAGGTGAGCTATTGCAATTTGTGGTAAGTTTTTTAGCATCTCATTCTTGATGCCATTTAGTACTGGTGCCTTGTTCTTTCGAAGAGTTTTAATAGAAGTTTGGAGTTCGTGTTCCATGATTGGGGCTGATGTCTCTGCTATTGATCTTTCTATAAAGTCATTTACTGTTCTGATGACGTCTCTATTGAAAACTACTTCTTGAATTTGATTTGGCCTATATTGGTCTTCTAAGGTTCACTTTATCGCTTTGGCTTTATCCACACTAGTATAGACCATCCCCTGCTGCCCATGAATGGCTGGCGTTCTTGTTTTCTTTGAAGTTCCTTTAAGTATTTTTATTAAATTCCACGTTTTCTGAAGGTTTGTGGCTGTGTCCATGACGAATGTATTCCAATGGGATCTTCTGATTTGGTTGACCATTCTTTAAACCAGTGCATTCAGTCTGTTGTATTTGATTCGCTCTTGTGGTGTTCATAGTCTTTGCCCATCTCTACACGCTTCCCTTTTAAGGGCTAACATATAGTTTAATTCTGGGTGATCAATCCTCAGGTCTTGATGTTTCTGCGAAGTCATGGTGTGAATTTTGTATGTTTTTTGTAATGTAGTCGTGAATAGTTCTATGGCCGCATCAACATCTTCCTCTATTTCTATATATATATATATTTCTCGAGAGTACTTCTTGTAGGTCAGATTTATATTTTGTCCAGTCAGTTGTCCTTATAGTCGGTTCCTGCCAGTTGGATTGATGTTCTGTGTTAACATCCCATTCGCAAATTAATGAGTTGTGATCGGAATCAAGTTCTTGGAGTACTGATAAGGTTTCTGGTGTTATTTTTAAGTTGGTTAGAACTATGTCGAGGCTATCTGGTCTATGGGGATGGTTTCCGGGATATAATATTGGTGATTCTGGTGCTAGCACATTGTAGTCCATTTCGTTGGAGTGTTCTTCTAGTATCCGTCAGTTTCTCTTCGTCATCCGACGGTTCCATAGTGTATTCTTGCTGTTTAGGTCTCCACCTAATAAATAGTTACCGGTTATCGTAACTTGGTCAAGGTCACATTTTAGAAGAGTCTTGTTTGGAGGGTTATAAACAGCCACAAAAATAATAGGTCCCTTTTTTTATTGATGCTCACTGCCGTGGCCTCAATGTTCTAGGTGTCATGAATATCGGCTCTGTAGTGCAGAAGATAGTTTTTGACTAGGACAGCTGTCCCACCTACCCTGCTATGATTTCTGTCAGTTCGGTGGATGCTGTAGCCTAATATGTGTAGTCGTTTGGTTGCCTT
The DNA here is from genome assembly GCA_033556935.1 of Timema podura. NCBI lineage: Eukaryota > Metazoa > Arthropoda > Insecta > Phasmatodea > Timematidae > Timema > Timema podura. Next base: position 57,895,640 of record JAVRXN010000005.1, read on the forward strand.
CAGATGAGTTTCACAGATTAGTGCTATGTCGATCCCATATGTTCGTAATAAATCCTCAAATTCATGAGCCTGCTGTAGTAACCCATTGGCATTCCATACTAGAATCCTGAGCTGGTCTTTTTCGGTCATTAGTGTTTTTATACGTCATCGCCACTAGAGTAAAAGTCAGTGGCTGCTTCTAGAAGCTTCATTAGTTTTGTAGTCTTGTCTTCTGCCTGTCTGATTTTGGTTGGATACGGTCTGAGGTGTTTCAGTAGTCCACAAACGTCCATTTCTTTAAATATGTTTATTATTTCTTTAAAATCTAGTGAAGCGGTTTTTTCCTGTGCCTTCGGTTGATGTGAAACTTCTCTTCTGTTGAGTAGAATGTCTCTATAAGTGCGTGGTGTTGAGTTAATAATGATAGGTGTTACTGTTTTTTTGAGGTAGTGTAGGGAAGTCCTTATTGGTGTATCCCAATGCCTGTAGTTCTTGCTTGATGTCGTCTATTGGCATTTTGGTGGAAGACCTTTGATCACAACTTTGTGGGGTTTGTCCCTCAGCATTGTGTAAGTATGATACGCCTGTCCTGTTTTTTAAGGAGAGCTTGTAGATCTTTAAAGTCCTCTAACGTGGTTGTGTGTATTTTCAAGCCATCTTGTATGTAGAAGACCTTGAAAGTCCCTACCATGGATGCTGTCATCAATTTAACAATGTTTGAATAGTTGGCCGTCCCTGAGATAAATATTGGTGGTACCTTAGGTTTGCTTTCTGAACTTCTGTGGTGTTTCCCTGGGAGCTTGTACTTAATAAGTCTGAAATTTCCATTGTCTGCTCATTGTCTGACAATGTCTCGAATTGGTTTGTCCCTGATTGCTTTGGGGGGTTTGTCCTCCTTTGCTTTGAATAAAAGTTTTCTTTTTAGTATTGTTGCTGCAACGAATTTGTTGTTGGTGCCCATATCTTCGTATATTAATTCTGCCTCAATGTCAAGATCCATGGAGAAATCCTGGGTTAGTTGTCTTTTCTGATGCACTCGCACATTGTTATAGTGTTTGTCCATTTTATTTGTTGTTGGCCCTAAATGGGTCGACAACACTTTACGTAATTTTTGTTACATTTGTAGAAATTGTTTGTCACTTTGTCTCAAGAGTATTGTTCGTCAAAGTTAAGTCCACTTTGTAGAATGCTCACCATTTCTAATGTAGAAATTCATCAGATTCACCATCTGTTCGGGATAGGCCTGAGCCTCTGCTTAGTTGCCCGGTTGGACGTCACTCGTAAGCTCCTCCTAATGCTCTGAATACCCGTATCGCGCACAATAACACTCTATCACTGTCGAAACTCAACTCAGTCGTAAAAAATCAGCGAGGCTTCAGTCGTGATGAGTGTAATAAGGTTGACAGGATATAACTAGCTCAAGATAAAGATGGGTGTATGTGTGGACTGGATATAACTAGCTAAAGATAGGGATAGGTTGTAATGAGGTGGACTGAATAGAACTAGCTCTAGATAGAGATAGGGTGTAATGAAGGGGACTGGATAAAACTAACTCAATATAGGAATAGGGTGTAATGAGATGGACTGGATAACTCGTTTAGATAGAGATAGGTTGTGTGCTGATTACTGCTTAGATATGGATAGGTTTAATAAGGTGGACTGGATGAACTAGCTCTAGATAGAGATAGGGTGTAATGAAGGGGACTGGATAAAACTAACTCAATATAGGAATAGGGTGTAGTGAGATGGACTGGATAAAACTCGCTCTAGATAGAGATAGGGTGTAGTGTGGTGGACTGGATATAACTAGCTTAAGATAGGGATAGGTTGTAATAGGTGGACTGGATAGAACTAGCTCTAGATAGAGATAGGGTGTAATGAAGGGGACTGGATAAAACTAACTCAATATAGGAATAGGGTGTAATGGGGTGGACTGGATAGAACTCGCTGCTTATAGAGAAGGGTTTTAGTTGTGGTTGGACCTGATATAACTAGCTTAAGATATGTAGGTTTTAATAAGGTGGACGGATAAACTAGCTTAGATAGATAGGGTGAATAAGGGGATGATTACACTAACTCAATATAGGAATAGGGTGTGAGGTGGACTGTATAGAACTAGCTCTAGATAGAGATAGGGTGTAGTGTGGTGGACTGGATATAACTAGCTTAAGATATGGATAGGTTGTAATAAGGTGGACTGGATAGAACTAGCTCTAGATAGAGATAGGGTGTAATGAAGGGGACTGGATAAAACTAACTCATTATAGAGATAGGGTGTAATGAGGTGGACTGTATAGAGCTTGCTAGCATTTTTTTGAACGGTCGCAATTTTGTTTTGCGTCGTGGCCCTGATATATCTGCATACAGACATTACTCCTCCTTAGAAATGGCCAACATACACAAACACACACACACAAAGTCGATTTTCCCACTTATGACTCAAGAGCAAGAGCGTTTTAAAATAATATATTAATTGATTCTTATAGATTATGGTTATAAACCTGTAGAGATTGCTTAGTATGTATTTTATATTGCCTTTTTTATGAAGAGAGAATAATAGTTATTATGACTTGGCATATATCTTAAAATAATTGTTTCTAAAAAGCAATCAATATTTATTATTGTGCAGACATCTCTATCACAACAAGATCATCTGAATTATATAAATGATTTTGTTAAATAATGAAGCTAAAAATCAATTTATTTATTCAACTTGTATTCTTACTAAACATGTTTTTAGCCTAAAAACATATTTAAGAGCTTCAAACAGATATATTGTTTTTAATTAGGTAAAATGCATCCCTTATTTTGGATTAAATATGATAAAATATTATTTTCTAAATTTTGATTTCTCTCTAGAAAGGAAATAGAACGTACTGATGCAAAAAAGAGCCTGGAACGAAGTTTGTGGAAACATTGAACACCTGTTCGGGTTCACGAGTGGGCTAAGAGTGCGCTTGGATGAGCGTCAGAATTCACCGAGCCACGGGCACAAACTAAATGCAATCGACTTGAAAGTAGGGACCACAGGCCCCAAAACCTCCATCCTCTCAGAAACCCACTAAAAACATCCAACTTTCCTTAACTTTTACTTTACTCTGCCGTTAAATCACTTACTGGATGTTAAAGAAGACACGTTTGTTTTGATGTTTTCTCACAAACCAGCGTTTGTTTGGTTTGGCCAAAGGAGTGGAAATATCTTCTTGTTTGGAGTCAGGGCTTTGGTCGGGAGGGGGAGTTTTTGAAATGGTGAACACACAACGTGTCTGGTGTTGACGTAAATTAGATTAATGAATGAAATCTAGATGATGATGATGAAATATAGGAAGAACAGCAAATAAAACGGGTGGCTTTGTTCTGTGTTCAGAATGATGCTTTCTTATCAAGTCAGTGGAATTTATTTGGTAAGAAAGAGTTGCCAAATGTTCAAGCTAAATCAGGTAATAAAACAACCTTAAATCATATTAAATATAAACAAAACATATTAACTGAAATAAATGTTCTAGTTAGTGTATGTTATTTGAATGGATATTACTTTAAAATATAGTCTTACGTTTTATTATACATTTGGCCAATCCAAAACCAATAAATATTAGATGAGCAAGGTATAATTTAGATTAAATGTATCCACATTAGCGTGAAAAGAGCATGGAGGACCAATTAGGAAAAAAGAAAATAATTACACACTTGGCTGGGATTAAAACTCCAACATCAATGACACCAAAAAACTGTCGTAGTGAGACTGACACCTTTGTCAATGTGCCCACTGGTGTGAGTTATTAGTTTGAAGTAAGCAAGGATAATCTTCGTTACATGCTAATACATACATGTTTAAACAGCTTAGGCATAAAGTAGTTTTATTTTGGATAACTATGAATAAATTATGTTTGATTCGTTTTGAGCTAATCGACCAAATATCGGGTAGTAAGGAGGATACATTCCTTTCAGGAGTAGAGGAGTTAAATACAATTCAAGCCACTTTATAGAAATGATTGTATACCTGTGTCAAATACTAAAATGCTTTTGTTTCATAAAATTATAAAATTAAATTTAAAAATGGTTTAACAAGTGTTTAGCTAAACGTAGGGAATATAATAATATTTATAATTTTGTTAGCACTACGTCTTACTACTTTTTCAGGTTATACACTTACGTACCAAGTAGGCTAATGGGTCAAGAATGAGTAAAGTTTTTAAAATTAAGTGTATCCCCATTTTCGTGAAGAGAGAGTGGTAAACTATTAAAGAAAACCCACCCTCAGTATACAATGTTTTAAGCATGCGAATCAACATTGTATTCTAGACGACGCTATTAGACAGTTGTTATATTGAAACGTTATTGATTAAATACATTTAAAACTAATTTGTATTTTAAATATAAATGTTTAAATTGTACAGTTATAAGCATAAGACTACTTAACCGAGCGTAGCGAGGTTCGGTTTTAACTTGTGCATTAGACATTTCTCTATATGTCCATCCACATATCTGCTGCCTGAATGTTTGTTCGCTATAGCTCTAAAATTTGAGAGCAAATTTTAACGAAATCTGGCAGGGATATTCTTTGAAACTTAGCTGAACGATATAAACTGTAGACCCTTACAGTACGTACATCGTTTTTCAATCTGGTGGTCGTCTTTAATTTGAGTCCGCTCATCTCAAGAAGTTTAAATTTTAATTCAAATATTATCGATTGAATACCTAGGTTGTTTTTTTTATTTGAATTCGAACGTATTTCAAGAATGACGTCTCAAACCACGTGGACAATGGTTATTATTATATAATGCATATATTGAGTATATAATTCACTTGTTTTTAATCTAACCTGATCATCAAGGAAAAATATCTACTATATAAATCCAAAGAGAAATGTTAAGCCTGTAGCAAAGATAGTAAAGTTATGTTATAATTCTTAGCACTGTACATTTATCATTATTTGAATGTCTAGAGCGATGGAGTCTACTAGACATTCTAACTACAGAGCTGTAACAAGTCAACATTAGCTATTGCCCCATGTTCTGAAGAAACGTGTAAGTAGAGCAATAAAATAAATTATTTTATTGTAATTTTGGGATATCAAAAACGTAACCAACTAATCACACAATATACTTATCATGTCTATAAAATTTTTATCTATGTTATCTTCTATATTTTACACATTTTTAAAGACACATTAAGGAAATTTAAAGCAACTTCATTCGGGATAGGGATTACCCTATTTAAGAAAGATAAAACTCGCATTTCTTTGAAACATAATATAGTCTATAATATGTATTCATATTGAATTATATTTCTAGCATAAAGATTATAGAACTAGCTATAGCTTATAATTTCTTCTTCGAAAATATTTTTGTGACCATTTTATAAAACTGCGTGGCTTTGTTAATGTACAAAAAAAATGTTTAATTTGAAGGATCTATTACGCTATTTCATGTGTATACTTAAATTTTATAAATAATTTTAAGATTTAATATCATTATATTCAAAATAATCATAAATGAGCCTCACACATAGTTAAAGTTTAGTAAAATATATAGAGTATAGGCCTACAGTACATATATTTAATATGTTCAAAAATGTTACTTGCTTGAAGATAGAAACACTTTATTTAAGAATTTCCACTTGCCTTGATGTGTTAATCCAAATAACTAACATCTGCAAAACACTGGCTACGAAAGATGGATTGATTGTTTCTCCAAATTAACACCAAGAGCGACATGAGTCGTTCTACTGATAAGGGAAACTTTTTAATTTTTCTATTTATTCTAAGATTTTTTAATATTACCGGATGTGATTATTATAATAATAATGAGTATGGGATTAAATGTTTTGTGTTTTAAGATTTAATATTAATTAATTCTTTTTACCAGCTGGTTCGAGCATTGTATCGCGAAGCTTTGTATAAGATCAGGATGGTTTGTTATTTTCAATTCATTCATAAAGTTGTTACTACATTAATAATTAAACCTCGACTCCTCTAATGAGCATTGAGTTGGGTCAGTTCTGTTGACATTTAACTTTTATTTACGATCTCTCACGTTCAATGAATATATAAATATTGTAATATTATTAATTGTTATATTTAAGATATTTTAAAGAACATTTTGGCATTTATAAATCTAAATAAATAGGTAGGTTAGTGAATACTATGTCTTTGACTGTTTTTAATTGGGTATGACAATCCCACAATGCATTAGGGAACTTCTACAAAATATGTTAAAAAAGAGGGATTATTTGAAACAAATCATGGAGGGAGAATTCTTATAAATCCCAGTTGCATCCTTACGACTGCCACAAGAAATATTAATATTGGAGGAGAACATATTTGGATAGTCCTAAGTGCATATATTTTTTAAACTTACCAAGTTATTATCGACATAAGTTACGATTTCAGTAAGCGTTTTTATTTTCCCTATCTTCAATCCATACGGCAGAGTCTAAACAACAATTTATTATTTAAAAAACTTATCAACTTTTGTGGAGGAAGTATAACTTAACATTATTATTATTAGCACCGCGTCTTACTACCCGTTCGGGTTATAAGCACTTACGCTAATGTGTAGTGGTAGGGTGATTATGAAATGAAATGGAGGACCTACAGTTTAACGTGGGATCCGAACCACGGTGGAGGTCTGGCATTCCTCACATTCACAAGTTGTGATTAATACACGTCTTGTCAGAAGTGAAGGAAGGGTTTGGAAATCAAATCTGTGCCGGGACCGAGGAAACTTAACATTCATTTGGGATAAAAGAACTATTCTTTGTGAACATTTTCTCCCTTGCTGAAAGGAGTATTCTAAAGGGCTAATTATCTTGTATTTAACAAACTTTCTATGAATTAACAAAAGAGAGTCCATATTGATTTTCAGAAACGTCCCTTCTGGACCCATCTTGAAAACTACAAAAGAATTTCTATAAATATTACTTAAATTTTTTTTGTGAAATACATTAAATATATTTCAATATTAATCCCTTACAATTACCTATTAACTATTCATTTGGAATTAATCTAAATCTTGTTTGAATTACAAATTTATGTTTAAATTCCTACGTAAACTGTACCATTTTACGTCATGGAGACGACCCATCATATATGTATTCAAACCATTGTTTAGTTTGTAAGAGGGTACAATCCATTGTTCTGTCCACTGCATTGTATTGTTATGTGGTGTCTCATTTTACCTCAATTGCGACTATAATAATAATATTTTATGTTCCCTAAGATGATTACACATATTATTATACCAACATATCTAATTTCCCTGAAGGTTTGAGTCTTTATTTATCTAACTAGCTTTGATCGTTGGGGTCTCCGCCTCCAGGCCCCCATTGGGTTTTCTTTGCAAGTGGATGTAAACTAATGTAATTCCAGCGTTGTTTTGAACGTAACAACTTAAAATTACCGGTATTGTATTGTATATACTGCACCGACTTTAAAGTTGCTCCACAATTTTGAAATTTTTTCGGGCGTTAGAAATTATTTTTTAAAACTTTTTGGAGTTTTCCCGTCGGTTACAGGCTAGAAGCTATAAGTTTGCCAAATTTCAAGTTTCTAGCTCATCTGGAAGTAGTTAAACATTAATGTCAGTAAGCGAGTGAGTGAGTGAGTCAGCCATGTGGCTTTATAGTAGTATACTTTACTAGTCACTGGTAGTATGTTTACCTGTGACACCTGTGCTACCTGTGCTATATTACACTCCTATAGGTCCTATGACACCTGGTGGTCCCGGGGTCAGTTATCGTGACTACCGACATTTCCTGAGCAAGGTAATCCCTATAGATAGAATATACTCGTATTTTGAGAGTAGACCTAAGAGAAATATGCTAGTTGTTCATTGTGCACCAAATTTCCAATAGTTCAGGAAATAATTCCAGTTCCCTAATAACTTTAATTAAGTGTTTTTCTGTTTGTGTTAAACAAAGCTATATATTTTCACAAAGTACCATAGCAATTTTTTTTAAAAATTGTACAGTTGAAATAATTAACTTTAACATGATTTTAAATAATCGAGCAATCTCACAAATGTGGATGCAGCCTGAAACACTAATTATTTCACTAAATTTAAAGAAATTGAATAATTGTTTGAAATTAATTTACAAAAAAGGTAGTCATAATTGTCTCACAACTTTTTTAATTTGTTTGTGATAAATTTTAAATTTAATTGAGAATTAAGAATATAAGTTTAAATTGGCTAATATTCATACTATTCAGTATTCATTAAATATCTTAGCATGAAAATGTATTGTTGCAAACTAATTGGTCATTTGAACCTCCACATAATCTTCACAAGATAAACCAAACCAAACTGGATTGATGCCTTAACCTGGGATTCTATCGACGTTTTTGATTATATAATTAATTCCTCCTTAACACCAGGATATTGTAAACACCTAAAATAAAAGAGTCTTAACTTTCAAGATTGGCAAAACTACTGTCAAAATTTCACTATCAAGCTACGTTATTTCAAATAGATTTTGATTTTAATATAAAATAGTTTTATATTCTTCCAGCAACAAAGATTTTCCAAAACAAATATTTTATTTTATTCACCTGACAACATAAATAGAATACGCTCGTTCAGAAATATTTCTGGATTTTATGTTATTAAAAGTTTTAATATATTCCATGGAAATTAACTTGAAATTTATATAATGATATTAATTATCAATAAAATTTTTGTATACTATTGTGTATTATTTTACATGCATTACTTTTTCCAGCCTTAGGCCTGGGTCTGTTTTTTTACTCAAGTCATATATTTTTCCACCGTCTTGTTAGGCCTGTCGTAGCTTATTTGTGTATTTGAATATTAATATTTATTATATATAATATTAATACTACTTTCAACTACTAATACCTTCATAAATGCCTACTATAGTATTGGTAATAATAATATTTGGTCCATACAAAATCACGTTTTATTTGGTTTGAGAAGTTTTATGTACAATTTGTATGATTCTAGTTGAAAATTCTGTATTATAGTTAGTAGCAACCAAAATGGCGTATTAAGTATATGTGTGATAAGATTTATCTAATTTGATTTGGTAATATAAAATATATATTTATATAATTTGGTTCAAGTACGTTATAACGGGTGAAAATATTAATTCTCTATGTGTATTTCCTGGTCAGAAAATGTTTAGAATCACTATAAAATGTATCCTTAGTCATGTTGTTCAAAATGGTAGGAAATAAAATACACAGTTAATATTCTATATTTCCCAATCCTAAACCTTCTTTCCCAACTGTCGAGTGGAGAATTTGACAATAAACCAAGCACGGAAATGGCCCAATGAAGCATCGTTGATTCTAATCCTTGGAAAAGCCACTCATTAGCTAACGAGCGCGGTGTATGTTACTTAGCAACCATCCAGTATTCTGAACAGGGCGGATCGTGTCATCATGACCACGACATTAAAAGAAACAGAATTTCCCACGCTGAGTAAATTAATTCACATTGGTGATTTCACTCTACATATAATAGACCCGCTTCATTTAACCAAACATTATTTCTGGCTGATCCCTGTGGTACATCAGTGGCAAGGCTGGCAGTTGAGCCTGTTTGGGTCTTAACAAAGTGACGTTGAGGATATTCAAACACGCTTGGAATTTATTGACATATTTTACTGTTTTGGGGGGTAAATTATTTGCAATCTCTTGATTGTCATACTTTAATTATTTTTTCCACCCTTTCAAGCTATACGTTTATGTACTAATTATGCTATTGTTTTTAGGGATGAGGAAAGTTATATTTAAAGGAAGTGTACCAATATATTCTTGGAGGAAGAGTGGAAAACCCATTTGGATAAATCACCTTCAGTAGACTTGAATGAGATTCGAACCTCAATCTACCAATCATTGGCAGTCTAGTCTACTGCTAGAGAAGTGCGTTAGACTATGTGGCCATCGAAGCGGGTCCATACTTAAATTCAAAAGTTAATCACTTTGTTGAATTTACTTCACATTTTTTTGAAGCTCTACTACTAAAATTTTTATGACCACAATAATAATAAATTTTAGCATCCTGTCTTACTACCTGTTAGGATTATACGCTTAAGTACTAATTAAGTTAATGGCTAGGAATTGGGAAGGTTTAATATAGAGAAAGTTAACCCACATTTGCGTGGAGGGAGAGTGGGAAACCATTTAGGAAAACCACCCCCAGTTCACCTGACCGAGACTCGAAACTCTATCTTCCCCTCCTCGGCAGTCTAGCTCAACACGAAACTAGCGTGTTAGCTAATTACGCCACCGAGGTAAGTTATAGCCACAACCAATACGATGGTATTTTTGTATAGGTTTAAAATGGTATTCCTGTTCCCAACGACCACCTCGTTGGTACAGTGGTCAGAGCTCTTGGATACAGAACCAGAGGTCTCGGATTCAATCCCCGGTGCTTCCAAAAATGTATATGTGGTGCTGTGAGTCTGGAACAGGTCAAACTCAGCCTCGTGAGGATAAATGTAAAACCACATGAATAAAGATGTAGAAAATTGAGATTAGTGGCTGGAGCTCTCGTTGTGCTGACCACATGACACCCTCTATCAGCAAATGTTGGCACTATCATAACAAATGGCAGCTGCCACTCAATCGAAAGTTCACTTGCATGCTCACACAATAGAGTTTTTCCCGTTCCCAACAATGTTTTATTTTAGAACAAAATTTGATATCAAGAGAGTCAAATTGATGATCAATAAAGAAAACAGTATAAATATCCTTAGTATTATGTTGGCTGCTTTTGACCATAGTGTGTATTTGAAAATGGAATAATTTATGTTATAAAATATTAAATTACAAACACAAATACGAGAATATATGATTTGTTTGCGTATTAAACTGGGAATGAAGCCTTAAAATCTCAATTTAATTCAATTCCAAGAATTATTTAGGTTTTTCAATACCACCATCTCAAAATGAGACATTAAATATCCAAATTAGCATCATACAATGGTTACCAAATGAGTATTCTATATTATTTTTAACAGACAGGTAATTATATATCCTAACATTTAGTTAGTTTAAACCAAACAAATATCACATAGATTGATTTTTATATATTTACTAAATGACTTTCTACTTTATCATGCTATAATAAATAGTAAAGGGTAAACCAGCTTCTTTCAGGTGGAGTTTATTTGTCACATCCACACGTTCTGACTGTCCATATTGGAGTCGCGGGGGTAGTTTCTGCAACCTTTCTGTTCTCAGGGATGGATCAACCAATCAGAATTCAAGATCATCACAGGGTCTATTTGAAAAAAATCTCAGTAACTATTTTATAGTTATCTTCGTTTTCTATTTCTTTTTCTATCCAAACATTGGTAGTTTTTAATAAACTGCGTAAATTTGATGGGTTTTTTTTTTTTTTTTTTGCTGTTCTGACGCTATCTTTTGAAAGAATACGTCTTAGCACAACAAAATACCGTCGACAACTAACAAAACAGGGTGACAAGTTTATTGTAGTGACTGAGCCACTTCCGTTGCCACGTTGCTTGTCAGTCCCGTTGCAATCAACTTTGAGCTTTCCCAGTATAAACACAAACATTCAACTCTGTATTTTCTTACAGAGTAACTCCAGTTTCAGTTGCGCTTCCGTCACGCGGTCCAAAGAGCTGTAAAACAACTTTCCCGGAATAGTCTTAACTTGTGTTGAAGACAACATGTACTACGATCATAATATTCTATAAAAAGAACTCTAGCCCTTATTATTTAGATATATTGATAGAACATACATGCAACGTTTCATATGTTTACAATATTTGCAAATGTGTAGTTTAATAACCAAGAGAGCCGTGGTTTTGGATTGTTGATTATTAGAAATGCAGGTACAGTATTACACCGATTATCCTAATTGAAAAATAGCCAAATCACCCTAACCAAGACGTAAATCCCCCTTCAATCCATGAGTCAGCCCACATGATCAGTATTCCTGTAGATTTTTAGCCAATTTACAATTAAATTTACGAATTTCTCATGTTTCATTTGTTATAAAAGTGTTCAAATTTTCATCACTATTCTATTTTTTTATAATAGGGTTTTATAGTGATGGAAATCTTCCCCGGTCAATTCAAGTATTCTAATTTTAATTTAACTGAAACAATATGGTCACTAATGAATGCTGATGGTTGGCTTTATATTGCACTGTACTTTGATTAACACTGTAGTCATTTTATACACTTCATTCTTTGTCTTAGGATTACCTTGATTGCAAAGCTAAGTCCTGTGTATTTCCATCACTGGAAATCCGAGTTAGTATATTACATGAAAATATCAATATATATATATATAGCATTTATTATGTGTCTAACTAAGGGTTTTTTATTGTGTGTTACCTACAAGAATAATAAATATGGCATGTAAATAATAGCCTGAGATTAAGATAATTTATGGTAAGTCCCCCTTCTCCACACCCGGATCCAAACCTCCCCAAAGCTTTCATTATAACAACGCCACTGATATTACGCTTTGGTAGCTTTCAAATTTAAATTTTTCTTTGTGTAGATTTTTAGTCGTGTTTACAAAATTGGCAATTTGAAATAAATATTTAATCAATCATTAAAGACTAACGTGCATTATTTAAGATGTTTTAATTAAATAAGTGTTTATGCTATGATAAAGTATTAACTAGAACAAATATTTCAATTAAAATGTTTTTAATAAACTATAATACGTTTTTTTAAGTAACCACACAGCCCTTTTCGTTGTTTTTTTGTTTTGTTTATTGGAACTGCCCTAAATGTTACTCTCATAATAGCCTACACCAATCTCATCTGTTGTTGAAGCGAAAATACGTTGAAATGAAATTTTTGTTCAGGAACGCGTTCACCGGTCACTCATAAAGGAATGGAGTATCACTCACTCTAATATCGTTCCATACGAACAAAGGAGGAGCTCAAATAGTTCTCGTCTTGCTAAAGGGGAGACGACTTTCTTATTTAAAATTGGTTTGACCCTCAAGTTTCTAATCGATGAAAAGATTGAAGCTTGGATGTGGTAGTAAAATGTTCAACTTCAAAGGAAAACTACCAACGGATGGTTTTGGATTAAGTAGGTTATTATTAATTTAATTATATTTTAGTATACCTTAATTATCAACATTATAATAATGGTTACTGTTATCAGTGGGCACGCGGTATAGATTTCCGGTTCATCTGGTCTGGTATTTTGGGGGGGTGGAGACCCGGGTTCAAACATCGGCAGGTGATTTTTCCTCTCCTTCTATTCCACCCCGAAATTATTCCTTTCTCATACCTTTCTTACTAGCAAAATTAAAATTCCTGTATTTCAGACGGACAATAAAACAAACTGTAAAGAAATGCATAATTTTCTTCCTTTCCATGTAACTGATTGTTTAAAGCAGATGTCCCACCAATCTGTGGCACAGGGGTCGGCCACGTTTTTGGACACCGACCAACTTATAAACTTATCTTATTTGAAAATACTTTATATATTTGCGAGGTTAAAAGATAATATACACAAATCAACCCTTGAAGTTTATGCATACCTCTGGCACTATTAAATTTTGTTATTTTTACTTTCTCGCTATCTTACAGGTTGAGAAAGTGTTGTGATCGTCAAAAAAAATAGAACTAGAGATTTTGATGAATCTTGACGTTTCATGACTCCCTGAATGCAAAAAAATTATTTTTGAATTTCCGTCTGTCTGTCTGTTCCTCCGAACTAGTGCCTAAACTATTTTACCGATCGGGCTAAAACTTGGTATATAGGGTTTTCATAGGGTTTCCCAGAGGGGTTTTTGGAATTGGGTATCAAACTCTAAAATTAAGGGTAGTACTTAATGGCAAAAAGAGAAAAAGTCGATTTTCTCAAAATAGTCCATAGGATTCTGATTAAATTTCATTTATAAACATTTATAAATATTCTAAACAAAATGGCTACTCTTAATATTTAAGCAAAATGACTTTAAGGGCTCCGGTCTGATGCGTAAATTCTATTTTTTTTATCTTTTCTCTGAAACTATTTGAGATATGTTATTACTTATCATTACAAATATGTATATATATTTATAATACAGATATTTTATTCGAAACATATTTTTATAAAACTAATAGCTTTCAAGCTATACGCAAATAAATATATTTTTTATCTTTTCGAACACTAAAGGTTAAGTATTGCGACCGTAAAAAAAAATCTAACCTAAAATTTTGATGGATGTTGACGTCTCATGACCCCCCGAATCCTTAAAAATGGTCTTGTAATGCCGTCTGTCTGTGTGTCTGTTAAAATTAAAATTAAGAGTAGTTTTTACAAAGAGCGAAATGAGAAAAATTCAATTTTCTCAAAATCTGCTTTAACGATTCTGATTAAAATTCGTATTTAGGCGTTGATTAAGATTATACATAAACTGGCCATTTTCATTTTCCCATGAAAATGAATTTTAGGGTTCCTTACAGAAGCAGAAATTTCCGTATCTACGCAACTATTTGAGATACTAAATAACTTATTGCAAAATTGTAGTACTATTAAAAATAAAAAACTTTTATATGAAATACATTTTTATAAAAACCAATAGTTTCTGAAATATTGGCAAGTATATTAATAAAATTTGGTGAGCTTTAGTTGTAAATATATACTACTTAAGTTTTAACGTAATAATTCTCCAATGTCATAGGGTAATTAAATATAAGTCTCTCAAAAAGTGTATGTTATTTTTCTTAAACCTCTTAGGAGAAATTTTTTACAGCAATGATCTATCTCCATTTTAGACTCAATAGTCAATATTTACATTTATTTTTGGTAAAAATTTACAATAAGGATTTTAATATCAATGCGCTGACCTGAAGATGTGCAACACCTAATAAAATGTCGATCGGAAAGCAAAATTTGAATACGAAGTGTTGACCCCTGTGACCCAATATTAATCTTTTTTATTGGTCCAAACATACAAATGATAAAAATATAAAATTTAAAACCGGAAGTCTTAAAATATTTTACATAAGTATAGTAGTATAATTTAAGCTTGGGTTTGCTAGAGTATATTATTTCGTTTCACATATATTACAAGTTATGAGTAAATATCTCAATTTTTAAACAATAGAGCGAGAAATTCCGTGCGGTGTTCTATACCATTTATTTTTATTTGACAAAATTAATACAATTTAAAAATTCATATTTGGGTGAAAAATTATACAAAGCAATACTGTTATAATGAAACAAGAAAAATTACATATCACCTCGCCTTACTTCACCCTAAAATATTTATCATATGTATAAAAAATATTCTCACTAGGTTATTAAGGTATAAAACACAATACTATAATAAATATTTGACTGAATTGGGGGATATTGGAGGGCTACGCATAGCTCGCTCCCCTTGCCCCCCCCCCTCCAACAATTTTCAAATAATCTATTCTTGAAAAACTATTGAAATGGGCATGCAACCTGGGAGTCGTGGGCCGTTCACACGTGATCATGTAAACAGTGATTTATGTTAAGGATGTTGGGGTACGCTGCTGACTAAACACGATTGAAAATACAGACGGAACATTCAAGGTGTTGATTATTAAAAATAAAATCACACACACTAATTTAATTTAATTAACTACAACTAAACAAGCCACTGAATTAACTAATAAGAGTAATACTTATGTATGTAAAATTAATAATCATATGAGAACATATAAAATAGAATTAAATTTAATTAACAGTTAATTGATGAGAATACAAAATGACTCTTCACTCCCGGGCACACTAGTCCACTCACTTGGCTAACCTCAACTTGGACAGGGGGGTCCATCGCTGATTGTCGACCGTGTATATATTATAGGAATCACAATTAAGATTCTGGAGCCTCAATTTTTGAATATTCTACTGAATTCGAAGAAAACTAACCTAGACTTCTAAATTTGTCTTCTTCCTTTTGATTAAGCTCCCCTCTGCCTCTTCTAAATCCCATCCCTTGACAGTAAAGCTGGTTGGCTACCTGCTAAA
The DNA here is from genome assembly GCA_033556935.1 of Timema podura. Lineage (NCBI taxonomy): Eukaryota > Metazoa > Arthropoda > Insecta > Phasmatodea > Timematidae > Timema > Timema podura. Next base: position 57,911,568 of record JAVRXN010000005.1, read on the forward strand.
CAATGATAGAATGATAAATAAAGAGTGTGCAGTAAGGGCAAAGAAATAACAAATGCTCTAACAACACTGTCAGCACTAGTTTTGTAACACTGTTGACGTGCAAAGCTACTAACTACAAAACACCATATTTAAGTGTAAAACGGAGCAATATGCTGAAAAATTACATTTATAATAGTATAGTCTAAGAACGAGGACTGAGGAAAGTGGAAGATATCTAGTTGATACCTGTATCAGGACAAATTCACCGAAGAAGTAGAAAAATAAGTTTAAGAAGAACCAAAACTAATAGGTATGTTTGGGAGTTGGCCTTAACTTTTCTCTCCTCACTTCTATTTCATATTTTTTCTTTCAAAACCATTAATATTCATGCCCTAGCTTTTAAACTTAAATTGAACAAATTATTTTGGGGGCCCATTCTTAAATGTTCTTCCCTCAACAAAAAAGTTAAAACAATTGTCATACGTTCCCTGAGGTAGGGGTAAAAAAAAAAAGGCAATACCTGCGTTTAAAATTGTGATAAACTCACATATTTTTGTAATTAGTGCTGTTGGAAAAGCCCGCTTAAGTGACAACCTTGAAAGCTTAACATTGAAATAATAATTTAGGGAAAAGTGAGAATCTAATTTCATTTTATGTTTTATTTTACATATTATATTAACCTCCTAAGGACCTAAGTCACGTAATTAGCTGTTTGTAACTTTAAAAGTTTTTCAGCATTTTCCACTATCACTATTTGATGTTTAGTACAGTATTGACTCGTTTTCTACAAGGGTAACTCCGAGCATTATGAGTTAATATTAAATCATTATCACCAACTGTTTCCAGCTTGTGACCTGGTCAGTTTAGTAAAATGCCTCCATCTTCCTCTATCCTTCCACCATTTTTCCTCCTTTAATTTCTTCCATTCTTCTTTTACTTTAACACTTTCAGTTATCTGCTCCTACCATCTCTTTCTCGGCATCCCTTGTGGTATTTTTATACATACTTAATTTCCAACATTTTCTTTGGCATGCTCTCTATTTCCATTCTTATTACATGCACATACCATCTCAGTCTTGTTTCCTCTACTATCGCATGTACTCCCTGTACCCCTATTCTTTCCCAAATATCTTCATTCGTAATCTTGTTTTGCCTCGTGACAGCTAACATGCTCCTCACAAGCTCCAGTTCCATGGCCTCTACTTTCCTTGTCTCTCTTACATTCACTGTCCATGTTTCTATTGCATATGTGACAATGGTCTCAAAGTATGCCTTGTACTTCACTTTACTACACTTCAAAGGAATGTATCTCATCCATAGCATTTCTCTTACGCACCTAAATAACAACTCTCCCTGCTGTCATCTTCTCATTAAATCCACTCTAATTTCACCTTTCTCCTCAAACACGCTTCCAAGATATTTTTCCTTATGTACTTTTCTCAGCTCTACTCCATCTAACCTTATAGCTTTATTAGAAACTACCATCTTCCGTGTCATTATCATCACTTCACACTTTTCCATGCTTAATTTCACTTCATACTCTTTCACTTCCCCATTCAATTCTTGTAGTTATTCCTGCACTTCCTCTTCCTTCTACCCTCATACAATCCAGCTATCAGCAAACATTATGTCCTTCACTCTTTTCTCCCCGAGTTTTCCTGACACTTATTTGATGATAATTTTCTTACCATTACAAAGAGTAATGAGGAGAGGGCACTCCCCTGTTTCACTCCGTTTCTAATTTGGAACCGTTCCGTCCTTCCACTCTTCGTCTTAACACAGGTCTTGTTATCCTCATACATTCTTTTTATTCTCATTACATCTCCTCTTTCCACCGCGGCCTCCTCCTTCGCTTTACAAACCTTATTTCTATCCATGCTATCATATCCCTTCTCCACATCCATAAATACCATTACCAAATCCATCCCATATTCATACCTTATTTTCATCAGCTGTCGTATGGTAAGGATTAAATCTATTGTAGACCTCCTTTCACTAAATCCTAGCTGTTCCTCTCTCCACCTTCTTTAATTTTTTCTTATTCCCTCTTCCAGTATTTTCTCTTTTTTTTTTTTTTTTGTACAGTGGCACATCAGCGTTACCCCCCTATAATTTGTACACCTTTTCCTGTTTCCTTTACTGAGTACATGTATTAAAGCTACCTTTTTTCAGTCTTCCAGTACCTTCTTCTTCTTGCAAGCCACTCTTAACACCCTGTATAACAATTGTATACCTACTTCCCCTGCTGCTCTTATCATTTCCACAGTCAGTTTGTCCACACCCAGCACTTGTCCTTGTTTCATCTTCTTAATACATCCTCCACCTCTTTCCATGTTGGACCTCTTTCCTCCTCTTCTGGTATTTCTTCCTGCTCCTCTGTTTCACTCTCATTCCTTTCTTTTTCTGGGTGAACATTTTCTAAAAATATCTCATCCATAGCTCCTTTCCGCCCTCTCCTTAGAATATGTAATATTATTTTGAAGTACAGGCTAAAAGGTAAAGGGGCTTATAAAAAATAATATTATTAAATAATATACTAATAATTGATAAGCTGTAACTACCTGTTACATTCAAGAACAAATTAAAATATTTTCCATGAACCCAAAAATAGTTGTATGTATTTTTTCAGTAATATAGTTTATACTATAATTAAATATATTAACTTGACAAATTGCAAGCTCAAGATCTAGTTTTTATTATATATTTACAAATAAAATAAATCTTAACGATATAAACAATATTAAGTGGTTAATTAAATAGCTATTCCATGCGGTGGGTGAAAGATGACGTCACAAACGGAATATGGAGAAAATATTCCTATAAAATAGGATTATCTTGACAAAAATAAACTTCAATCACCGACTATTTCATTTTGACCAATTACACATTGATGTAGGGTTCACCTTTAAATTAATAAAATTGAAATAAAAGGGTGAATAAAGGATAATTTTAATGAACAAACTATACAAACAGGTACTATTTTTTATTTATGATAGATAATATTTAGCCTTATATTATATTTAAGAATATTTTAATCAAAGATCCTGACTCACACAATACCCATGCTGACTTTTAACATTTTGAAGCGAAAAAAATATTGATTGGCTTAAATTTACTATCTATTAAAGTGTATGTATCAAAAATAGAATAGACATGACTCTAGATAAAATGAACTTGCTTGGAAAATGAAAAGCCACTGTGGAAAAACATCATCACAATGGCCAGTAGGGATTCAAACCACGACCTTACTGTTATTGAAAATACCGACCAGACAAGATTGACGTACAGTCTGCGTGACCACAGATGCAGGTCATTAGGTAATTCGTATAATACATTACATTATTTAATATCAAATAAAAACAACAGTAAATTAAGATTTTGTTATGTTTGTAAAAAACATTTACTATTTGAAAATATAGCATTTTTTGTAGTCTATCAAATCTAAAATAGATGAGTTAAAATACAAACTATTCATTCAAGAATATTATAAGTGTAATCAGTATTGTTTAATTAATATATTATTGCATAATGATCAAATAATACATTATTACAATAAGCTTTTGATCACAAAAAAATAAATAAGGGGCTAAATATAATAGAGAATTTTATGATTTAAGGGTATATATATATATATATATATATATATAAGTCGACAAAATAACATAAACAATTATGTAAGTCTAAGTTTTTTTGAGAGCGTAAGAGGCTCTCAAATAAATTGGTATCATGGACTTCAATTTTTACAGACCTAAACGTAACTACACTTTGCACATAGTCGAATATAAAAGTAAAACATTGAGAAGATATATTTTATCATTTGATACAAAATACAACCACGTTGAAGAACCAAACGAGGCTTAGCGTTCATTGTTCAAGTGGCATCTAGAGAAAGTTATTCGTAGTCAAAATAAGAAAGTTCTTCTACTTCTACTTACTGATGCTACAGCGGTGGTCGCCAGCCTCTCACTGGAAACAATCTCTAAAGCCCTATTGTCTTAGATTTTATTGATAAAATCTGTAATAATTTTAAAATGGTGCTCTAACTTTATGATGTTTAAATATAAAATACTTGTCAAATACATCCATGTTTATTCATCCGTATTTATAATAAAACATTTTAAAATGTTTCTAAAGTTTCTAAGTAAAAATATTGTTCAATCAATCGGAATAATCACTAAGCAATTTTAATTAAATAAGAGAAAAATTACTATTTTTAGATGCCTGATTAATATTTTATGCATGATTTTATCTGCATATAAGGTTCCAAACAGCCATCGGCGAGCTCTAGTGGTCGGGTGACGTGATAGTTGATGATTACCACCTCTCTTTGTACTTGGAGATAACCTTGACAAATTTTATTAGTCTTACTGCTAAATAATGACCTGTCCTCGGTTCACGTATATATATTCTATTGTAACCACTCGTCGGAGGAACTTCTAAGACTACGTACTGAAGACCACGACGGTTGAGGTGTCTGTATCACCTTCTCACCGCAGAGCAAGCTATTGCGGATACTATAATTATTGAGGGATATTGTAATCTCTATAGAGCTTTGAGCTCTTTTGTTCTAATATGACTTAGTTTTGTATGTCAGTACTACTGACTTACTTCCCTATGCCCATAAGGCATAGTTTATTGGTTTATGCACTATCTTTCTATGTCTATTAGGCTTAGTCGCAAATATTAGGGTCAAGATTAGGCTCCTTAGATTATATGACCATGCTGCGGCTGGAGTAAAGAATATAATTTAATATTGGAGGATACCAGGATATCTATTGCTTTGTTTCACGACCTAAGATGGTCTGTAACTGATACTTGTCTCTGATGTGTCTAACTGTGTACCGGAATGCGGTGCGCAGACCGTGGAAGTGCTACGTGTCCATAGTAGTGGCCCGTGGGGTATTGTCTGTTGCGTATGGCCCTCTTGGGGCGCCTTCAGCGTTAGTCTAAAATGATCATTATTTGGTCTAATATTATAGTCCCCTTTTCAGGGTAGCAGAATAAATATACTATTGATCGTCCAGGAAGTACTATTAAGGAAATGACAGGCCGTATTATCTGTAGCATCTAGATAGCTGGTAGTTCACCGTTTACTTATAAAATAATAGTTTCTCTTCTAGGAGCTTATAACATTGTAATGTCTAACTCTTTATGGAATTAACTCAAGCTAGCTAGCCCATGATGTTAATTACCTCCCTTGTAGCTCCTTAAACTGGGACTAAATGTATGTGGCTTAGTTCTTTATATTTGAAATTAAATTTTGTAGTTGGAAGCCTCACATTCAGCTGACTGGAGAAGAATTATATATTTATTTTTGTATTTATATTTGACTACCACCACTTAATTATATTGCCTTAGAGTTGCTACCTTTCATCTTATTTGATGACTTAGTAATTGTCCTGCTTTAACGAGTTACAAGCTTTCTTATTTACACCTATGACCTATATGTGTGGGTTAGGGTGTACCTAGGTGTTTCATACCTGATGCTCCTTTGTCGAGTTATTTATAATATTATAACCGTTTATATTATCATGTTTAAACAATGGATGGTTTGAATAGTTTATACCTATAGTTTTATCCACTTCCTTTTGAACTGTTTGAATATTAATAAACTGATTTGTTAAAATTGTAAATCATTCTTATACTGTGTTCCTTCCAATCGACATTTATAAGTTCATGAGTGTTGTAGCAGAACAGTTGTCATAAAATCATAAAACTGACAGAGAAACGGGTAGTCATGCCTGAAACAATGACACAGTTTTCAATGATATACCCAAGTCTCATAATCACTGAGCTGCTTTTCTTCAAGTTGTCAGCTATGCCACCACTACCGGTGTGCCATTGTTTCCGTGGAGGAAACCTCAGCTGATGGCTTGGGCATGCACTAATCCTTACTCATGCAGCGTCGCTCCTATTTTGTAGTAGGAGCGATGACTACAGTTACAAGGAAATTGAAATGTAAAGGTAAAGGCAAACATAATGTAGGAGTGAAATAAAAGTTAACTAATAAGTTAATTGGTATTAAAATAAAAGAGAACGATTATTTATTCACATACATTATAGCACTTTATACTATCCACTATTTAATAATAGGCGTAAACAAAGTAACAAGAAGTACCATTGTTACAAAATTTGCCGTGTTTGGAGTGAAGCACCTTTAATTGACACTCAACCAAGCCAACAATGATTGGGTTGAAGATTGAAAAAGTGTAACTCCTTAAAGAAGATCATGTGAACTTTCTAAATTGAAAGTGTACTAAACAGATAACTACAGTATCTCTAATTGAAAGGATTAAATTAAGTTATGGTTAAGCAACAATACACAACAATCTGAAGCCTTAAGGCTGTAGGTCTCAAATATGATAAGCATGGACAAATAATGACGTTGAACGTCTCCTTACGCTAGTTGTCTTTCTGCTCAGTTCTGGAAACTCAACCCCCTTTTCCTTACGGACGTCCCTTTCCTATTACGTCAGTGCATCTTGTATAAAACAGCCATCCCTCGCTTAACATTTTGTATTCTATTGCAACGATTCGTCAAAGGAACTGCCGAGAAGTGAACCAAGGACCAGTGGACTAAGCGAGTGGTGATCACGATGTTTGAGGGGTTGGTCTCTCCTCCTGCCACAGATGAAGTAAAGTTTGTGACTATGAGTACTTGATCTACTATAGGGTCTTATTGATTGTTTTTATATGTCCATAAGACATAGTTTTGAATGCTAGAGCTGTAGCTCTATTTTTCTATGTCCATAAGACTTATTTTAGTATTTCAGAGCTTCTGACTTGTTTGTCTATGTCCATAAGACATGGTCTTAAATACCTGTGCAATAATCAGACGACCTATACCATATGGACATGTTTGGGCTATTTTAAATCTTTATATCCAATATTGTTGGAACTCAAGTTATCAATAGCTTTGTTCCATGACCTATTTGGGTCTTTGACTTATACCAGTCTCTAATATTTCTATTTGTGTACCTTCCTATGGTGATCAACTCGTGGGTATGCTACTAGTGCAGAGTAGTGGCCCGCGGGGTATTATTAATTTTGTATTGCCCCTTTCAGGCACGGTTTGAATTAGTTCATGTTTTAAAACTGTTTGCTGGTGCTATAGTCTGTGTTCAAACTTGGGTTGATATTTAAATATACTATTGAAATACCATGCAGTGATAGTGAGGAATATACCGGCCATAGTATCTTTACAGCCTAGCTCGCCATTAACTATTTGTAAACCCATGGTTTCTCTTCTAGGATCTTAACCTTTGTATCTCGTAACTCAATATGGAGTTAACTCGTGCAAGCTGGTTCATTTAACTACCAATGTTGTAACTCTTTAAACTAGGACATTCTAGGTATTATTAACTATAATTCTTTTAGATGTTCATTAGGTTAAAGTCTAGTAGCCTTAAGTTAGGATTGATGCTTTGTGTTGTTGCTTAACCCTAAATTAATAATTGCTTCCAATTTAGATTTCCATTGTGTTGAGGCAGACACACCTTCGTAGCAGAATATATGTTAGTTCTACTTTAACGAGTTAAACCCTTTCTTGATATAGACTCTACCTTACTTGTGTATAACCTAAGTGTTTCACACTTAACGTCCCTATTGGGATAACGATGTCTAAAGTAACTGATTTAAATCCCTATAATAAACAATGGCATGTTTTGGATAAGATCTCGTCCAACCCTTTGTAATGGTTTCATCTTGTTTGAATTTAAATAAACTGATTTGTTAAACTTGTATAACTCTCTTATACTTGTTTTTTCCCGCCCTAATTTGGATATATCATTGTTAAGGTATTCATCACATCTTCTATCAGATAGGAGAAGTGGCGATATAACTCAATGTACCATGAACTATATGTTTATGTGACTATTTTAGCTAGTTTAAACCCCCTACCCTCCATGGACCATGAAGTATATGTTGATGTGACTGCTCTAGCTAGTTTAAACCCTCTACCCTCCATGAACCATGAAGTATATGTTGATGTGACTGCTCTAGCTAGTTTAAACCCTCTACCCTCCATGTACCATGAAGTATATGTTGATGTGACTGCTCTAGCTAGTTTAAACCCTCTACCCTCCATGTACCATGAAGTATAAGTTGACGTGACTGCTCTAGCTAGTTTAAACCCTCTACCCTCCATGGACCATGAAGTATATGTTGATGTGACTGCTCTAGCTAGTTTAAACCCTCTACCCTCCATGGACCATGAAGTATATGTTGATGTGACTGCTCTAGCTAGTTTAAATCCTCTACCCTCCATGGACCATGAAGTATATGTTGACGTGACTGCTCTAGCTAGTTTAAACCCCCTACCCTCCATGTACCATGAAGTATATGTTGATGTGACTGCTCTAGCTAGTTTAAACCCTCTACCCTCCATGGACCATGAAGTATATGTTGATGTGACTGCTCTAGCTAGTTTAAATCCTCTACCCTCCATGGACCATGAAGTATAAGTTGACGTGACTGCTCTAGCTAGTTTAAACCCTCTACCCTCCATGGACCATGAAGTATAAGTTGACGTGACTGCTCTAGCTAGTTTAAACCCTCTACCCTCCATGGACCATGAAGTATATGTTGATGTGACTGCTCTAGCTAGTTTAAATCCTCTACCCTCCATGGACCATGAAGTATATGTTGATGTGACTGCTCTAGCTAGTTTAAACCCCCTACCCTCCATGTACCATGAAGTATATGTTGATGTGACTGCTCTAGCTAGTTTAAATCCTCTACCCTCCATGGACCATGAAGTATATGTTGATGTGACTGCTCTAGCTAGTTTAAACCCTCTACCCTCCATGGACCATGAAGTATATGTTGATGTGACTGCTCTAGCTAGTTTAAATCCTCTACCCTCCATGGACCATGAAGTATATGTTGATGTGACTGCTCTAGCTAGTTTAAATCCTCTACCTTCCATGGACCATGAAGTATATGTTGATGTGACTGCTCTAGCTAGTTTAAACCCTCTACCCTCCATGGACCATGAAGTATATGTTGATGTGACTGCTCTAGCTAGTTTAAATCCTCTACCCTCCATGGACCATGAAGTATATGTTGATGTGACTGCTCTAGCTAGTTTAAATCCTCTACCTTCCATGGACCATGAAGTATAAGTTGACGTGACTGCTCTAGCAAGTTTTAAAATACGTTAACTATATTAACATGAAAGAGAATTAAAGGTAAATTCATTCTTTTTGAGCATACATCATTGTTAAGCAATGCTCAACACCTATGTGTCGTATTGTATGCCTATCTAATTTATCTCACAGAGCTATGTGGATTTGATTTATTAAATATATTACAATGAGGGCTTTTGTAGTAACTATTTTCTTATTTTAAAAAATTAGCCTACTAGTTTTGACTAGATATTAACTGATTAACTTTTATTAGAAGTAGCTATTACCAGTCAAGTTTATTTCATTAGATTTTTTGAATATAACACTTTTTTTTTAACTCTACGATTATGATTGGGTTTGATAGATAAAATATAATAAGCAGGTCAGTCTTAATCAAAGTAAATCGGTTATTAAATTAATTCAGTACAATATTTTAATTTATACATCTAAGTTTAAGTTTTTTGAATATTTTATATTAAAACTTGTTAAGTTAAAGTATTTTTAAGGAATGTCTAGGCTATTTTTTGTTTCGCTTTTCATCATAATAATTAAATTAATTTTAAACAATATAATAATATTAATTAAATTTCTAAGACACATTTCCAAAACACTTCAGTACCAAGTGCAGGCATATATTTTTTATCAACACATTTATATATGTTGTTTTGGAAATATAATTGTTTTCTCAAGAAGTCCTTTATTTTCAAACCTCCTTTTTTTTTCTGCGAGAATTGAGGAAAAAAACATTTTCAATTTTTTTGACAGGTACCTTTCTACCTGCCTCATCCCTTAAACCTGTAAGCCAAATTGGCACATGCCCATTTCTTTCCCGGTGAACGGGAGAAGATTGAGGGGGAGAAGGGTAATGTGGGTTGGGAATGTTGGCAGCAGTGGTGGATTCCCTCGAGCGACAAGGCAGACGACTGACTACTATACCAGCTGACTAGTGATGAGCCCGGGGAAGTCCCTTGATCGCCTCCCGCAGTCTCAAACACCCCCTCGCCCCCCCCCCCAGACAACCCTCACACCCTTCTTCCGTCGCTTGACGCCAATATTCCTTCGTCGCGCAGAAATCTCAGTTTTTCACAAAAAAATAAAAAAGTGTATCTCAAGATGAGAAGAAGATAGCTTTTTGAAAGCTTTAGCTAGAGTTGTAAAAATAAAACGTTTTACTCCGAGATGTGTATTGTGAGAGTTAAAGAAAAACAAAGTGAGCCAGCTCATTTTTTGCTAAAAAAGAAATATATAGCAAAAAATAATAAATTAGAGGATCTTCCGAGAAATGAATATCATGTGTACCAACTTATTTTAACAGTGACATGAACCCGAATATTTATTTTGAAACAAGTATAAGCATCAGATACTTAAAGTACGATTGTATCTGCTATTTGCGAGTTATTTTATCTAAAACAATGAGACATCTAAAAACATTCAAAACCAGAAACTTACCACTTGGTGAGAAAGAAGAATGAATTTAAAAAAAGACCTCCTGACCTATACTGACACAGATCTATCAAATAGGAGCATGTAGCTACAAATAAAGTGTATGTGCACAAATAAATAGGTGCATATCGTATTCAAGTTGAAATGGAGAAAGCTCTCTAAATACTCACTACTGTAGTATGTATATATACTATACTGGATTAATTCTAAAGCGCATGGTCATATACGTCGTGGCCCTTTAAGAATGATTATGTACAATACTACCCGTAGTAAATATTACATTAGGGCCGCTATGGAGGATTAGATTTAATTTTTATGTTCAAAATTACCAATTAAATTTTTATATATTAAATTTATAACATATACTTAGAATTAAAGACCCCTTTGAATGTATTTTATACATTTTTTTTCCTCCCAGAAGAATATAGGTATATCACCGAAAATATTTTATACATATTGTCATGTCATTATTTCTGAATATTCTTTTTTTGTCTGTCAACTTTTTTTGTTGAAATATACTAACATTTATTTAAAATTGCCTTGTTTTAGAAATTGATAATCAAGAAGTAAAAAGGGTGTATTCTGTTATATATGCACTTGATTTATTTCTGAGCAGCCTCATTTAACATTATGATAGTTCCAAGCAACCTCAAAGAGTGTTAGGATAGTTCCAAGCAGCCTTGTAGAAGGTTATGATAGTTCTAAACAGCCTCGTTGAATGTTGTGCTAGTACCAATCATCCTCATTGAATATTATGGTAGTTCTAAGCATCCTCGTTGAATGTTGTGCTAGTTCCAATCATCCTCATTTAAAATTATGATAGTTCCAAGCAACCTCATTGAACGTTGTGGTAGTTATAAGCAGCCTATTTAACATAATGATAGCTCCAAGCAACCTCAGTGAACGTTAGGATGTTCAAAGCAGCCTCGTTGAAGGTTATGATAGTTCCAAACAGTGATTAGGAATGTTAATTCATACCTAAGTAACAGTCTTGGACTGTCAGTTTGGAATAAAACAATAGCATGTTGTGGTAAGCTACATCAGAACAGCAAAAATGGATATTCAAGTCAGATCTGTTCATTGAATATAAAAGATATATTAACTAGTTATTTCAAAGAAAATGAATTATATAAAGGGAAAACAATTTACAGTTTAATTAGATATATCACAATTAATTTGATATTATCTGCAAACTTGCACTTAAATATGTGTCAATATTATTTATTGGATAGATATGATTAGTTATTTGCTTTAATATTTCAAATATATTCTTATTACTTGATTTTAATACAATGTATAACTAAAATATTAGCTTTAAAACCGAAGTTAACTAAATGTTGCTTAGTTTAGATGATCTTATACTTATAAATGTCGCAGTGCCTCTCGACCCTTCTAGCAATCGTGCGTGTGGAAATCTGTCCCGGGATTCCGTAAGTGTGCAGAGCGGGTCGGGGCAAGAAGAGAAGGCAGACAAGACTTCTTGATCCGGCTGTTCTAGCTGCCACCAATCCACGGCCAATGGCTGACCAGAATACGGAACAGCTCTACTTCAAGGACCAACAGGACTTTCTTCCTGCTGTCCTCCTTCCTGTGAGGTATTCCGGCCATGGTAATTGAAAAACATTCCGGTCACATCAAATTAAAATCGAAAAAACAAGAAAGTATCTTGAAATATTATTTTAACAATATTGTTGTATGGATAAATAAGGCCACTTTAATAGTTCTACAACCCGCCTCGGTGGCGTAGTTGGCTAACGCGCCAGTAGTGTTGAGCTAGACTACCGAGGACGGGGAGATAGACGTTCGAATCTCGGTCGGGTGAACTGGGGGTGGTTTTTCCTAAATGGTTTTCCACTCTCCCTCCACGCAAATGCGGGTTCACTTCCTCTAAATTCAACCTTCCCAATTCCAAATCCATTAGTGTAATTAGTACTTAAGCGTTAAACCCGAACGGGTAGTAAACGCGGCGCTAAAAAAAAAAAAAATAGTTCTACAAGTGTTGGTATAGAAAATACCTTTACAGACTAGGACGTTGTAGAGAATAGAGTTCAAATATCATCTGACTTACGTATAAAGATGTTCTTATTAACATTTTAATTTAATAGTGTATCCTCAAACACACTAAGCTACCTTCTTAGTTCCCCCTCTTATTAATAATACATGCCCTACTAATAATATTTCTAAAAACACTCGTTAATATAATAGTTATTAATTTGTATCATTTTACGGTACTCCAGAAAGTTAGTGTTGATTGTTTTTATGTTGCATTTTTGTACGAGCATGATGGCTTTTAGCTAAATGAATTATGTATTTATATAAAACTGTTTTATAAGTATAATAACCTGGCATCCCCGCCATATTACCAACAAAGCGGACTAAATTGTATTGATGTTTGATCCACGTGCAAAACTACAACTATGGTGAGATAGAAACTAGCTCAAGTTAAAGGAAGAATTTTTACAGTTTTTATATAAAAAAATTATTTTATCTAAAATAAAATAGTGTGACATTAGCTACGTTTAGTTTGATTTTACACTTATAGAATATCAAATTTTTTTAAACCGGCCGTTGTTTAGCGCGTTACTCTTGCAGTAGACTAGATTGGGTGATCGAGGTTCAAATACCAGTCAGGTGTACTGAGGGTGGTTTTCCAAAATGTTTTCCACTCTCTCTCTCTCTATTTCTCTCTCTCCCTCCCTCCATACAAATGCGGGTGTACTTCATCTAAATATAACCTTCACTTATCCTTAAAACCATTAACGTAATTAGTATAAAAGCGTATAAACCGAGTGTATCGTAAGACGAGGTGTTAAAAAATAATAATAATATCATTATTATTTATCACCGCGTCTTACTACCCATTCTGGTTATAAGCTAATAATAATAATAAATGTTCTTGAATATCTTTGAATGAAACCCGCCTCGGTGGCGTAGTTTGGCTAACACACTGGTTGTTGTTGAGCCGGACTACTGAGGACGGGGAGATCGAGGTTCGAATCTCGGTCGGGTGAAATGGGGGTGGTTTTTCCTGAATGGTTTTTCACTCTCCCTCCACACAATGTGGGTTCACTTACTTTAAATTCAACCTTCCAATTCCTATCCCATAAGAGTAATTAGTACTTGAGCGTATAACTGAACGGGTAGTAAGACGTGGTGCTATTATATTATTATTATTATTATTATTATTTTTATTTTCTATGAATGTTGTCCTAGGATTTGTTGATAATATTTTATATTCATGTAAAAAGTGTGTCATCAAATATCCATTATTTCCATGACCTAGTACACTGTTGATACCATTATAAGTGAAAAATCGAACAAAACGTATCTAATGTCACACTATTATATTTATTTTGGTTAAAACTATTGTTTATATAACAACTGCAAAAATAATGGCTTTACTTAGCTAACCAACCCCTCCATTTTACTTTAAAATAACGTAAAAGGGAAAATTTTATTTAAGTGTGCTAAAATACAATATACGAATCTCGTATGTAAAACATGTTTGTCTTCACCTAAACGAACATCAAACAGTTTAATACAAAATTATTTTTATTTTTTTTTCTAGAACATCGTCTTATCACCCATACGGCTATACGCCTATGTAGGCCTAATAATTACTCAAATGTGTACCGCATATGTTTGGAAGGAGAGGGGGAAATCGTTTAGGAAGAAAACATCCCCAATATACGTGACTGGTGTTCGAAGCTCGATATAATCACTATCAGAAGATTATTCTATTGCGATAGTGACGCCTTAGACCATGAGCCACCGAAGTGGGGTAAAAGTTGTATTATTATAAAAATAATGATCAGTAATTATTATCACTTTAATTATTATTATCATCCGTTCTTACTACCCTTCGAGTTACACGGACTTACGCTAATGTGCAATGGTAGGGTGATTGTGAGATGAAATGGAGGACTACAGTTTAACGTGGAATCCGAACCACGGTGTAGGATCTGGCATTCCCACATTCACAAGTTGTGATTAATACACGTCTTGCAGAGGTGAAGGAAGGGTTTGGCAATCAGATAAATCTGTGCTGGGACCGAGGATTGAACCCCGGACCCCCAGCACACAAGTCTAACAGCTTACTCATAGACCACCAGGTCAAAAAAAAAAGTTGTATGTATTTTTAAATTCAAGAGTACTCAGTTCCCCAAATATTATTTTGTCTTGGCTCATATTCCAGATGACCTTTCCCTTGTGAAAATTCAGAGCCTGGAATGAGAAGAGAGTGGTGAAGAAGGGGGGAGGGAGGAGGCTGGAACAACCCTCATCCACCACGCTTACACCAATTCCACCCTTTCCCGCCCCATTATTGTGATTTCCAATGGGAAATCCTACGCTCGTGAAATTCGAAGGAGTGAAAAAAAAAAAAAAAGGTGGAGTTTTGTGTGAAAGAAAGTGAGAATAAAGAAAGAAAGAATCAAGGAAGCAAAGGTTTTAGGGTTCACGCGGACATTTCAGATTATGTCGGCCTGACACCGTCCCCAGAAGCGATGTTGTTCTTGTCGTAAACTTGGGATTAAAGTTAAACCCGTGAAATATTACCCTGTGATTACGTCACAATAACAACAATTTGATTCGTTACATCAAAAATGAAACAAATAGTCGGTATTTATTTTCCTGGGGCTACCATTATTGAAAATATAATATTTTAAATAAATAATATATTTATAATATAAGTATATATAATTATAGATTGATAGATATTGTTTATTTATGTATACGTATCTAAGTGTAGTTTATTAGATACTAAATACATACATAGTTTCATTAAATATACTTACGTTAGATTTATACAAAGCACAGTATTTATTTACATATTAAATATATACATAAAATTATATTTATAGTAAACATAGGCTATTATATATAATATAACTAAATATATTTTATTATATGTGTATTTGAATATGGGTATAATTAATTAAATATAACATTGTTTTGTGGGGGTGTAATTTAATCAACAATATCAAACAAATAAAACCCTTATTTTACCTGCAACCGATAAGCATTTTTCCTTGTTTTCAAATTTTAGCAATTTAAAATAACAATTTAACGTATAATACATATGTATTAGTTTATTTAGTCATTATTTAAGATGTGAGTCTATTTTTGAGGGAGAAAGAAAATGGCTGTCAAATATACGTTATTGAAAGATAAATTACAATGAATTTTACCTTTATTAACATTATGTATTTTTGAAATATCAATTTAATATTTCTTTAAAATATTGGATATTCTGTAAAACTTGAAATATGATATAAACATATTTGGAACCTATGATTATGGAAGGTTACCTTCAACAATATCTCAGCTTTCCATCAGTTTGTAGGTGAGGTAATGGTTAATTGGTCAATTGTTTCCTCTACCAAGCAACCCCAGAACCGAGTGGTCATCAGAAAGGGGATCATTGTGATAATAATGAAGCTGTGCGAGCGAAATGTTATATTCTATTCTCTAAGGCGATTAGCTTAAGGGTGAGGCCTACACACATATAACATATAATATTAACTGTATACACTAGCGAAAATTTCTTCTAGCTTAGGAGCTTTGAATGTACAGAATGAACGTAGAATGTGGCTATTATTCAGTTTCACTTTCTCACATGCTAGTAATCCTGCATACAAGGATCTATACTAATCAAATTACTTATATACCCCTACAGTACTTATTTTAAATATTTACTGCATAATTTGAAAATATAAATAAATAAGGAAAGCAATTATTTTATTTGTTTCCACAAAATTAAAGAAATTGATAGCTTTCATCAAAGCTAACAATTTTATATTAGTTTAAAAAGAAAATCATGTAGCCAGTTTTTAGGTTGAAACATAAGGTATCTCTCTATATATATTCTCAACCATAAAAAGTTATTTATATTGTAGTAAAAATATATTATCCAATATTTTAATGTTTCTTTACACAGATAAAACATATATTTTATTTGGTTTAACTAAATGATTAATATGATTCCAGATGTTCTGGATGAAGATAAAGCTAATCTCACCAAAAAAAAAAAATCTTCATTCAATGGTAAATTAAGTCACTGTAAATATCCACTTCTGGTACTTAAATATTTTGCAAGTTCTACTGAATATAATTATTATAAATAAACTACGTCTTGAGGACTAGGACATCTACCACTCTCACTTTTAAAAATCAATACAAAATTGTACCCTATTAAAATATGCTCTAAAACGGCTTTATTTTATAACATATTCAAAATCATTTTAAATCAGCCAATGCTAACAAATATATGTCTGTGTCCTCCAATCAAACAACATATTTTAGGCAACCCACCCAACAAAAACCAATGATAATTAAATATAATTTAAAAGGATATTGGAAGAGCAAAGTATTACCATTAAAATAAAAATATCTATTTATAAAACAAAAATATTAAAACCAGACACCTTGCATTCAAATTCGCCGCTTGAAATCATATTTTCCCAAAACAAACACAGAAATTCCACTTATTAGTTCAGCAAACACTTTCCATGGAATAGATGGAGTTGGTAAAAGAATCGATATTTATTTAAATAATACTATTGGTTCCGAAAAATTACCACTTGAATTTTTTTTAGCACCCCGTCTTACTACCCGTTCGGGCTATACACCTATGCACTATAGTTACACTAGTGGGCTAGGGATTATAAAGGATTAATTTAGAGGAAATGCACCCGCATCAGCGTAGAGGGAGAGTAGAACACCATTTAGGAAAAAACACCCTCAGTGCACCCAAGTGGAATCGAGCTCTAATGTTCCCGTCTTCGGCAGTCTAAGTCCAACATGAGAGTAACGCGTTAAACCACGCGGCCACAGAGGCGGGTGATTGAAAATTGTTTCTTCACTCGTATAAAAGACTGTGCTATAAGGATAAATAGAAATGTACAGAAAATAATAAGTAAGTAGAATGAAGTTACAATATATTATAGTTACAAATAAAGTAAAGGGTACCAGAAATATCGTCACACCACATAGCCTATGAATCCATCAAATATTAGAAGTAGAATAATACAAATTAATTAACTCACATTAATGATTAGTCAAGCTTTTGTTATATTGGAACAATTAATTTTATCAAATTGTGTGGTTATAAGTTATACATATACTAATATTGACTTATCATGGAAATATTTCATAATGGAATGAAGCATTATTGAAAATGTGTTTTTGGCCAAATGTAAATGTAACATTTTATTTAACTTTATTTAATATGTAATGTGCGTAGTTTTAAAATTAATAAAACTCTCTACTAACTAATTAACAAAAGAATTTGCATAATGAATTACTATTATACCCAGAGTAAAATAAATACTTTATTTTTTCACATTGATTTTAAATCAACCATAAATAATGTAACAAGAGTAAATACATTCCTTCCAAATAAAATGTATTTATCCATCACATTTTTATAGGGAGTTTTAAGTACCTGATAACTTTTATTTGAAATTTAAATAGGCGTTGCCATAGTGACTCGTTGTTTTTCATGAGGTTTCACCTTTCAGAATCTGTTTTTAGGTTAGAACCTTGGTTCAAGTGTTTAGTAGGTATAGCGCTAGGATCTAACTATATATAAAGTTAAAACATTTAATTCACACTTCTATAAAAACTAACAAGATATTTTTAGAGTTATATAAGAACAAACTAGTTAAATGTAAGTAAAATAAATGAAATTTTAAAACGTTGTAATAAACTATTTCTCACATATTGGTAGACACCAAAATTAGTACTTGCAAGAGAAGCTATCTTCTGCACCCACGTGACGCCATCTGTTTCCTCGCACTCGTTTAGCCGCCATTATTTAACAAATGTTGACCGTTGTAGCCACTAGCTAGGTTGTAGCGGTAGCAACAGGGCTTATACGCATGCGCGCACCAGTAAAACTAGTACTAATCTTGTGTTTTCTGCATAAAAATATATTTATCCTGCAGATAGCTATCCAGCAGATAAACCAAGTTCATAATACGCGTAAAACATTAAAGGGACTGACAACCTTTATCTAGTCGCTAACTTTAACCTCCCGATAGCAATATTTATCCGGTAGTCATAAGACGAGCCCTAAGAAGATTAAAATATTAAGAAATAGCAACAATCACACTATCAAGATGACAAACATCTAATTCTGTGTTTTACTACCTAGCCCGGCTGTACATATTTTAATTAAATTATAGGCACAGATGATTCAAGTATATTTTTTAGAAGAGATGTACCCACATTTTCCTGGTAGGAGTGTGGTAAATAATGTATTAGACATCACCCACAGTACACTGACCTGATAGCTCTGACTTCCTCGTCACAGGCAACTAACTTTACTAGTTGAGACCAACATTTAGCCAACATGTCCACCAATACAGACCATTTTCTATCAAACCTACTAATAATCTATATATTTTTGTTAATTAACTACGCTAAAATATATAATTTAAGGTATTTTAAATTATTTACTATCATAAAAAGAGCACAGATTGAGGACAATAATTTAGAGAGTACTGCGAGTAACATTTATCATTTGACAGGGTTATTGAGTTTAAATATTTAGGAGGTGTTTTAACTAGCAATAAGGATATTATATTGGGGATTAGGAAAAGAATACAGCCGGGCAATGACATAACATGTCCAGCCAATTCTTCAGATATATATATATATATTTATATTTATATATGTTCTCTCTTTCATCATTCATCCAGTAATTATTTCAGACCTTCAGAAAAGACCAACTAAATAAATTCAGATACTTTATCCATTCCATCAATTAATATTTAATTTTATGTCAAAAAATTAATATATCTATTGTTTTTGTCAAAAATACTAAAATGTTTTTGATTGTTTTACTCAAAACCTAAATAATATATATATATATATAATTATATATATATATATAATTATATATATATAATTTCTACTCTGGTATTATATTCTTTAAATTCTCAAATTTAACTCTAGTATGTACTCTATTATTGATTATTTATTTTGTACAAAAACCAATATAATAAAATATTTCATATTTTATTACCTGTTAATTTGTAAGACTATATAATAAGTGATTAGGAAAGGTCATCCATACTAGGATTGGGATGTGTAAACATGGATGCATTGACATAATAATAATAATAATAATAATAATAATAATAATAATAACCCACAGAAAGTTTTAATAGTTGTGTCTTTTTTTTTAATGTTTTTCAACCAACTCAGCTATTAATTGTATTTAGATTGTTCAATGTTGTATTCTATGTATTTTCTCCAACTCTCGTAGGTATTTTGATTGTACCTTTGTTGTAGGTAATGTCATTATTAAATATTAATATAGCATCGTCCAGATAGCGTTTCCAAGCACACCAAGTGGTCTCGAGTTTTAACGGTCATCGTGCTACCGTCAGAGTTAGCCGAGAAAAAGGGAAAAGGTAATTTTGTTTTATTTCTCCTAAATGTAATCCATAGGAGCCCTCCAAATATAGTTTCAACCCCACACTGAATCTATTTATTATATATAGCATTATAATATATAGATAATTTTATTAATTATCGTCCTTCATCTTGTTTTAGGCAAATTTTACTAGATCATCAACTATCATATCGATCAATTCAAAGGATATAAATGTCAGAAAATATTACGTCAGGTTATTAATAAAATTATGTTTCAGAATGTTTACTGGCTCTGTTGTTGTCGAGAGCGCTAAGAGGTCAGTCTCAAGTGCTACCTTGGAGGATCTACTAATACATGGCCAACATTTGAATTAAGATTAAGGTATTAAGTGGAGCAATGTAGGAGAGGTTAAATGGCCGCTTTAATCAGCTTACAGGTCTCGCTAAAATTAAAATATAGAAGTTGGCCAAAAAGAGTGATCTATTAAAATGTTAGTGAATCTAAATCAGAAAATTACCCACATCGGTGTGTACGGTACATATTATAGTTATTATTGTGTTCTGTCTTACGACAGGTCCATTCCTTTTGTCAGGGAACTTAAACCGCCAATGCACCCTGTCCTCTTCTGCTTCTTTCTTCAGCTCCCAGAATGTTCTTCTTGCCTTCTAGTAATTTAATATTTGAATCCTCCCTCTTCCTCAGCTCCTCTTTCACTCAACCTTTACTTCTATGACGTCATGCAGATACATATACCAAATTTCAAAGTCATATATTTAGTAAAAATGATTATATAAAGCTTGTGTATCAAACCCGGCACTAAGGGTGTTTTACTATAATAATAATAATAATAATAATATTTAGCACCGCGTATTACTACCCGTTCGGTTTATACGATTAAGTAATAATTACTCTAATGGATTAGGAATTGGGAGGGTTGAATTTATAGGAAGTGAACCCGCATTTGCGTGGAAGGAGAGTTGAAAACCACTTAGGAAAAACCACCCCCAGTTCACCCGGCTGAGATTCGAACCTCGATCTCCCCGTCCTCGGCGGTCGAGCTAAACACGACTAGCACGTTAGCCAACTACGCCACCGAGGCGGGTGTGTTTTACTATAGTTATTTGTCAATCCCTCCAAGAAAATTCACTTATATTTCTTATAAACTTACCCTTATAATCCTTATACCTTTAGTGCAATTAAATATCTATAGGCTGAACGGGTTTTAAGACGTTGTGCAAAAAACTCATGTTATAAATTAGTTTGGATTGTTTGAAAGTAATTTGTAAAATTGGTGTCCGGAGCTGTCATTAGCTGTTCTGTCAAGAAATGACAGTTTATGAAATATTAGGTCCTCATTAGCTATTTGATAAAGAATCACATTTTGTGTCATACATTTTTATTGAAGATTTTAAATATTAACTATGCAATTGAAGATAATCCCAGACTTTTTTTTTATCAAGAACTGTATTTCTATTTTATAAACGTAGGAAAAATAAATGTAACGAACTCGATCACTTGTCAACTCTTTTTGTTCCCACTTTTCTTTTACGTTCAATTTTTTGAATTCCCCCTTGACCCCTCTTTCTCTTCATCCCATTGCCCAAACATTCTATTCAACCAAACACCCCACCCCTCCACCCTCTTTTCAGCCACTACACTTCATTCTCTTACTACAAAATTTATGACTTTTGATAATGAGTTTCGGATATTGCCTGTCTTTTATTCTCCCAGAGTTGACATTTCGCTTTCATTTCAAGCTCAATGTATGGCTGTTTTGTACGCATTATAATGTGGAAAATGAATTGGTAACTCTTTTTTTTTTATCGTATGACATAGCATTACAGTTCTCTCTTTTGTCCGGTCGCATGAAACAGAATAGGGGTAAGGGGAGGTACCATATATGTATATATACACGCAGTATGTGCTATAGAGACAATAAAAGTTGACGTAACAGTCCACACCCACTTAACACGGGTACTATTGTTTCAGTCACACAATCCCGTTCGTGTGAACCTTACAGCCAGAAAGTTAGTATTTTAACAGAGGCTTGGTATTGCGTGTTGCTGGTCCTCTGGGGGAAAGATTCGTTTGAGTACACTTATCACACAATTAATGTAATTGGCCTTATTATGAGAGTTTTTAAAACACTTTGAATTGATCGTTTTAAAATATGAGCAATATCTCCTGGTTCAAAGTTGCCTTCTACCGGTTTGTTTTCACGATTTGAAGTCGCTTACTAAAACTTTTAAAATAAAATATCAGTATAAAGTATCGGAATATATTAGTTGTATTTAAACAATCTCTAAGCATAGGAAGTTGAAGAATTATTTATTATATTATTTGACTGAATATTTAAAGTATATGATCTTCATAAAGTTTCACGAGAATTTGACCGATCAAGGAACTGTGACAATTTATTTATATTTACTATTAATTAACTAAATTAATTAACTATACACGATATCAATTTTAGATGTTAATTTTAATGTGGTTCACTCAAAAAACTATCTTGGTAGTGTCAGTCAAAACTGCCCAAAAAGATTATTCTTTGCTTCACGTCTCAATACCATTTATGTTATTATATATTTAATAAAAAAAAAGAATGATAAAGTTATCTCTTAGAGTATATCTATCCGTATTTCCGTTGAGAGTACAAAACCATTTAGGAAGAGTCACCTATATTACACTCGGTTGAGATCGAACCCTGACCTCCCCGTCACGACAAACAATCGTTAATGAGCCTGACATTTAGTTTGCATGTCTACCAATGTGGATAGCTATTCTTATCCATATCATCATTAATTAAATATTAATTATTCACACACGTCAATGAAATTACAAAGTTCACTAAAAAATATGGATTTCCTCAAATTTGATTTCCCGCTCCTAGAAGCAGTTAACATTTTATGGCCCATTTTGTTGCCTACGTGTTAGTTTAATATGTTTTAAAATTAAAAATCAGTATTATTAATTTCCTAAACTATACACCATATTGCGCCTACATCGCTACAGCTATTAGATAAATAACAAGGGTAACTATTATGTTATTATTATTTTTAATAAAACGCACACTCTAATTATGGTTTTCACATGTAATTAACTTGCGAGGAGTGTTGATACCAGCTGGTACTGCCCAATAACAGAGCTGTGGGTCTACTTTGCACCAGTTTATTTATCAGGGAGATCTCATTTAAACACAGACAAAAAATTATGGTCACGTGTGAGTCATAAGGTGCACTAACTGGGCTGACGATACATAAAGGCTGAGGATTGAGTTTCAGCCAGATACACAATCCAACCACAACATTCGTATTTCCATTGGAAGTCTCGTGATTGAATCCTGCCCGTCTTAAAATTCGCCTCAATCGTTCTAGATACTCGAGCGATATTTGTTAGTCAGCGTTAAATAATACCATCTTGTATTCAGCTGACAGGTGGTTACGTATCCTACTAACGTTATATGATGACGCTATTACACAGAAATACAATTTTACATTGATTCATTTTTCGGTTGATTTATTTGAAACACTTTGCTCGTGGACAACATAATGAATAACTATTACCTTTACAGTGGATGATGAAAACTGTCTTGGAGTGCCATCACACATGCACACTTCGTGACTGATAAAAACTGATTGGGAGTGCTATCACACATGCACACCTCGTGACTGATAAAACTGATTAGGAGTGATATAACACATGCACACTTCGTGACTGATAAAAACTGATTAGGAGTGCTATAACACATGCACACTCGTGACTGATAAAAACTGATTGGGAGTGCTATCACACATGCACACCTCGTGACTGATAAAAACTGATTGGGAGTGCTATCACACATGCACACCTCGTGACTGATAAAAACTGATTGGGAGTGCTATCACACATGCACACTTCGTGACTGATAAAAACTGCTTTGGAGTGCTATCACACATGCACACTTCGTGACTGATAAAAACTGATTAGGAGTGATATCACACATGCACACCTCGTGACTGATAAAAACTGATTGGGAGTGCTATCACACATGTACACCTCGTGACTGATAAAAACTGATTGGGAGTGCTATCACACATGCACACTTCGTGACTGATAAAAACTGATTTGGAGTGCTATCACACATGCACACTTCGTGACTGATAAAAACTGATTGGGAGTGCTATCACACATGCACACTTCGTGACTGATAAAAACTGATTGGGAGTGCTATCACACATGCACACTTCGTGACTGATAAAAACTGATTGGGAGTGCTATCACACATGCACACTTCGTGACTGATAAAAACTGATTGGGAGTGCTATCACACATGCACACTTCGTGACTGATAAAAACTGATTTGGAGTGCTATCACACATGCACACTTCGTGACTGATAAAAACTGATTGGGAGTGCTATCACACATGCACACTTCGTGACTGATAAAAACTGATTGGGAGTGCTATCACACATGCACACCTCGTGACTGATAAAAACTGATTGGGAGTGCTATCACACATGCACACTTCGTGACTGATAAAAACTTCTTTGGAGTGCTATCACACATACACACCTCGTGACTGATAAAAACTGATTGGGAGTGATATAACACATGCACACCTCGTGACTGATAAAAACTGATTGGAAGTGATATAACACATGCACACCTCGTGACTGATAAAAACTGATTAGGAGTGATATAACATATGCACACCTCGTGACTGATAAAAACTGATTGGGAGTGCTATCACACATGCACACTTCGTGACTGATAAAAACTGATTGGGAGTGCTATCACACATGCACACCTCGTGACTGATAAGAAATCTAGTCTGAGTGATTATTTTTCCTTCATCCATACCTCGTGATTGTGAACAAGCGAGTGGAGTTACCTTCTCATTGAAGTCGTGGGGATAATAATGTGATCCTCATGATCCTCAGGGAGAGATCCACTAATCAGAAACCCTCCCGACTATATTTTTCAGTTAAAATAGAATCATGCCAAGACTACACTTTCACTAAAAGAACACATAGTGCAAACCCTAACAGTAATCTTGGGTTGGGGAACTCTCTTTGAAAGACAGCTCTTATATTCACTAGGTTTGTTTTATATCAGATTAATAAACAAACGGCTAAATAACAGAACTTAGACTGTTCTCTCTTCGAGTTATCCTGGTTTAAGAACAGGAGAAAGTGACGGCCGAGATGTCCGTCACTGAGAATTTGAACCCTATTGATCTTGGCGAGGTCAATAATATTACTGTCACATTTCAATTGCAGTTGGCTCTCCATAAGATTCTTAGTATTGTGATATTCCTATACGCTCCACGCATTTAGTCTTTCTCCAACTTTTCTACCCTTCCCATAGGCATGGCTGTCACATCCCCTTTGTGTTGAAACGTATAAATATAATTTACAGTCTCACTCAAAGCTCGTATTTATTGGTCGATAAATAATAATGGGTGGATACGATTTGTAAGAAAAATAAATGGTACGGTGCTTCGCATAGACTTTCACTCTCTTTTATCATAATCTAGAAACATATAATAAAACTGGTAATATTTCTGAAAGTATATCGTGTACATTGTTGTAGAAACACTTCATCAAAGAGCATAAATGAAATATTATAAACTTTTACAGAAATATTAAGAAAAGAGGAAAATCTTTATCAACCAAAGAGAATAACAAAAAATGCAAATTATCAAAGAGCTCAGAAACTATTGTTTTTATAAAAATGTATTCCTTTTAAAAGATTTTAGTTTTAAGGAGTAATTACTAAAACTTTACAATGATAAATAATTATTTATTAATTCAAATAGTTGCAGAGATATGGTCAAATTTGGAAATTCTTTTCTGTCTAAAGTACTCTTAAATTCATGTTCATAGTAAAATGAGAGTTACAATTTTGTTTGTAATTTTATACAATACCTGGATAAAGAATGTAATTAAAATTGTTACAGCGAACTGTAATAAAATCGATATTATTAATTTTGCCCTTCAGTAAGCTACTCTTATTTTTATGGTTGCATATCTAATTCCAAAAACCCCTCGGGGGAAACTTATGCAAAACCTCGATGCCAAGTTTCAACTAGATTAGGGAAAAGGTTTAGGCTCTGGTCCAATATATAGATAGACAGACCGACAGCACCGCGATAACCACGTTTTCGGTTTCAAGGGGTCATGAAATGTCGACAGTAACAGAATATCGAGTTAAATTTTTTTTAACGATCACAATACTGCTCTCTATAAAGGGTAGAGAGAAATAAAAAAATATGAAATATTTTATAAATAGGCTTCATTTGTATTATTATAATTCACTTGTAAAATGAAAATGATGAACTTCACTTTGTAAGGACTATATAGGATTATGTATATAGGATAAAATTAAAGTATTATATTTTATGTCAATACAATTTCAAACTCTAATTTTATTCAAGATTAATTTGTAATATTTTAGGAGTTGTTTTAAATTTTAATTAAATAACTGGTATTGGTGGTAGATTCTTGTTGAATTTAGTTCGATTTTTTTTCTTTTACTATAAGCCCTACATCCGAAATTTATAGATTATATAACCCAAATAAGTTATTATTATTATTATTATTATTATTATTATTATTATTATTATTATTATGTTTCATGTCTTACGACAGTACCATTCCTTTTCTCAGTGTACATAGACCTCTTCGAAATATTTACAAACCAGGTTCTTCAACTAAACACTAATATTTACCAGATATCAATTATTATCAATATTGTAACTAAGATTGTTTACACTTTCTTATCAAGTAATGCTAGCGTGACAATTTTTGAACTAGATACTCTGATGAATCCTGACATAGTTTGTGCCATTTAACTCAAAAAAAGAGGGCTATAAAACTACATATGTCCTTCTTGATATATGAATTCTGGGCCACAGCCAAATGGTTTGATAAATTTCGTTTGAAATTAATATTTAGTCGTTTAATGTCTATAGCTCAAGGCTGATTTGATGGCTACAATTATTTTTTTTCAAAACGTAAACTTGTAAACCCATTTTTGGAGAAAAAATAATTAAATTATTGTATTTTACTTACAATGATCTTTTACATAGCTATCCTCCCGCTGTATCGAGATACATTCACTTGTATATAATATACTATAATATGAGAAAATATGAACGATGGTGCAGCACCATTTTTTATAATAATCTGTAACTTATTAATGTATTTATATGATATTATAATTTTTCAGCCAACGATGGGATTTCTTTAATCGAATCCATTTAACTCAGCTCCCGACTCGCGCGAGGTATGGGATTAAAAGGGAAAAGAAACGACCATTTCAGTACATTCGTATTTGAACGATTACTCGACATTTTCCGCGGTGACGATAGGGTAAAAAGCGACAAAGTTTCTTGTTAAAAACTCCAATATGTCCCTAATATGGCAGAATGAAGATTTATGCACAGTGTTTATCTGTAAAGCAATTCTAAAATGGTCAAAAATTTGCCTTTTTAATGCAATTTTTTTATTCAAATATAATTTAATATTTCAACAATATTCAGTATTAGGAACTTCTATTAACTCTGTACCTCCATTAATGTTTAATCAGAAATGATCCACGTGCAATATTGTTCTTGTAAATTTACTATTTATAGCCGACTGTATCACAGAATGTATGGGCATGAGATGCTCGCTCTTAATTAAGTAGAAAATGTTTTCTTAGCACCACGTCTTACTGCCCGTTTGTCTTATACGCTTATAGACTAATTACACTAATAATTTTTAGGGATGAGGAGGTTATTTTTAGGAAATGTAGCCGCATTCGCGTGGAAGGAGATTGGAGAACAATTTTGGAAAACCCATCAATACACCCGACTGAGACTCAAACCTAGATCTCCCCTTCATTGGCAGTCTAATCTACTGCGATAGTAGCGCCTTAGATCATACGGCCACCAAAGCGAGTCTATAATGATATTAAAATAGTAGTTGAAAATAAAAAGGATATTTTTTCATTTATTTATCCTGCACTCGTCCAGACTATTCACATTTTAGCTACACTAATTGGGTAAGGATGAGGAAGGTATTATCGGGAGGAAATGTGTCAGAATTTTCATGGAATGTAGGATGATAAACCATTTTATAAGAAAAATACTCCCTAAAATTGGCGGGGATTCTAAACCCGTCCCTACCTCCCATCATCAGCAAACAAGTCTAATGTACCAGACATTCCATCTGCATGACCATCTATGTGGTGTAATAGCATGTAACTAAAGTAGTTATTATTTATAAAACTGTAAATAACGCACACTACCAACACAATTAGATGGTTCTATTTCAATACTTCCAAGCGTAACTGTAGTTCTTGAAAGTTCCATGATAAAGTGGTGACACAAAGTTCCCCAACAGTACCACGGGGTTAATTGTCCTGTGACTACTCTTTCTATGTACAGGGGACTTTGGTTTGAATCTAGCTCGGATCGAGGATCAAGGCTGCAAAACAAGCTGAGGTATGAGTATATCAGTGTTAATAAAGGTACATTCACCTCCCCAATAAATATGTCAAAAACTAAAATTAAAAAACCCACATACGTGTTTCAGTGGCTGACTGGTCTAAAGAGTCGCTCTAGTGTTAGAGTGGCCTGTTGATGGCGTGAGATAAGGTTAGAGTCCCTGTCATGTTCTCTGAGGGTGTTATTTCCTAAATGATTTCCAATTCCTTTTCCATACAAATGTGGGCAGACTACCTCTAAAGTTGTTCTTCCTCATCCCTTTCACCTTAAAGTAATTTAAATTATGCTTATAACATGAACACGTAGTAAGACGTGCTAATAAAACAATGTTTTAATTAATTTTTTTTACATGGTGTTCGGAAACTCATATCCCAAACAGCACATATAGGTTGTTTGAACCAAAAGTAGTACAAAATCCCTACATCCGGAAAACAATGTTAATACCCATAAAATTATGTTCAAAATTTTGGCGTGCAGTGTCGGGAGTGCAGAGATGTGCAAGCATGCGTTTACAACAAGCTGCATACGAGTTAGGTGTGCGGCATTACACACCTTGACATTTGGGAGCATGACCGCAGAACATACTACAATAATTAATAGTAAACAACACGGAAGTCCATCTAGTAGTGGAACACGTTCTGAGGGTCATCATTAACGGTCCCACATCACAGAAAGTGTTTGCTATTATTATATGTGTAATGCCACGCGCCTAGCTCGTATACAACTGGTTGTACATTCATGCTTACACAGCTCTGCACTCCCTGCGCTGTACGCCGAAACTTTGAACACACTTTAATGGTATGAGCATAGTTTTCCAGATGTAGATGTGTGGAGATTTTGTATTACTTTTGGTTCAAACAAACTATATGCACAATTTGGGATATGAGTTTCCAAAAACCTTTATATTAAAGTAATTACAATTAAATAATTGCTATCCTAATCACATTAATATTATTATTTCAATATTAACTGCATATATGTGTTTCCTCCATGTGGACATGAGTCTGTCTTTCTCCCTCAGAGTTGTTCCTCCATGGGAGATGAGTCTCTCTTGCTCCCCAGAGTTGTTCCTCCACGTGGAGATGAGTCTCTCTTGCTCCCCAGAGTTGTTCCTCCATGTGGAGATGAGTCTCTGTTTCTCCCCCAGAGTTGTTCCTCCATGGGAGATGAGTCTCTCTTGCTCCCCAGAGTTGTTCCTCCATGTGGAGATGAGTCTCTCTTGCTCCCCAGAGTTGTTCCTCCATGTGGAGATGAGTCTCTGTTTCTCCCCCAGAGTTGTTCCTCCATGTGGAGATGAGTCTCTGTTTCTCCCCCAGAGTTGTTCCTCCTTGTGGAGATGAGTCTCTCTTGCTCCCCAGAGTTGTTCCTCCATGTGGAGATGAGTCTCTCTTGCTCCCCAGAGTTGTTCCTCCATGGGAGATGAGTCTCTCTAGCTCCCCAGAGTTGTTCCTCCATGTGGAGATGAGTCTCTCTTGCTCCCCAGAGTTGTTCCTACATGTGGAGATGAGTCTCTCTTGCTCCCCAGAGTTGTTCCTCCATGTGGAGATGAGTCTCTGTTTCTCCCCCAGAGTTGTTCCTCCATGTGGAGATGAGTCTCTGTTTCTCCCCCAGAGTTGTTCCTCCTTGTGGAGATGAGTCTCTCTTGCTCCCCAGAGTTGTTCCTCCACGTGGAGATGAGTCTCTCTCGCTCCCCCAGAGTTGTTCCTCCATGGGAGATGAGTCTCTCTAGCTCCCCAGAGTTGTTCCTCCATGTGGAGATGAGTCTCTCTAGCTCCCCAGAGTTGTTCCTCCATGTGGAGATGAGTCTCTCTTTCTCCCCCAGAGTTGTTCCTCCATGTGGAGATGAGTCTCTCTCTCGCTCCCCCAGAGTTGTTCCTCCATGGGAGATGAGTCTCTCTTGCTCTCCAGAGTTGTTCCTCCACGTGGAGATGAGTCTCTCTCGCTCCCCCAGAGTTGTTCCTCCATGGGAGATGAGTCTCTCTTGCTCTCCAGAGTTGTTCCTCCACGTGGAGATGAGTCTCTCTAGCTCCCCAGAGTTGTTCCTCCATGTGGAGATGAGTCTCTCTTTCTCCCCCAGAGTTGTTCCTCCATGTGGAGATGAGTCTCTCTCGCTCCCCCAGAGTTGTTCCTCCATGGGAGATGAGTCTCTCTAGCTCCCCAGAGTTGTTCCTCCATGTGGAGATGAGTCTCTCTAGCTCCCCAGAGTGTTTCCTCCATGTGGAGATGAGTCTCTCTAGCTCCCCAGAGTTGTTCCTCCATGGGAGATGAGTCTCTGTTTCTCCCCCAGAGTTGTTCCTCCATGTGGAGATGAGTCTCTCTCGCTCCCCCAGAGTTGTTCCTCCATGGGATATGAGTCTCTCTAGCTCCCCAGAGTTGTTCCTCCATGTGGAGATGAGTCTCTCTTTCTCCCCCAGAGTTGTTCCTCCATGTGGAGATGAGTCTCTCTTGCTCCCCAGAGTTGTTCCTCCACGTGGAGATGAGTCTCTCTCGCTCCCCCAGAGTTGTTCCTCCATGGGAGATGAGTCTCTCTAGCTCCCCAGAGTTGTTCCTCCATGTGGAGATGAGTCTCTCTTTCTCCCCCAGAGTTTGTTCCTCCATGTGGAGATGAGTCTCTCTTGCTCCCCAGAGTTGTTCCTCCACGTGGAGATGAGTCTCTCTTGCTCCCCAGAGTTGTTCCTCCATGTGGAGATGAGTCTCTGTTTCTCCCCCAGAGTTGTTCCTCCATGGGAGATGAGTCTCTCTTGCTCCCCAGAGTTGTTCCTCCACGTGGAGATGAGTCTCTCTTGCTCCCCAGAGTTGTTCCTCCACGTGGAGATGAGTCTCTCTTGCTCCCCAGAGTTGTTCCTCCATGTGGAGATGAGTCTCTCTTGCTCCCCAGAGTTGTTCCTCCACGTGGAGATGAGTCTCTCTTGCTCTCCAGAGTTGTTCCTCCATGGGAGATGAGTCTCTCTTGCTCTCCAGAGTTGTTCCTCCACGTGGAGATGAGTCTCTCTTTCTCCCCCAGAGTTGTTCCTCCACGTGGAGATGAGTCTCTCTTGCTCCCCAGAGTTGTTCCTCCATGTGGAGATGAGCCTCTCGCGCTCCCCAGAGTTGTTCCTCCATGTGGAGATGAGTCTCTCTTGCTCCCCAGAGTTGTTCCTCCACGTGGATATGAGTCTCTCTTGCTCTCCAGAGTTGTTCCTCCATGTGGAGATGAGCCTCTATTTCTCCCTCAGAGTTGTTCCTCCACGTGGAGATGAGTCTCTCTTGCTCTCCAGAGTTGTTCCTCCATGTGGAGATGAGCCTCTATTTCTCCCCCAGAGTTGTTCCTCCATGTGGAGATGAGTCTCTCTTTCTCCCCCAGAGTTGTTCCTCCATGTGGAGATGAGTCTCTCTTGCTCCCCAGAGTTGTTCCTCCATGTGGAGATGAGTCTCTCTTGCTCCCCAGAGTTGTTCCTCCATGTGGAGATGAGTCTCTCTTGCTCCCCAGAGTTGTTCCTCCATGTGGAGATGAGTCTCTCTTGCTCCCCAGAGTTGTTCCTCCATGTGGAGATGAGTCTCTCTTGCTCCCCAGAGTTGTTCCTCCACGTGGAGATGAGTCTCTCTTGCTCCCCAGAGTTGTTCCTCCTTGTGGAGATGAGTCTCTCTTGCTCTCCAGAGTTGTTCCTCCATGTGGAGATGAGTCTCTCTTGCTCCCCAGAGTTGTTCCTCCTTGTGGAGATGAGTCTCTCTTGCTCTCCAGAGTTGTTCCTCCATGTGGAGATGAGTCTCTCTTGCTCCCCAGAGTTGTCCCTAAGATGCTCCGGCCAGCTTCCACTCAACTGGACAAACAAGTGGCCGTTGCTCCGATCTGACAGCAGGTCCACACCACTATAAAGCTCCGGAACAAATCCCATTTCTCAGCCATTTAATTATTCAATACGTGCTTACGGAGTAAGAGGGAGCACTTTTAGAAGACGGTATAGACAGTTTTTCTTCCAACTGGTCAACCTCGGTGGTATTGGGGTAAAGTGCTCGCCTCAGGACCAGTAGTTCGGGGTTAAAACCCACCCGGGGTCGACCGATTTTTCTTGAGTATTAAAAATCCATAGCACAACTTCTTTTGGAGGGGAAGTAAAGCCGCTGACCTCATGTCGATTATGACTTGTGAGAGAACTCTGGAAGATATGTGAAAATACCTTTACTGGCAAAATTGGTAGGAATTATCGATCCAAGAAATTCACATGTGCCGACATAATCGGTTCAGAAAGTGCATGTTAAATATCTCAAATGAATGAAAATGAAAACCATCTTACAGATGCTCAAAATGTGCTTCCTCAGTGTCAGTCAAACTATACCTAGAATATATTTGTGTTGGTATCAACTTGGCAATAACCCTTGAAATAAAACGTTTTCACACACTAACAAAATTATTTGTACAGTAATTCATTGTAGATGTCATAAGTGAAAACATATTTGGTCTTAAATTAAGGAATTAAAGTATATTAGTATAATATATAAGTATATCTATATTTCTTATTTAAATATCTTTATAAATGTTAGTGCTTTTAATTTAAATCAATTTCTAAAAATGCCTATAATGTATACTTACATTAAATACGCTTAAGTATAAAATATGTAAATCAATATTTATGAAATGGAGAACTTGTCAAAGATGAACGTTGTACAATACCTACCACAGGAAGATGTCTGAATAATAAACACTACTAGCCCTTGTACACGAACAGGTGACCCTGGAAGCAGGAATTTTATTATTTTGATTTGCCTCTTGTGTCCTTTTAACACATTTTACCCATCTTAACCTTTTAAAACGTTTTCCCTTCAATACCCTTTTGAACATTTTTACCTTAATTTTAAAATAATTATTAGACTTACTCTCAATTCTTTCTACTTTATTTCCCCCTTTTGCACTTTTTATACCTTTTAAACCTTTTAACACTAAAATATTTATTCGTTGGTAGGCCGGGTAACTAATGAAAAATGTGTAAGAAATGTAAAAGTGTGTCAAATGTGAAAAAGAGCAAAAAAGACAAAAATGGTAAAAGGGTACAAAGTCAATCTAATTAAAAAAGGGAAGTAATATTAAAAGGGCAAAAATAGGAGTAAAATAAATAAAAAAGGTGGAACTGGATAAAAGGCGTAAACAGGGTAATAAGGGTAAAAAGAGCAAATGTGGCATTACTTTTTTTATTAAAGCTGGTAAAATGTCTAGAAATGTTTAGAAAATTAAAAAAATATGCAAAATGGCTTAACGCGGTTAAAAGGGTAAATATGGTAAAAGGGTTCGAAAAAATAAAAGGAGATAAAAAGTTAACCTGGCAAATATGCAAGGAAAAAGCTAAAATACATTTGATTGTATTTAACTGCAACCCTTTAAGGGGATGGATCACCATAAGAAATGAGCGCAGCCGGTTTCTAAGGCGATTTTCTGTACACAATTACTAAGAAAACTATTATACATATTTAATCAGATTTTTACTACTGTACAGATCAATTCACTTACATGGTTTATAGTTTATTATATACATTTAGAACCAAATCCTTAAAGTCGTTTTCGAAAAAGGTTTAGTAAAAAAATTCACTCATCAGCAAATTACCATTAATTAAAGAGCTAGGGTCAAAATAAAAATAAAAATTCCCGTGGTATAGGTATATAACAAACCAAATTCATCAAACCTTTCAAATTTATGGCTGAGTACAGACAGACGTAAATACAGATATACAAACAGACATGTGAACAGATATTTGTAAAATCCACTTTTTTGGTTTTGAGGGACACTTAAAACGTAAAGATTTATCATAACCTTGAGGTAGAGAGCCACTAAGATTACAATAATTTCTCTTTAGATGAGAAAGCAAAAATAGACTTTCAGAAACAATTGAATAATGCAGATAAAAATATAGTCAATCAAATTAATAACGATATTTGTTTTGATACACTCAAAATTATATTCACTTATGGAAAATAATAAGTTTAGAAAAACTGGCATCCATCAATTAAATTCACAAGTAGTCGTATTAGGAAATAAATGGTACGGAACTCCACACGAAATTTATCGCTCTATTGTTTAAAAAATAGAGAAATTTACTCAAAACTCGTAATATACATGTTCGTAATATTCGTAATACACTAGCAAACCCGAGAACAAATTGCGTTATACATACGTAAAACAAGTTTTGATTCATGGTTTTAAATTTCATAATTTTATTTTTAAATAATTAACCTCCTAGTTTGTATATTTGGACTAATAAAAATTATCGATATTGGGCCCCAAAGGGTCAACACTTCGTATTAAAATTTTTATTTCCGGTTAAAATTATCGTCATTTTTCTAGGCGATGCACATCTTATGATTATCTAATTGCTATTAAATTTATCTTTTGTTAATTTTGAACAATAAAATAGGTAATTATTAACTATTGAGCTTAAAATGAGAGAGATAGAATCGTTATAGCAGATTTTGAGAAAATTGAATGTTTCTCTTTTCACCCTTTAGTAAACTGCTGTAGCATGTCATTTATATAATATGACATATAGAATTAAAATTCCATATATACAATTAAAACATGATAACAAATATTAATCTATTCCAATAAGAAGAGACAGGTGGTGACTCACTCAGAATTGATGTAGCCGGGAAACGCCAAAGCGTCGAGGAACATTGCACCAGCGGACCATTTCGGCATCGCGAGCATTTTCACGGCTTGATCGAAGGGAACAAATCGAAGAAAAGAGAGATTATTGTCTCTGCTCGACACACCTTATGAGAGCGCTAGTGAGAAAGTGGAGCTATTTCGAAACTCTTCCCCCCCTTCTCCCCTTAAATCTCCTGATGTAGTCCATTTTCTGTTGCTATATAACAGATTCCCTGTGACTCACATTCTTGTATTCCATTGTATTTATTCACCAGAGGAAGAACTACTCCATAAAACTTCAGCACCGAGGACTACTGGTGGCCACGAGGTATCAGGCGTAGGTCTCAACACCGTGTTGCAGAGGAGGTCTCTTCTGAGACTATGACTATAGTGTCAGAATATCTGACGTTGCTATCTATGTCCATCAGACATAGTTTCATTTATTTGTATGTTTTGCTTCATTTTCTAAGTCCACCAGACATAGTGTATTGTGTTAGAGTGTCTAAGCTATTTTTATGTCCATCAGACACAAGTTTTAATGTCATAAGGTCTAACACTATTTTCTATGTCTATCAGGCATGGTTTATTTAGTCAAGATGTCTAACATTACTTTCTATATCCATCAGAAATGGTTTATTTAGCCGGAATGTCTGACGTTATTTTCTATGTCGATCAGACATAGTTTCTTGGGTCAGATAGTCTTACGATACTTTCCCTATGCCCATAAGGCATAATTTAAATACGAGGGTTTTATGCTCTACATATGTATAGGACCAGGTGATTGAATATACAGAGTCCATGAATTAGATTTACTTTTCTAAGTCCTTAAAACATCGTTATATTTTTATGACACCCTAAGCGGTATGATCTCGTTTAGAATCTCTTTATGGCTACATTCAGATCATCTAACACTTTATTCGTGGACCTAGTTAGCTCAGTGACTAGTTGCAGTACGATTACATTCTTGTTTGTGTAGCTATTTACGGTGCGCAACCTGTTGGAGCACTACTAGATTAAAGTAGTGGCCCGCGAGGATAAGGATTTCTTTAGGCCCATATTTATTTTAATGTTCAAAGATAATTTGTATTAGCTATTGTACACCCTAGTTATGTATAAATGTATACATTTACTCTTGATTGCTCTGGAAGTACTCATCAGGAAATGACCGGCCATAGTAAATTACTGTGTAGATGCCTGATTGTTTGCCATCTATTATTTGTAAAATTAAAGCTTCTCTTATAGGATATTATTCTTTGGTTTTCGTAGCTCTCCATGAGGGTTAATACAAGCTTGCTAGATTAAATAACATTCTTCTTAGTTACTCTAAAAATATAGGATTTGATTGTATGTTTCTTTTTTCAATAGTTTCACTATTTTTCATAATTAGATCTCTCAGGTATTAGTCTGGTATTATCCTGGCAAGATTGTCTTTTTGTATATTTCCTGACTCTTAATTCCCATTTTTTTTACTGTTGCCGAGTTGTGGTAGACGCTTCATCGTTCGAGTAAGAGAAAGTATCCCTTTTTCTAAAGTTATTAAACTAAACGAAATGTTCTATCTAACTAATGTTGGTTCCTTGTCTACAAAGTATTAATATATATTCGTCCAACCTAATGTTTTCTACCTCGATAACGGAATAAAACTATCGTTAATTAATTGAATTAAAATCTTGTCACTCTTAAGTATTTCTATATCTCATTGTTTGCTTTTTAATAAACTTATTTATTAATCTTATATAATTCTGTAATGCATTTACCTTCCCTATCTTTCATCAAGTATATCTTACTTAATTATGTACCAGCAATCGTTTCTTTTTCTACGTGATCGGAGAAGCAACGATTCACTGCTATTAATTTTGGGGTTAGACAGACGGCGTTGCAAAAAAAAACACTTTTTATGGTTCAGGGGCTCATCAAACGTCTACATCCATCAACATTTCGGGCTAGACTTTTTGACGGTCGTAATACTCTACCTTAAAGTGTTGGCTAAGTTAAAAGAAATATATATATATATATATTTGTGTATAGCTTGAAAACTTCTGGTTTTATAAAAATATATTTCAAGTAAAAGATGTTTATTATAAATAGATCTACATGTATACAATGATAAGTAATTTAATATCTCAAAGACTTACGTAGATATAATAAAAAACTAGAATATACGCATCATACGGAACCTTTAAATTCAGTTTGACAAAAAGTTGAGAGTAGTCATTTGGTTTGTAATATTGATCAAAGCTTGGAAACGAAATTTAATTAAAATCGTTAAAGCCAGTTTGATAAAATTGATGTTCTCTCTTTCCACCCTTAAAGAATCTAACTTTAATATTAGGGTTGGATATCCAATTCCAAAAATTACTCGAGGTAGCCCCATGAAAACCCTGAAACCATGTTTTATACCAATCGGTATAATAGTTCAGGCTCTAGCCCAAGGTACAGGCTGAAAGCACATATGGACAGGCAGAAAGACAGCATTGCGAAAATCACTTCTTAGGGTTCGGGGGGTCATAAGACGTCAATATCCATCAAAATCTTGAGTTCAAATTTTTTGATTATCACAATCCTTAGTCTACCTGTGAGGTAGCGAGAAGTAAAAATATTGATATTGGGTCCATAAGGGTCAACACTTCATATTAAAATGTTGACTTCCGGTTAAAATATTCGACATTTTCTTAGAGGTTGCACATCTTATGGCTATCGCATTTCTATTAAATTCTTCATTTATAAATTTTTACCAACAAAATAGGTAAATATTGACTATTGAATCTAAAATGATAGAGATAGATCATTGTTGTATAAACATTTCTCCTAAGAGGTTTAAGGAAAGAAAACATACAGTTTTTGAGAGACTTACTTATTTCTTATTCTATGGCATTGGAGAATTATTGCGTTAAGACTTAAGTAGTATCTCTGTACAACTAAATCTCACAAAGTTGTATTAATATATTTGCCAATAGCTCAGAAACTATTGGTTTTATAAAAATACTAGCTTTTGCCCGCGGCTTCGCTCGCATTAATGTAGATTTTATCAATAAATTCAGGTTGTCGATTGACACAGGAAGTATGACAATAAAAACGATGAACATATTGAGGTTGTTAGTCAATAGAGGTAGAGATAAAGAAAAAACAAACTACACAATATAAATCAGGATTAAGTGTAGGAGTAGAAAAGAAGTAGCGGAGTGTGTGTC
This sequence comes from Timema podura, assembly GCA_033556935.1. Lineage (NCBI taxonomy): Eukaryota > Metazoa > Arthropoda > Insecta > Phasmatodea > Timematidae > Timema > Timema podura. The sequence continues at coordinate 57,949,773 of JAVRXN010000005.1, forward strand.
ATTAGAGTCATAGGTTATGCCTTGCCACGAATTGGAAGATCCTACTCCATCTTAAATTTTACTTACAGTTAATTAACAACCCCTATTTACTCCGCTTGTTCTTGACCGTTGCAATCATGGGCACAGAGTAAATCATTATTTTAGGACGCTCCTATTTACTATGTTGTATGTCCTTCCATTTGGCGCAAATACATACAAATTCTGGGCATTGGACACACGCGAACAGGCTACATTTAGCTGGCCATGGGAAAAACATGGCATTTCCAAATGCACCCATGCTACCTGCAATGTTTGCCCTTGCGCTTTGTTTATAGTAATAGCAAAACTAAGTTTGATTGGAAACTGAAGTCTTTTGAATTGAAATGGTAGGTCAGTGGGGATTATTGGGATTCAAGGTATGATTACACTTTCCCCTTTTCCCACACCTGTTAAAATGGTGGCACAGATTATATTTGGCCCTAATTGTGTAATTTGAAGCCTCGTCCCATTACATAAGCGGGGTGCATCTAAATTTCGCATAAGCATAACTGGTACACCTAATTTCAATTGTAGTTTATGCGAGGGTACACCCGATAGCTCCAGAGAATTTAAAAACTCAGCGGGATATGAAGTGCTCTGTTCTGTGTCCATGATTGTATCTATGGAAAATACTCCTTTATTTCTCCCTGCACCTCTTTCAAAATGTCAGTGTTGATTTTGTTAACGATTTCATATTTTGGTGCAAGAATTGCTCTTGCATACAACCAATGATCACAATTTAAATTTAGTTGTAAGTTTGGGTAAACCTTAGCAATGAGCTCCACATCATTTTCCACCAAATTACAGAATTCCCCTGTGAGTAAAATACAACCTTCAGCATCCGTGTCCAAACGTCCATCGCCAATTTTCAATAGTGTATCTGCGTAATGTCCTGAATCTAAGTCATTATAAAGGTGGACTCTCATATTCGTTGTTAGGCTGAATTTTTTCACTTTTGCCCACAATCTTGATGAATTGAGACAGGCTTTGGTTTCATCTGCATGTGTGCCCCTCTGGATCACCGGTAGAGTTTGTCGGAAGTCACCAGCCAGTAAAACTACGATTCCTCCCGTAATATCTGTACTGTCTCGCAAGTCCTGAAGAGTTTGGTTTAACGCCTCTATAGATTTTTTGTGAGACATCGTACTTTCGTCCCACACTAAAAGTTTACATTGTCGTAGCATCATACCTCGAGATCTATTTTTGCTGAAATTGCAGATGGGTGACTCTTCCTGTGCAAGTGCAAGATTTAATGGCAATTTTAGAACGGAATGTGCAGTACGGCCACCGTTCAGTAGTGTAGCTGCTATACCGGAGGAAGCGATGGTAACAGCAATTTTCTGGTCTTTTCTTATGAACGCCAATAATAAGTTCAGCAAAAACGTTTTCTTGGTTCCTACAGGGGCGTCGAGAAAGAGGAGTGCACCATTCCCTGACTCTACTTGACGTAACACCTGTTGAAAGACGTGACTTTGTTCTGGAAGCAACCAAGGAACTAATTCGGTTACTTTCTGTTGCAATACTGTGAAATCATAGTTTAATTCCCGAGGAATTTCATCGTTTAAGTCAATTTCGTCTGATCGTTTAGGGCTTAGCATTCCAAAATCTTGACGCTTCTTTCCCGCCATTGTCATAACCTTGTTTTCAATTTTCGTCAGCGCTTCGTAGTAGATGTGCTAATTAAAAGTCATATCTGCATGTACTTGCTGTAGCCGCCGCAAAATATCTTCCGCCATGTACTCTTTGTACTTATCCCACAGCGTTTGAGGATTGGAAAGCACGCAAGATGATATGAGGGTTGCGTAAAGTTCCCTAATTTTGTCTGGTGATCTGCACTGCACGGCTTCCTACATAGTTTCTTCCCAGTGATTATCATTCTCTAACAAATATAGAGCTTCACATGCTTCTTTATATGTTCCATATTCCTGACCGTTGACAATTTTAAGGTCTCTATAGCTAGTTGGACCTCGAACTTGATACAATAACATGCGCAGACAAAAGCATTCAAAGTTCGTTACATGGCCGGTGTAGACATGACCAAGAGCGTCTGATGATTTAATCCCTGGCAAATCTTCAACAGGCGTACCTTGAACACGGCGTTTCCACTCCTTTTTTGAAGTGTTCCATGTATAATAACAGGGGACTTGGGAATACAATAATGTTTTAGCGAAAGTATCTGTCTGACAAAGCTGTAAAAAGACAGTTATTGTTGTTTTAGGAGGTGATGAAATCCTTTCCTGGAAATTACTCTCATTAAAGAAAACACGCTGTCCATTTTCTAAGTGTATGGCAAGATGTGTAACAGTCGGATGTCTTTCGTGTAAGGGTAAACCAAGGAGCCGCCACGCCGCCTCATTACTACTGAAATATCGCCCTGCTTGATAGGTTTGTACTTCATTAATAGTTTGCGTTACACCTTCGTTACGCAGATTGAAGATCGCCTGATCACTCCCTTTATTAATGTATTTGCAAATATATTTAATAGCACCAACAGAGTTGCAGGCTTCTACATTAATGTGGGCATTAAATATTTTACATAAAATGGGCGAATATGGCACAACCCAGCTATTATCAAAAGTTTGAACCACCCCAATGCGATTATGAATCGTAACACTTTTACCACCATCTTCGGGTGCTCTTCGTCTGTATACAGGGTAACCCTTATTATTGTGCACTCTTTCCTTTAGCAGCTCTCAGGGGAATTTTTTTGTACATTTTCCATTTTCATGCAAGGTGATGCTGGATTGCGTGCTCCATAGGGACCATGAACCATGTTTCTGACTACGGTATCGTGCTAATCCTTATCTTGTTCTGGATCCGGAATCTCGGCGCTTATTATGTTATCTATTTGATTGGGACGCAGCTTTTCTTGCAACCAAATAAGAAAATGCACATATGGCAGTCCTCGTTTCTGCCATTCAATGGAATACATGTGGCACTGGACGTTTCCAAATATTTTTCCCTTTGTAATAACATTCATTAGTTTTTGAACCTTTAAACGAAACACGCGGGCAACTAAGTCATGTCGGTCAGTAGCTCTTTGCCCGATAATTAGCTCTTCTGTTATTTCCTTCCATGAGGGATTGCAGCTGAAAGTTACGAATAGGTCAGGCCTGCCGTAAGTGTGCACATAGGCGAAAGCGTCTTATGTGTATTCATGCAGATAGCGGGGGCTGTTCACAAAAGTAGAGGGAAGAATAACCATTCTGCCTAAATCGTTGGGGCTTATATTACCATCCGTGCTAATCGCATCTTGCAGGTGAATGTAATTTTCAGCTCACAGTTTTTTCTGGTTTAAAGAAATGTAACGAAGACGTTCACTCTCTACTTTGATGTACATATCTACTAAAAATTGGTGAAAGAGCTGTCTTGACCACGGAAGGAGGTTAAAGTCATTTTCTCGAAGAATCATGTGATAGGCGTAAAAATCCATGCATGAAACTTTTTTATTGGGAACTGGCTGTTTTGTAGTGGGATTAATGAGTGGAATATTAAAATGGTATCCCGACTCTCCCTTGCTAAAAATTAATGGGTACTGCAAAGCATAATAAAACTTATGAGTATCGGCTACGCGTGTAAGTGTATTATCGTGTGCTCGTAACACTATATCTCGTGAAGAAAACTGGTCGCCACTCCCCACGACAGCAACTTCATTAATTGTCGGTGCATTATAGTGCCTCTCATGTTCGCCACGTGGAGTTCGATCAGCATGGATAACAACCTTATAATCTTCTTGAGGCCAGTTCTCTATTGCGGTTTTAAAGGTATTTATCAAAATGTTGTGTTTATGTAACATTCTTTGAATTTGTAATACCGTATCTCTTTCAACTCCTTGAATGTATAAGCAACGACAGTTTACTTCATTTTCTTCATCATCCATGAAATAAACGTGCAAGAATTTATGGTGTTCGTTCTCTGTTGAAAAAGTGAATCAATTTGATGATATATCTGACCTTGTACGGTAAAGGTTGGCGAAAACCCGGGCATTCTTATCTCCTTATCTACTCCAAAAGATGTCATTTGAAAGCATGAGTTATACTTTCTAATTCTATTTAAAAATTGCCGTGATTCATTTGCATCATATAAATATAGAGTTTTCAGAGGCTGTTCTGGTTCACCAAGTAAAGGAAGGGAAACTTTGCCATTAGAACAACATATCCCTGCGGTCTCATCTTTCCATTTTAAAGCATCACAAAACTGGCATTTTTTATTTATCAAACCAACAACAATTAAAGTATGATTATTATAATCGAATTAAAGGATCGTATTCAAATCCGGAGTTATTAAATAAGGACCAACTGTTATGCATAAAAGTTCGGTGGCGTTCGGTTTACATTTCTGCATGAACCACTCTTCTCGCCTGCGACTGTTGTGTAGTTTCTGTTACTCTAATGGCTGCCTGCCGCTGGGCTTGTTCGTCTAAACGGAGCTGAGTTTGAAGGGGCGTCTCAGTAGCTCTCAAAGCTCTCTGGCGTTCATCTTGCTCATCTAGACGGAGCTGCGTTTGATGAGGCGTCTCAGTTGCTCTCAAAGCAGCTTGGCGTTCAGCTTGTACATCTAAACGGATCTGCGTTTGAAGGAGCGTATCAGTAGCTCTCAGAGCTCTCTGGCGTTCGGCTTTTCCTCTAAACGCAATTATGTTTGAAGGGGCGTCTCAGCTGCTCTCATAGAAGCCTGGCGGGTGGCTTGGTCCTCCAGTCTTTCCTTGCTTTGATAACGTGTCTCATCAGCTCTCAAAGCAGCTTGTCGCTCCGTTTGTTCTTGCCTCCTTAATTCGGCATGAACGGAGGATTCTTGGGATCGAGCAATTTTAGCTGCCCGGGCTAGCGATGAGCTCCTAAATAAGTTAGAATTACGTTTGCGAGGCATTTCAAAAAAGAAAAAGGAAAAAACTGTTTTTTTAAGGAAAAAAAGATTGCTAACCTAAAAATTAAAACAGACACACTATTACCTTAAGGTAAAAAAGTAGAATCAGAGTTAAATTAATTAACCTAAAAATAATAAATGATAAACTATCGCTCAAAGAGAAAAAAAAAGGAACAATTAAAACTGAAAACGTAAAACAATTACTATATTATTAAAATAGGACTAAACACAGATAAATAAACGGTAACAAATCAATGTTTGTAAACAAATGAATTGCAAACATGTATTGCTATTTCCCATCAATACGCCCCCAACTCCCTTTCTTCTCTTTCTCCAAGCTTTATAGCCATAGATAAACAAAACGATACCACGTTAGTACATTCAATAGCACAAATCAGTAGGGATCATTTACGGTCCTCAGGGCGGAAGTGACGTCATAATAGTGGGGTGGGTAGTTTTTGGGATAGGGCCTTTATACATAGGTACGGTTTTCAGGGCAGAGAGGGGAAGGTAGGGGAGGTATCGTGATGATGTGTTGGAGGTGGGGTGGGATGGTTGTTGGTGGGGGGTTGAGGGTTTATAGCTCGCGTGTGTTGGATGGTTCTGCGGGGGGAGGGGGGCGGGGGTGGCAAGCGGGAATAGGGCCTTATACATAGGTACGGTTTTCAGGGCAGAGAGGATAGGGCCCTTATACATGCATATGGTTTTCAGGGCAGAGAGGAGAAGGTAGTGGTGGTATCGTGATGATGTGAGGGAGGGGGGTGAGGGTTTATAGCTCGCGTGTGTTGGATGGTTCTGCGAGGGGAGGGGTGGCAAGTGACGGCGACCTCGGGAGGGGGTTTTCTCTCTCTCTCTCATAGATATAGGCCGCCTCACTTAAACATGCATACGGTTTTCAGGGCAGGTGTGAAGGGGTGGAGGGGAGGGGGTGGCAAGCGACGGCGACCGCGGGAGGGTGTTTTCTCTCTCTCTCTCGGTGTTGTAGATATACCTTAAACATGCATACGGTTTTCAGGGCAGGTGTGAAGGGGTGGAGGGGAGGGGGTGGCAAGCGACGGTGACCGCGGGAGGGTGTTTTCTCTCTCTCTCTCTCTCTCGGTGTTGTAGATATACCTTAAACTTGCATACGGTTTTCAGGGCAGGTAGGAGAAGGTAGAGGAGGTATCGTGATGATGTAGGGGAAGGGGGTGGTGGGGGAGGGGCGGGGGGTGGTGGTGGCTAGACTATCGAAGACGGGGAGATCGAGGTTCGAATCTCTGTCAGGTGAACTGGGAGTGGTTTTCCCTAAATGGTTTTCCATTCTCCCTCCACGCAAATGTGGATTCACTTCCTCTAAATTCAACCTCAACAATTCCTAACCCATTAGAGTAATTAGTACATAAGCGTATAAACCAAACGGGTAGTAATATGCGGTGCTAATAAAACCTTCTAAGTCAGTTATGGCTCTTAGTATATTATTCAACAATCAATCGCTAAATGGTTTTCCCATTCTCCCTCCACGCAAATGTGGATTCACTTCCTCTAAATTCAACCTCCCCCAATTCCTAACCCATTAGAGTAATTAGTACGTAAGCGTATAAACCAAACGGGTAGTAATATGCGGTGCTAATAAAACCTTCTAAGTCAGTTATGGCTCTTAGTATATTATTCAACAATCAATCCCTAAATGGTTATTCCATTCTCCCTCCACACAAATGTGGATTCACTTACTCTAAATTCAACCTCCCCACAATTCCTAAAACATTAGAGTAATTAGTACGTAAGCGTATAAACCAAACGGGTAGTAATATGCGGTGCTAATAAAACCTTCTAAGTCAGTTATGGCTCTTAGTATATTATTCAACAATCAATCCCTAAATGGTTTTTCCATTCTCCCTCCACACAAATGTGGATTCACTTCCTCTAAATACAACCTCCCCCAATTCCTAACACATTAGAGTAATTAGTACGTAAGCGTATAAACCAAACGGGTAGTAATATGCGGTGCTAATAAAACCTTCTAAGTCAGTTATGGCTCTTAGTATATCATTCAACAATCAATCCCTAAATGGTTTTTCCATTCTCCCTCCACGCAAATGTGGATTCACTTCCTCTAAATACAACCTCCCCCAATTCCTAACCCATTAGAGTAATTAGTACGTAAGCGTATAAACCAAACGGGTAGTAATATGCGGTGCTAATAAAACCTTCTAAGTCAGTTATGGCTCTTAGTATATTATTCAACAATCAATCCCTAAATGTTTTTCCATTCTCCCTCCACGCAAATGTGGATTCACTTCCTCTAAATTCAACCTCCCCCAATTCCTAACCCATTAGAGTAATTAGTACGTAAGCGTATAAACCAAACGGGTAGTAATATGCGGTGCTAATAAAACCTTCTAAGTCAGTTATGGCTCTTAGTATATTATGCAACAATCAATCCCTAAATGGTTTTTCCATTCTCCCTCCACGCAAATGTGGATTCACTTCCTCTAAATTCAACCTCCCCCCCCCAATTCCTAACCCATTAGAGTAATTAGTACGTAAGCGTATAAACCAAACGGGTAGTAATATGTGGTGCTAATAAAACCTTCTAAGTCAGTTATGGCTCTTAGTATATTATTCAACAATCAATCCCTAAATGGTTTTTCCATTCTCCCTCCACGCAAATGTGGATTCACTTCCTCTAAATACAACCTCCCCCAATTCCTAACACATTAGAGTAATTAGTACGTAAGCGTATAAACCAAACGGGTAGTAATATGCGGTGCTAATAAAACCTTCTAAGTCAGTTATGGCTCTTAGTATATTATTCAACAATCAAACCTTTGGTTGAAAACTACGCTACGAGTGTTATTATCAATAATGTCAATCTCTATTAAACCTTATTACTGATTTTAATATTTGAAAAATGATACCTGAACGTTTAATTTGGTGCATTTGATATATTTATATACAACCCACCAACCCCTCCATAGACATACACGCATTTACCCACACATATAGTTAAATAAAAAAAACTATATTGATATATTATTACATCAACTTTCTAGTGGAAACCACCCTCGAGTAACCAAACTTTATCTTTATTTGTACATACAATCCCATACACATCATAAACACAAACATACATAAGCCACAACACACAATCTAATACTTAAAATACACAAAACACAAACATCACATAAACCCTGAATCCCATTGTGTGTATGTGCGGGTGTGTGAATGTTCATATGTGAGGATGTGTGTTTGTGAAGATGTATGTATATGAGGATGTATGTACTGTATGTGAATGTGATTGTACAGTCTGAGCGATTTGTTGACAAACTCAAAGGACATGTTATTATACAAACATAGAGAAAGCAACTCGTGCGGTCGGCGGTAGGCTCCCTACTGATATATCGGCTCTGCTCGTAAGCAGATGAAATAAATAATAGCGTGGGCCTTGGATAAAAGTGGACTGATTATTAGGAAAACTTTTGTTTTTTTCAGTTCCTAATTACCCCTCCCCCCTCCCCTCCACCTCAACTCCATGGCTGAGTGGTCAAACATTAGTCCTTGGAGGGCCGGCCTCGGCTACTGATTTAGAGGTTCCAGGCTCGATTCTTGGAGGTACCATATGTATTTTTCCCGAAAGGGTAACTGTACCTATAATCACCATGATAGAATTAACTATGCGTAAGATAAGTATAAGATTTCCACAAGATCTACACCTCCATAATCACTATAATCACGTTATCTCATCGCTAGTATGACGTGTAGATACCTCCAAGGTATACCCTGGGCAACGTTCTCTTTCCACAGAGCGGCTAAAAGTCTACATACACGGCGACCGAACTAGATACTGCACCTCTCAAAAGGTCGGGTGTATAGTACTGTATTAGACGTAATGTTCTGGGTAAAATTAGTGTGTGTAAGTCCTGCTATTAACTATGAACTATCTAGGAGGAAAGGCCGGGTGTATAGTACTGTATTAGACGTAATGTTCTGGCTAAAATTAGTGTGTAAGTCTTGCTATTAACTATGAAATATCTAGGAGGAAAGGTCGGGTGTATAGTACTGTATTAGACGTAATGTTTTGGGTAAAGTTACTGTGTAAGTCCTACTATTAACTATAAAATGTCTAGGAGGAAAGGCCAGGTGTATAGTACTGTATTAGACGTAATGTTCGGGGTAAAGTTACTGTGTAAGTCCTGCTATTAACTATGAAATATCTAGGAGGAAAGGCCGGGTGTATAGTACTGTATTAGACGTAATGTTCTGGGTAAAGTTACTGTGTAAGTCCTACTATTAACTATAAAATGTCTAGGAGGAAAGGCCAGGTGTATAGTACTGTATTAGACGTAATGTTCGGGGTAAAGTTACTGTGTAAAATCCTGCTATTAACTATGAAATATCTAGGAGGAAAGGCCAGGTGTATAGTACTGTATTAGACGTAATGTTCTGGTAAAGTTACTGTGTAAGTCCTGCTATTAACTATGAAATATCTAGGAGGAAAGGCCGGGTGTATAGTACTGTATTAGACGTAATGTTCTGGGTAAAGTTACTGTGTAAGTCCTGCTATTAACTATGAAATATCTAGGAGGAAAGGCCGGGTGTATAGTACTGTATTAGACGTAATGTTCTGGTAAAAGTTATGTGTAAGTCCTGCTATTAACTATGAAATATCTAGGAGGAAAGGCCAGGTGTATAGTACTGTATTAGACGTAATGTTCTGGCTAAAATTAGTGTGTAAGTCTTGCTATTAACTATGAAATATCTAGGAGGAAAGGCCGGGTGTATAGTACTGTATTAGACGTAATGTTCTGGCTAAAATTAGTGTGTAAGTCCTGCTATTAACTATCAAATATCTAGGAGGAAAGGCCGGGTGTATAGTACTGTATTAGACGTAATGTTCTGGGTAAAGTTACTGTGTAAGTCCTACTATTAACTATAAAATGTCTAGGAGGAAAGGCCAGGTGTATAGTACTGTATTAGACGTAATGTTCGGGGTAAAGTTACTGTGTAAGTCCTGCTATTAACTATAAAATGTCTAGGAGGAAAGGCCGGTGTATAGTACTGTATTAGACGTAATGTTCTGGGTAAAGTTACTGTGTAAGTCCTGCTATTAACTATGAAATATCTAGAGGAAAGGCCGGTGTATAGTACTGTATTAGACGTAATGTTCTGGGTAAAATTAGTGTGTGTAAGTCCTGCTATTAACTATGAAATATCTAGGAGGAAAGGCCGGTGTATAGTACTGTATTAGACGTAATGTTCTGGCTAAAATTAGTGCGTAAGTCTTGCTATTAATTATGAAATATCTAGGAGGAAAGGCCAGGTGTATAGTACTGTATTAGACGTAATGTTCTGGGTAAAGTTACTGTGTAAGTCCTGCATTAACTATGAAATATCTAGGAGGAAAGGCCGGGTGTATAGTACTGTATTAGACGTAATGTTCTGGCTAAAATTAGTGTGTAAGTCTTGCATATTAACTATGAAATATCTAGGAGGAAAGGCCGGGTGTATAGTACTGTATTAGACGTAATGTTCTGGCTAAAATTAGTGTGTAAGTCTTGCTATTAACTATGAAATATCTAGGAGGAAAGGCCGGGTGTATAGTACTGTATTAGACGTAATGTTCTGGGTAAAGTTACTCTGTAAGTCCTGCTATTAACTATGAAATATCTAGGAGGAAAGGCCGGGTGTATAGTACTGTATTAGACGTAATGTTCTGGCTAAAATTAGTGTGTAAGTCTTGCTATTAACTATGAAATATCTAGGAGGAAAGGCCGGGTGTATAGTACTGTATTAGACGTAATGTTCTGGGTAAAGTTACTGTGTAAGTCCTGCTATTAACTATGAAATATCTAGGAGGAAAGGCCGGGTGTATAGTACTGTATTAGACGTAATGTTATGGGTAAAGTTAGTGTGTAAGTCTGCTATTAACTATGAAAATGTCTAGGAGGAAAGGCCGGGTGTATAGTACTGTATTAGACGTAATGTTCTGGGTAAAGTTACTCTGTAAGTCCTGCTATTAACTATTAAATAATTAGGAGGAAAGGCCGGGTGTATAGTACTGTATTAGACGTAATGTTCTGGCTAAAATTAGTGTGTAAGTCCTACTATTAACTATGAAATATCTAGGAGGAAAGGCCGAGTGTATAGTACTGTATTAGACGTAATGTTCTGTGGTGGGGTAAGGGTTTATAGCTCAAGTGTGTTGTATGGTTCTGCGGGGAGAGGGGAGGGTGGCAAGCTCTTTCGTGGCGGAGACCGTGGGAGGATGGCCCTTCTCTCTCTCTCTTACAAGGGAACATAGAGATTAAGGTGTACTCGGGAGATATTTATTGATCCTGTAGGCTAACAGATATAATGTTTCTCTCCGAGACCTCACACACCTCAGGTATCTCGATAACATCCGGGGTTCTCTTACACCGGTGGATGACTTCCGCTCCACGACATGTGTTTTTTTTAGAACGTGTGGGAACTGCGAATATCTCTTTCTAAGGGTTGTAATATTATTTTCTCGGCTTGGTGAAAGAGCATCCCTTGATTTAATCATGCTGGTAAACGGCTCGCCAGACAAGGGCTAAGAACGCAGGTTGTGGGAACAGTATTAATCATTTCACACATGAACATCTGTGCGAGTTGAACTATGAACTTTCTGGCACAGGGAAATTAAGAATTAAGGTTAAATAGTATGGATTCTTTAAACAATACATAAATATATTCTGTACACTGAGTATTATAATAAAATCTCTTCCTCTATCCCTTTTTTTATACTTCCATACAATGATTATTATAAATCTTAAAAGGATACTCTCTATCTCTCGCCTCTCTCTCTCTCTCTCTCTCACAAGGAAATTAGGAATTAAGTTTAAATAGTATGGATTCTTTAAACAATACATAAATATATTTTGTACAGTGGGTATTATTGTAAAATCTCTTCCTCTATCCCTTTTTTTATACTTCCATACAATGATTATTATAAATCTTAAAAGGATACTCTCTATCTTCTCTCTCTCTCTCTCTCTCTCTTACAAGGAAATTAGGAATTAAGGTTAAATAGTATGGATTCTTTAAACAATACATAAATATATTTTGTACAGTTAGTATTATTATAAAATCTCTTCCTCTATCCATTTTTTTATATATCTTCCATACAATGATTATTATAAATCTTAAAGGGATACTCTCTATCTCTATATATTCTCTCTTTCTCTCTCTTACAAGGAAATTAGGAATTAAGGTTAAATATCTTCTGTAAAATCTCTTCCTCGATCCTTTTTTTCATCTTAACGGGATCGTAAACTTAAATGAATAGTACAGCCTCTTATTTCGGTATCTCCGAGCTTGGTGGAGTTACCTTCATAGCGGACTCCATAGGTCTTATCGTGTATCCTTCTAGTGAATGACAGTCTGTGTCCTTCTAGTGAATAACAGTCTATATCCTTCTAGAGAATGACAGTCTGTGTCCTCCTAGTGAATGGCAGTATGTGTCCTAGTTAATGGCAGTCTATATCATCCTAGTAAATGACAGTTTATATCATCCTAGTAAATGACAGTCTGTATCCTAGTGAATGACAATCTGTATCCTAGTGAATGACAGCCTGTATCCCTCTAGTGAATGACAGTCTGTATCCTCTACCTAGTGAAAAAATTCTCTGTTCTCATAGTGAATGTTAGCCTCTGTCCTACTAGTGAATTAAGCATGTATCCTACGAATACAGCATGTATCCTTACAGTTAATGACAGTCTGTATCCTAGTGAATGACAGTCTGTATCCCCCTAGTGAATGACAGTATGCATCCTAGTAAATGACAGTCTTTATCCTTCTAGTGAATGACAGTCTATATCCCCCTAGTGAATGACAGTATGCATCCTAGTTAATGACAGTCTATATCATCCTAGTAAATGACAGTCTTTATCCTTCTAGTGAATGACAGTATGCATCCTAGTTAATGACAGTCTATATCATCCTAGTAAATGACAGTCTTTATCCTTCTAGTGAATGACAGTCTGTGTCCTCCTAGTGAATGACAGTATGCATCCTAGTTAATGACAGTCTATATCATCCTAGTAAATGACAGTCTTTATCCTTCTAGTGAATGACAGTCTGTATCCCCCTAGTGAATGACAGTATGCATCCTAATTAATGACAGTCTATATCATCCTAGTAAATGACAGTCTTTATCCTTCTAGTGAATGACAGTCTGTATCCCCCTAGTGAATGACAGTATGCATCCTAGTTAATGACAGTCTATATCATCCTAGTGAATGACAGTCTTTATCCTTCTAGTGAATGACAGTCTGTATCCCCCTAGTGAATGACAGTATGCATCCTAGTTAATGACAGTCTATATCATCCTAGTAAATGACAGTCTTTATCCTTCTAGTGAATGACAGTCTGTGTCCTCCTAGTGAATGACAGTCTGTAACAGTATATATCCTCCTAGTGAATGACAGTATGTATCCTCTAAGTGAAATACAGCCTCTAGCACTGTCAGTATAGTTCCACTGCTCACAGAACTAGTAGTAAGAATATGAAGGGAGTAAGGTCCGCTGTTCACAGAAATACTAGTAAGACTATGATAATGGTAAGAACATGGGGAGGGGAGTAAGGTCCACTATTCACAGAACGACTAGTAACGGAAGCAGGTGCTGTAGGATGGGAATCTTGATAACATCCGGCCTCTCTTATTTTGCTGGATGACTTCCGCCCACGACATGGGATTTCAACGATAAATTTTGGTTCACCAGACAAGGCTTAGAACTTAGGTCGTAGGAATGGTGATAATCTTTTCCTCGAATCGGTTCACACGTGAACATCTGCGCGAGATGAACTATGAGCTTTCCAAGTCATTATACTTCAACCCTGAGAAGATTACGTGATGATCTGACGCGGTCAAAGTCACACGCTCTGTAGAGGGTGCGGCTCGGAATCCTCTCGGCCTTATATATAGAGATCTACCCCTTCTAGGTGAAATCATTAGTTACCATCTACATTCTAGAGGAGAATATCTCAGCAAACAGCAAGGCGTTTTGCCTCATTATACGTGATAGAGTGGTTCGCTATGTTGATCGACGTGCAGGGTTACTCGAGTGATGAAATAGTATTCATATTCAAGGAGGTGAGCGTTCTACATTTCGAACCTTTTGAGGAAGCCAACTACAAGTTTCTCCCCCCGTTCAAGATCGACAACCTCTCCGCATCGAGCAGGAGAAATGTAGATTGGGCGAGCGAGAATTATCACGGGCTATCCTGGTGTGACGGAGAAGTACAGTACTCGAATCTTCGTTCTATCATAATTTCCCATCTAGAGCGGTACGCATCGCGACTATCAATCTATATTAAAGGAACTGAGAAGATGACTTGGCTACAGAGTGTCATCGCCGCCGATAGTGACAAGTACGACTTTTGCGAGCTAGGCAATCTCGGTTGCCCTTCTCTGAGTAAGCTTAAAAATCTGTACAACGTAAACAAGTGTTCCACCCATTCCGGTAGCGTCTACTCGTGCGCCACAGAAAATGTCCGGCTACTCTACAAATGGTTTAAGTCTGATCAGACAAAACTTTTGCGATCTGACTAGGAGAGGAGTTGAAGGATGCGTAAGGGAATACGCAGTGTAACTAGTGCTAATTTCTCACTGTCAAAACTCCTAAAAAAAAGGACTTGTATATGAACGAGTGCTTTAAGCCAGAGATAGTAGATCGAAAAGATTTTTATTAACTTTTTTCATCGATCTTTCTTTGATACTCCCTAGGTTGTAATGTATCAATTATTACTTTGTATTCTTTTAGAAAGAGATGTATTTGATCAATTAGACTATAAGTATACAAAACTTTTACGATCTGACCAAGAGTGCGATACAGAACGATACGAGTTCGGTTATTCCAGCTTTGTTTCATATCATAGCCTTAACGAGTTGAAGGATGCGTAGGGGAATACACAGTGTAACTAGTGCTAATTTCACACATTAATGAAACTCTTGAAAAAAAGGGGATTTGTATTTGAACGAGTGCTTAAAGTCAGAGACAGTAGATCGAGAAGGTTTTTTTCATCGATCTTTCTTGGATACTCCTTAAGTTGTAATGTATCAATTATTAGTTTGTATTCTTCTTGAAAAAATGACTTGTATTTGAACGAGTGCTTAAAGTTAGAGACGGTAAATCGAAAAGATTTGTATTAACTTTTTTTCATCGATCTTTCTTTGATACCCCTAGGTTAGTTTCAAATGAAATATTCTGTCGATCTTTCTTTGATGCTCTCAAGAGTGTGATACAGAACTATACGAGTTCGGTTATTCCAGTATTGTTTCATATCATAACCTTGACGAGTTGAAGGATGGGTAAGTGAATACACAGTATAACTAGTACTAATTTCATACACTAATGAAACTCTTGAAAAAAGGACTTGTATTTGAACGAGTGCTTAAAGTCAGAGACGGTAAATTGAAAAGATTTTTATTAACTTTTTTCACCCCTAGGTTAGTTTCAAATAAAATATTCTGTTGATCTTTCTTTGATGTCCCCCTAGGTTGTAATGTATCAATTATTACTTTGTATTCTTTAGAAAGAGATGTATTTAATCAATTAGATTATAAGTATAGGACCTCACTCAAAATGATTAGGATTTTAACCTCCCGACCACTACATCACTAGAAAACCAGTTCATAATATGGGAGTAACATTTAGAGGAATAATTTTTTAATCTTTGAAAATAAATGTATAAGTCTAAGAATGTATCAAACTTTTTTCATTTATCCTTCTTGAATACTTGTAATGTATTAATCATGTGTTTTAAGATTATTAATTTGTTTTCTCTAGAATAAGATATATTTAATCAATTAGAGTATATAAAAAATATATTCTTTGGAAATAAATGTATAAGTCTAATAATGCAGCAAACTTTTTTAAATAAGAAGAATGAATGATTATTACTTTTTCTTCGTATTATTTAGGAAGAGATGTATAGGTCTATGAATCCATAAAAAAAACTTTTTTAATTTTTTCTTCGTATTCTTTAGGAAGGGATGTATAAGTCTATGAATCCATAAAAAACATTTTTTTTATTCTTGTAAATAAATGTATTTAATCAATTAGAGTATAAGTATAGGAATCTATAAAAATTTAATCTTCGGAAATAAATGTGAGAGTAACATTTAGAGGAATAATTTTTTAATCTTTGAAAATAAATTTATAAGTCTAAGAATGTATCAAACTTTTTCATTTATCCTACGATCTGACCAAGAGTACGATACAGAACTATACGAGTGCAGTTATTCCAGCATTGTTTCATAACATAACCTTGACGAGTTGAAGGATGGGTAAGTGAATACACAGTATAACTGGTACTAATTTCATACACTAATGAAACTCTTGAAAAAAAAAAAAGACTTGTATTTGAACGAGTGCTTAAAGTCAGAGACGGTAAATCGAAAAGATTTGTATTAACTTTTTTCATCGATCTTTCTTTGATACCCTAGGTTAGTTTCAAATAAAATATTCTGTTGATCTTTCTTTGATGTCCCCTAGGTTGTAATGTATCAATTATTACTTTGTAATCTTTAAAAGAGATGTATTTAATCAATTAGACTATAAGTATAGAACCTCACTCAAAATGATTAGGATTTTAACCTCCCGACCACTACATCACTAGAAAACCAGTTCATAATATGGGAGTAACATTTAGAGGAATAATTTTTTAATCTTTGAAAATAAATGTATAAGTCTAAGAATGTATCAAACTTTTTTCATTTATCCTTCTTGAATACTTGTAATGTATTAATCATGTTTTTAAGATTATTACTTTGTTTTCTCTAGAATAAGATATATTTAATCAATTAGAGTATATAAAAAATTTATTCTTTGGAAATAAATGTATAAGTCTAATAATGCAACAAACTTTTTTAAATAAAAAGAATGAATGATTATTACTTTTTCTTCGTATTATTTAGGAAGAGATGTATAAGTCTATGAATCCATAAAAAAACTTTTTTACTTTTTTCTTCGTATTCTTTAGAAGGTATGTATAAGTCTACACTACCAACTTTTTCATTTATCCTTCTTGAATACTTGTAATGTATTAATCATGTTTTTAAAGATTATTACTTTGTTTGAGCTATAAACCCTCACCTCACCACAGAACATTACGTCTAATACAGTACTATACACCCGGCCTTTCCTCCTAGATATTTCATAGTTAATAGCAGGACTTACACAGTAACTTTACCCCGAACATTACGTCTAATACAGTACTATACACCTGGCCTTTCCTCCTAGACATTTTATAGTTAATAGTAGGACTTACACAGTAACTTTACCCAAAACATTACGTCTAATACAGTACTATACACCCGACCTTTCCTCCTAGATATTTCATAGTTAATAGCAAGACTTACACACTAATTTTAGCCAGAACATTACGTCTAATACAGTACTATACACCCGGCCTTTCCTCCTAGATAGTTCATAGTTAATAGCAGGACTTACACACACT
The DNA here is from genome assembly GCA_033556935.1 of Timema podura. Taxonomy (NCBI): domain Eukaryota; kingdom Metazoa; phylum Arthropoda; class Insecta; order Phasmatodea; family Timematidae; genus Timema; species Timema podura. The sequence goes on from JAVRXN010000005.1 coordinate 57,967,117, forward strand.
AATTTTACCCAGAAACATTACGTCTAATACAGTACTATACACCCGGCCTTTTGAGAGGTGCAGTATCTAGTTCGGTCGCCGTGTATGTAGACTTTTAGCCGCTCTGTGGAAAGAGAACGTTGCCCAGGGTATACCTTGGAGGTATCTACACGTCATACTAGCGATGAGATAACGTGATTATAGTGATTATGGAGGTGTAGATCTTGTGGAAATCTTATACTTATCTTACGCATAGTTAATTCTATCATGGTGATTATAGGTACAGTTACCCTTTCGGGAAAAATACATATGGTACCTCCAAGAATCGAGCCTGGAACCTCTAAATCAGTAGCCGAGGCCGGCCCTCCAAGGACTAATGTTTGACCACTCAGCCATGGAGTTGAGGTGGAGGGGAGGGGGGAGGGGTAATTAGGAACTGAAAAAAACAAAAGTTTTCCTAATAATCAGTCCACTTTTATCCAAGGCCCACGCTATTATTTATTTCATCTGCTTACGAGCAGAGCCGATATATCAGTAGGGAGCCTACCGCCGACCGCACGAGTTGCTTTCTCTATGTTTGTATAATAACATGTCCTTTGAGTTTGTCAACAAATCGCTCAGACTGTACAATCACATTCACATACAGTACATACATCCTCATATACATACATCTTCACAAACACACATCCTCACATATGAACATTCACACACCCGCACATACACACAATGGGATTCAGGGTTTATGTGATGTTTGTGTTTTGTGTATTTTAAGTATTAGATTGTGTGTTGTGGCTTATGTATGTTTGTGTTTATGATGTGTATGGGATTGTATGTACAAATAAAGATAAAGTTTGGTTACTCGAGGGTGGTTTCCACTAGAAAGTTGATGTAATAATATATCAATATAGTTTTTTTATTTAACTATATGTGTGGGTAAATGCGTGTATGTCTATGGAGGGGTTGGTGGGTTGTATATAAATATATCAAATGCACCAAATTAAACGTTCAGGTATCATTTTTCAAATATTAAAATCAGTAATAAGGTTTAATAGAGATTGACATTATTGATAATAACACTCGTAGCGTAGTTTTCAACCAAAGGTTTGATTGTTGAATAATATACTAAGAGCCATAACTGACTTAGAAGGTTTTATTAGCACCGCATATTACTACCCGTTTGGTTTATACGCTTACGTACTAATTACTCTAATGTGTTAGGAATTGGGGGAGGTTGAATTTAGAGGAAGTGAATCCACATTTGCGTGGAGGGAGAATGGAAAAACCATTTAGGGATTGATTGTTGCATAATATACTAAGAGCCATAACTGACTTAGAAGGTTTTATTAGCACCGCATATTACTACCCGTTTGGTTTATACGCTTACGTACTAATTACTCTAATGTTTAGGAATTGGGGAGGTTGAATTTAGAGGAAGTGAATCCACATTTGCGTGGAGGGAGAATGGAAAAACATTTAGGGATTGATTGTTGAATAATATACTAAGAGCCATAACTGACTTAGAAGGTTTTATTAGCACCGCATATTACTACCCGTTTGGTTTATACGCTTACGTACTAATTACTCTAATGGGTTAGGAATTGGGGAGGTTGAATTTAGAGGAAGTGAATCCACATTTGCGTGGAGGGAGAATGGAAAAACCATTTAGGGATTGATTGTTGAATAATATACTAAGAGCCATAACTGACTTAGAAGGTTTTATTAGCACCGCATATTACTACCCGTTTGGTTTATACGCTTACGTACTAATTACTCTAATGGGTTAGGAATTGGGGGAGGTTGTAATTTAGAGGAAGTGAATCCACATTTGCGTGGAGGGAGAATGGAAAAACCATTTAGGGATTGATTGTTGAATAATATACTAAGAGCCATAACTGACTTAGAAGGTTTTATTAGCACCGCATATTACTACCCGTTTGGTTTATACGCTTACGTACTAATTACTCTAATGGTTAGGAATTGGGGAGGTTGAATTTAGAGGAATGTAATCCACATTTGCGTGGAGGGAGAATGGAAAAACCATTTAGGGATTGATTGTTGAATAATATACTAAGAGCCATAACTGACTTAGAAGGTTTTATTAGCACCGCATATTACTACCCGTTTGGTTTATACGCTTACGTACTAATTACTCTAATGGTTAGGAATTGGGGGAGGTTGAATTTAGAGGAAGTGAATCCACATTTGCGTGGAGGGAGAATGGAAAAACCATTTAGGGATTGATTGTTGAATAATATACTAAGAGCCATAACTGACTTAGAAGGTTTTATTAGCACCGCATATTACTACCCGTTTGGTTTATACGCTTACGTACTAATTACTCTAATGTGTTAGGAATTGGGGGAGGTTGAATTTAGAGGAAGTGAATCCACATTTGCGTGGAGGGAGAATGGAAAAACCATTTAGGGATTGATTGTTGAATAATATACTAAGAGCCATAACTGACTTAGAAGGTTTTATTAGCACCGCATATTACTACCCGTTTGGTTTATACGCTTACGTACTAATTACTCTAATGGTTAGGAATTGGGGGAGGTTGTATTTAGAGGAAGTGAATCCACATTTGCGTGGAGGGAGAATGGAAAAACCATTTAGGGATTGATTGTTGAATAATATACTAAGAGCCATAACTGACTTAGAAGGTTTTATTAGCACCGCATATTACTACCCGTTTGGTTTATACGCTTATGTACTAATTACTCTAATGGTTAGGAATTGTGGAGGTTGAATTTAGAGGATGATTTAGAGGAAGTGAATCCACATTTGGTGGAGGGAGAATGGAAACATTTAGGATTGATTGTTGAATATATACTAGAGCCATAACTGACTTAGAAGGTTTTATTAGCACCGCATTTACTACCCGTTTGGTTTATACGCTTAGTACTAATTACTCTAATGTTAGGAATTGGAGGTTGAATTTAGAGGAAGTGAATCCACATTTGGTGGAGGGAGAATGGAAAACCATTTAGGGATTGATTGTTGAATAATATACTAAGAGCCATAACTGACTTAGAAGGTTTTATTAGCACCGCATATTACTACCCGTTTGGTTTATACGCTTACGTACTAATTACTCTAATGGTTAGGAATGGGGGAGGTTGAATTTAGAGGAAGTGAATCCACATTTGGTGGAGGAGAATGGAAAACCATTTAGGATTGATTGTTGAATAATATACTAAGAGCCATAACTGACTTAGAAGGTTTTATTAGCACCGCATATTACTACCCGTTTGGTTTATACCTTAGTACTAATTACTCTAATGGTTAGAATTGGGGAGGTTGATTTAGAGGAAGTGAATCCACATTTGCGTGGAGGGAGATGGAAAACCATTTAGGATTGATTGTTGAATATATACTAAGAGCCATAACTGACTTAGAAGGTTTTATTAGCACCGCATATTACTACCCGTTTGGTTTATACGCTTAGTACTAATTACTCTAATGTTTTAGAATTGGGAGGTTGATTTAGAGAAGTGAATCCACATTTGGTGGAGGAGAATGGAAAACCATTAGTTGATGTTGATAATATACTAAACCATAACTGACTAGAGTTTATACACCGCATATCTACCCGTTTGGTTATACGCTACGTACTATACTCAAGTAGGAATTGGGGAGTTGAATTTAGAGAAGTGAATCCACATTTGCGTGGAGGGAGAATGGAATAACCATTTAGGATTGATTGTTGAATAATATACTAAGAGCCATAACTGACTTAGAAGGTTTTATTAGCACCGCATATTACTACCCGTTTGGTTTATACGCTTGTACTAATTACTCTAATGGGTTAGGAATTGGAGGTTGAATTTAGAGGAAGTGAATCCACATTTGCGTGGAGGGAGAATGGAAAACCATTTGAGGAAAAACACTCCCAGTCCACCTGACTAGAGTTTGACACCCATCTACCCCGTACTTATCGAATGTATGTTTAAAGGAACCACCACCACCACCCCGCCCGACAAGATCGAACCCACTCCCCGCCTTCGCCACACATCCACCGCCCCTCCCTCCACCCCCACCTGCCCTGAAAACGTATGCATGTTTAAGTACTATGCCTAAAACCGATGAGAGAGAGAGAGAAAACACCCTCCCGCGGTCACCGTCGCTTGCCACCCCCTCCCCTCCACCCCTTCACACTGCCCTGAAAACCGTATGCATGTTTAAGGTATATCTACAACACCGAGAGAGAGAGAGAAAACACCCTCCCGCGGTCGCCGTCGCTTGCCACCCCCTCCCCTCCACCCCTTCACACCTGCCCTGAAAACCGTATGCATGTTTAAGTGAGGCGGCCTATATCTATGAGAGAGAGAGAGAAAACCCCTCCCGAGGTCGCCGTCACTTGCCACCCCTCCCTCGCAGAACCATCCAACACACGCGAGCTATAAACCCTCACCCCCCCCCTCACATCATCACGATACCACCACTACCTTCTCCTCTCTGCCCTGAAAACCATATGCATGTATAAGGGGCCTATCCTCTCTGCCCTGAAAACCGTACCTATGTATAAGGACCTATCCCAAAACTACCCATCCCACTATATGACGCCCGCCCCCCTTCCCCCGCAGAACCATCCAACACACGCGAGCTATAAACCCTCAACCCCCCACCAACAACCATCCCACCCCACCTCCAACACATCATCACGATACCTCCCCTACCTTCCCCTCTCTGCCCTGAAAACCGTACCTATGTATAAGGCCCTATCCCAAAAACTACCCACCCCACTATTATGACGTCACTTCCGCCCTGAGGACCGTAAATGATCCCTACTCAAATCGATACCGCATTTTAAAGTAAAAATAATGTTTTTAACTGATATACCAATACCAATAATACCAAACTTCTTACGACAATTTTGTCATTTACCATAACGGGGTGAACAGACAGAGCTTAATTAGCTGAATATAATCATTTTTAATCATTTTAAGATAGATGTGCCTAAAATAACTCGGGAACATATTTATATTCGGGATATCAGATTTTCTTCCGGGATACCACAGGTCCCTTTTTCTGTATTCCAGGCATCATGTTGCAATTATGCCTAATTTATTCATATCAGTAGGCCGAGTTGTTATGCCGGATGACCGTCTAAAAGTTTTTTTTCTATCCCTCAGGAACAGTACTTGTTTTCTGGATGAAAGGTACCCTATGTCCTTTTCTGTACCAATGACAACGTGTATGCGAAATTTCACGATGATTGGTCGAGTAGTTTAGGCGTGAAAGCGTAACAAACAAACAAACAATCAATCAACTCACATTCGCATTTTTTCTGGATGAAAGGTACCCTATGTCCTTTTCTGTACCCATGACAACGTGTATGCTAAATTTCATGATGATCGGTCGAGTAGTTTAGGCGTGAAAGCGTAACAAACAAACTCACATTAGCATTTTTTCTGGATGAAAGGTACCCTATGTCCTTTTCTGCACCCATGACAACGTGTATGTGAAATTTCATGATGATTGGTCGAGTAGTTTAGGCGTGAAAGCGTAACAAACAAACAAACAAACAAACAAACAAACTCACATTCGCATTTATAATAGTTAGGATATTTCATATAAGAGTTTTTATTTTTAATAGTACTACGATTTTGCAACGATAAGTTATTTAGTATCTCAAATAGTTGCGTAGATAAGGAAATTTCCGCTTCTGTAAAGAACCCTAAAAGTCATTTTAATGGGAAAATGAAAATAGCCACTTTATTTATAATCTTAATCAACGCCTAGATACGAATTTTAATTAAAATCGTTAGAGCCGATTTTGATAAAATTGATCTTTATCTTTTCGCTTTTTATTAAACTATTCTTAGTTTTGGGGTTAAAAAAAGACACACACTCACACATACACAGACGGCATTGAAAAGACCACTTTTTAGGGTCTGGGGAGTCATGAGACATCGACATCCATCAACATTTCATGTTAGATTTTTTTTACGGTCGCAATACTTTACCTTTAGTTTTCGAGAAGTTAAAAAATATATTCGCGTATAGCTTAAAAGCTAGTGGTTTTATAAAAATATATTTTGAATAAAATATTCGTATTATAAATAACTTTACATATTTTCAATGATAAGTAATAACATATCTCAAATAGCCTAGGAGATATAATAAAAAATAAGAATATACGCATCAGACTGGAAGGGTTCCAGTCTGATGCGTATATTTTCCTAAATCATTGGAGTATCCATTTTGTTTGAAATATTTATAAATATTTTTAAATCAAATTTAATCAAAATCGTTGAACCGATTTTGAGAAAATCGATTTTATCTCTTTTTGCCTTTCAGTAAACTACGCTTAATTTTAGGGTTGGATATCCAATTCCAAAAATACTTCGGGGCAAACCTATACAAAACCCTAGTTACCAAGTTTTATCCCAATTGGTTAAATAGTTTAAGTTATAGTCGGAGGTACAGACAGACAAATGGAAATTCAAAAACAATTTTTTCGGATTAGGGGGGTCATGAAACGTCAAAATTCATCACAATCTCGAGTTCGATTTTTTTGACGATCACAATACTTTCTCTACCTGTAAGATAGCGAGAAAGTAAAAAAATCACGTATGTCAGCTTTCTTGCTTGTACAATTAACAGGACTTAGTAAAGGCCAGAGAAAGTTCAAAGATATTGTAATTTTATTCTAAATCTACACCTCAATACTTTTTTAGAAACCCAAACCATTTTATTTTTTTTCAATTTCATAGGGAGCCATTATCATTCATCGATGGAGGTAAATTATATAAAAATAAACGGGTAATTCTACCTTAAACAACGCGAACTTAATTAAGACTTATTTGTATTTATATTTTCTGAACGAAGATTTTATTCCTACACTTGTGTTTACTTATTTTTATTTATTGTCCCTCTCTTTTATTCTATCTCCTACATCATATTTATCCATATTATCCTGAATGTTTGAACAATAAAAATGTCTAGAAGACACTGTCAAATATTTCGTTAATCAATCCAGAATCCAGAATTAACCAAACTGGTCTTTCACCCCCACAGCTGAGAGGTCCAGCAATGTTTAAACTAAAGGGAATAAAACAATGGTACAACGTTGCATAAATGATTCAAGGGTTGTGAATGGAGATATATAATGTGACATTGTCCAGGCCGTAGATCATTTTTCAGGCACGTCATTATTGGGGTGTGAAGAGGAGGCGGTAAGGCATTCAATATATACCCTTAACAACAAAGTTTAAAAACTTATTATATTTTTTGAATGAAAAAATGAGCCAGCACGAAAATAGCCAAACGTAAGCTGTTGCGTGTAAATATATAATGTCACCAGCAACAAAACGTACGAATCATGACGTCACATTCCATGAAAATAGCCGGTTTCAGCCAACACATTATATATTGGACGGCTGTATGACTCAAGAATGTTTATGCTGCATTAATTATATAAAACAATAGTTCTTTAAAACATTATGATAGTTTTAAAAAGAATCCATTGTCTATTTATGTTTTAAATAATGTCTTGAAAAAGTTAATTATAATTTTATCTGTAGAACTATTTGAGATTTCGAAAAGAGGGGTTAGAAGTAACCAAGAATCCCATTTTCCCCGGCTATGTTTCGTCAGCTGTTCCTTGGGAAATTATCTGACATTTCTTTACGAATTGAGCTATTCATGTTCTTATTTAGTTATATTATTTAAGACAACATGTCTTCACAGTCATATTTATCATGTCAAAGCTTCTGAAAACTGAAAAATTTCCGCTCTTGAAACTATAGTTATTATTACTAGTGTATATAAAATAGGAAAAATTAAGGGGAATATAATTATTCAATATTTATAAAATCGTGAATAAATCGTTTAGTAAAATCGGGACGTACCAAGTCAGAGGGTCGGATCTTAAATCTATGTACAGAGCACTCCGTTTGACCTGATCTTGACCGATTACAATATAATCTCATCTTATATTCTGCACCATATTGTATCCCATCAAGGGTAAATTGATGTTTGGGCCTCATTTTAACAACAGAGCAGAAACTATCTGAACGCATACTATAGTTCATCGGACCATGCAATGAGCTAAAACTATAGATATACTGGAAATGGGTGTCACCATCCTTGATTACATCCAAAACACACTTTTTATGGCAGATTTCACTAATAAATCTCCCTGTCAGATAAATTAGGAGGATTAGTTATTCAATTAGCATCAATATATTGAAAAGTTTTGCTTAATACATTTTTATATGGGTTGATACATAAACTTGTTCTTGAACATAGCGTCTTCTATGAAGCAAACTTATATACAAACGCAAAAAATTCCTCCACTATAATTATTGCATTCAGCCCATCACAAATCACCAATAATCAATGTATCAATCAATATGTTCATGACTAAATCAAATTATACAGTTGATAATGTAACTTAAATATTGAAATAGTTCTAAAAATTAATTAATTAACAGTCAAGCAAGAGATTAATACTCTCATCAATGGTTACATAGTGCAAGAAGTCAAGTTTATGGTAGGCTGTATTACCGTAGGCGAGGAGAACACTGTAGCTTAAACCCCTCCCAACAAATAATTGTATTTACAAATAGTTCTTGAAACTGTTTACTCCTTTGTAACCTCCAGAAACCAGTACTTTCCATACCTTATCCTTGCTAGTGCAGGTCAATTCATTTTCATCTGATACCTTCCTCTTAGAACGTTCATTAACAAATATTGACAGTGAACATAGTAATAGCTAGTAGTTTTGTGACAGTAGACCTCACTCCCCCATTAAAAATATAAAAATAATATAATGTTTAGATTTATATAATGAACATATCGTTACTACAGATTTACTAGTAGTTCTGTAAACAGTAGACCTTGTTCCCTCCATGTTATTATCGTTACTACAGTCTTACTAGTAGTTCTGTGAACTGTAGACCTCGCTCCCTCCATGTTATTATCGTTACTACAGTCTTACTAGTAGTTCTGTGAACAGTAGACCTCCCTCCATGTTATTATCGTTACTACAGTCTTACTAGTAGTTCTGTGAACAGTAGACCTCCCTCCCTCCATGTTATTATCGTTACTACTACAGTCTTACTAGTAGTTCTGTGAACAATAGACCTCACTCCCTCCATGTTATTATCGTTACTACAGTCTTACTAGTAGTTTCTGTGAACAGTAGACCTCTCTCTCTCCATGTTATTATCGTTACTACAGTCTTACTAGTAGTTCTGTGAACTGTAGACCTCGCTCCCTCTATGTTATTATCGTTACTACAGTCTTACTAGTAGTTCTGTGAACAGTAGACCTCCCTCTATGTTATTATCGTTACTACAGTCTTACTAGTAGTTCTGTGAACAGTAGACCTCTCTCTCTCCATGTTATTATCGTTACTACAGTCTTACTAGTAGTTCTGTGAACAGTAGACCTCCCTCCATGTTATTATCATTACTACAGTCTACTAGTAGTTTTTGAACAGTAGACCTCGCTCCCTCCATGTTATAATCGTTACTACACATGTCTTACTAGATTAGTTCTGTAAACTGTAGACCTCGCTCCCTCTATGTTATTATCGTTACTACAGTCTTACTAGTAGTTCTGTGAACAGTAGACCTCCCTCTATGTTATTATCGTTACTACAGTCTTACTAGTAGTTCTATGAACAGTAGACCTCCCTCCATGTTATTATCGTTACTACAGTCTTACTAGTAGTTCTGTGAACAGTAGACCTCCCTCCATGTTATTATCATTACTACAGTCTTACTAGTAGTTCTTGAACAGTAGACCTCGCTCCCTCCATGTTATTATCGTTACTACAGTCTTACTAGTAGTTCTGTGAACAGTAGACCTCCCCCTATGTTATTATCGTTACACAGTCTTACTAGTAGTTCTTGAACAGCAGACCTCCCTCCATGTTATTATCGTTACTTACAGTCTTACTAGTAGTTCTATGAACAGTAGACCTCCCTCCATGTTATTATCATTACTACAGTCTTACTAGTAGTTCTATGAACAGTAGACATTGTTACCTTCATGTTATTATCGTTAACAAAATCTTAGAGATTTTTAATTTGTATTTAAGTTGAAGTAAATTATCTCCTCCTATGATTTATCCTTGGATTTAAAGTTGATATTTCTCTTTGGTGATCAAGATAGACAAAAAACAAATGAAGTATATGTGAATTATATGAAACATCCATATAGAATAACTATTACCTACTTGCTTTAAAGATCAGTTTCGCAATGAAAGTAAATAAATCAATTAAAAATAACACACACACGCAGTTTAGTCCATGTTCATCAAATTTTCATGTCAAATTTTGTTAAGATTGGTCTATTTATTTGCCAGTAATCACGGAACAAACACAGACAGACAAAATGCCAAAGGGTTTAGTTAAAACAGACCCTCTTCTACAGAGAAAAACGCCATAAATTAAAATTTTGTGATTCCCAACTACATTGATCAAGAATAAAATATACTAGTAGAAATAATATGTATTTTAATTCAGTTAAACACCTGGTCCATAATAAATAGCGCTGAGGTATTTTGATTTAGAAGAACCACCTTTTGAGATATTAAAATTCAAAGATTACTAGGGGAAAAAGTAAATTATCTACAATGAGGAAGGTGGCTTTGGGGTAAAATGCTCACCCAAGGACGCAATGTTCGTGGGTTTAAACCCAGCTGAAGCCAATGGATTTTTTATTTAGAGATAAAATCCCGTAGCACAACTTCCATTGGATGGAAGAAAGCCGTTTGGTCCCATATCGATTGTGGCATTTAAAAGAAGCCTGGTCGTTATGGAAAAATACCTTTCCTGGCAAAATTGGTGGGTCCTTTCGCTCTCGCTCATAGAATTTATAGTGTGCAGATATAATCATTTGATTCAGAAAGTGCATGTCAAATACCTCAAATAAACAAAGTAGTATTAAAATTCAATGAAGTAAATCATTTAAGAGCGATCGTCCTACTAAGGTTGTTCTTTACACTTATTGACCCTGTTTTTATCAAGGCCCGTGAACTGAAAATTTAAAACAATAAATTGACCATGTTTACGAGTTGATATGAGTGGAGTGTTTGTGGCAGCTTATTCGACCCTCTGTATTAATTTCCTAATGTGGTGGCATCCCATAGCACCGTGACATGGCACGCGTTGGTTGGATCAGTGACAGCCGAGCGGGCAGGTCTACCAACTTGAGGGAGGCCTAAAACCCTGAGAAACGTCCTGCCAGACTGTCAACTTGGAACACAACTCTAGTGGTATAGAACAGTTAAGCCTTTCAACCAGCTGTCAACGAAGTTTCTGTAACAGGTTTCTCCGGTGTGTAACGACTCAGTTATGAAGGCGATTATATCATATTTATATGTTATTTCGAAAACTACCTATCTCCTCTATGAAACTTACTCTCACTCTTTTGAGATGAGGCCATGGAGTTTAAACTGTACCATATTTTTAATATAATCATTGACAAATACAATACCCGTTTAATATATAATATATATACGATGTACGTACATATAGTGTTTATGTATGTGTGTGTTTGTGTCCTGTGAAATATTGGATATATATGTATATATATGTAACACCGTGTCCAGATACCCATTCCTGCAGGAGTATACGTTTTGCATTTGTTGGGCAGCACAAAAAAAAAAAATGGTATACAAAAATAATTTTTGAAACTATGAATAGTAAAGATTTGAGTGAAATATGTAGGACCTCTTTTGAATGTCCCATCCAAATTAATCTTCTATACTCACGCAACACTTTCAAACCTCGTTGCGTGGAAAATCAAATATAGAGGTGACTTTATCTTTCACAACCACAAATTATTTACCAATCTTAGTTTTAATGTTCATATAATTCAAAGAAGCATGCGTGTCCTTAGCACTATTTGGTGAACGGGAATGCACACGATGAACGATCGCAATGAATATTATGCCAAATGAGTGTCACATCACTGTTGGTCAAAGTAGAAACATCCACTTGTTTCAATTCTATACTAATCATTTTGGCCTGCTTGCAAGAAATATTTTCTACAGTTCTTCTTATAAGAGTATTTCAAAATAGGTGCTGGGAAATGAGAAAAGGTTGGGGGACCATCAAAATATCTATGGTTGAAATAAATTATCTCAATAGGGTAGACAGTTACTATTATTATTAGGTGTTCTGTCATAAGACACGGTCCATTTCTTTTGTCAATTAACTTATACTGCCAATGCACATTGTCCTCTGCCTCCTCCTTCAGCTACCAAAGTTTGATTCTTTCCATCAAGTCATCTAATATTTGAACCCTACTTCTAGCTAAACTTCTCTTTCATTCAACCTTTCCTTCTATGACGTCGTGCAGAGAGACAGTTCTTCCTCAGGATATGTCCTTTCCATTTTGCCTTGTACCAAAGAATCCAATCCAAAATGGTTCTCTTCTCACCCACTCTTCTTAGAACTTATTTTATTTCTAGACTTATATGTCCACCTGATCTTCTCAACACCAAATCTCAAAGCTCTTGAAATATTTATTTTCCATCTTCCTAGGAGTCCAAGTTTCTGATCCATGTGGCGCGGTGCTCCAAATGTAGCCTTTCATTAGTTTCTTCCTCAGTTCCAATCTCAACTCGCTGTTCAGCAGTAACCTCTTCTTGTTGAAAGCTTCCTTTGTATTGCAATACTTCGACCTAATTTCCTTGGTCCAGTATGGTAAAATTGTATTCATTTTGTTGTTAAGATTATTTGTAAAAACTATAACATATTTTTGGTTTCAATTTTGTCTTAACTATTTATTTTGTTTTATTTAAAAACTATAACTATTTATGGTTTGTATGTTTCCTTTTGAGAAAACAACATGATAATTAAGTGTATTTCCTTTTCAAAATTGTATACGTTTAAATCTTTAACTTACTTAATCTATGGAATTAGGAACTCGATATTAAATTGCCACACTTACAAAAGTACGCCACTTATCCCATGAGCTAGTTTTATCCAGTTCACCTCATTACACCCTATCCCTACCTGGAGCTAGTTTATCCAGTCTCCCTCCATACTCCCTAATCTCTTTTCAGTACATTCTAATGTTAATCTCTATTCTATGTCTAGTTCTTCCCAATGGTGTCTTCCCATTTGGTTTGCCAGTCAGTACCCTGAACAAGGTACTAAGACCTCCCATTCGTTCTGCATGTCCTGCCCACTATAATCTACAAGACTTGACTATCCTAACAATGTCTTGTGATGAATAAAGGGCAGGCCTACCACCCTTGTCTGGAGTGAAGGAAACTTCGGCAACATTTTCTGTGTCCGAGGGCAACTTAAAATATAAAATGTTGTAACGTGAATGTTTAAAAACAAATGTTTAGTAAGTCCTATCTAATTACTACTAAACTACATAAGTGTACATGTCAGTGTGAGGAAAACATTTTTACTGTAGCTAACTAAAGAACATTACTCAGGCTAACATTAAAATGTTAATAAATTATAAAAGTGTACAAAAAACAATACAAAAATGTCAAAACATTCAAAATTTAATTTAATACAAAATTAAATTTAGCTCAAAAAAGCAAATCACAAGATGTTTATTTTTTCAGCTCAGAGTTCAATGCGATACTTGGCACAGAATATTCTCAACCAACATATTGTAGTTTGGAGTATATTTGGTAAGATCCACTCTCACGCAAACATTTAAATGTTTGTCAATTAATGATGACTTGTATTTAGATTTCAGTGTTTTCATGGTTGAAAACCTTGATTCGCTTAAGTAGGTAGAACCAAAACATGAACTCACCTTTAATTATATGTGGTTTAGAATTGGGTACCAGTCAGGCAGGATAAATTCCAGAAGTTGGTAATATTCACTCTAGTTTTAAATGAAAGATTTGTTTGTATATTTATAATCCCAAGTTTAACTCACCCACATTTTCCTTGAACACAGAAGAAATATGTTCGGCACTTTTGTTTGTATCACACTCTTGGAATGGATTAGAAACAGAACTGACAGTGAACTTCATTCGCTAAATGTCTTGAAATCTTCTATCAAATTCTTGTGAGAGTTCATCAATGTACTAATTGTACAACACAAAGCCATCAAATTTAATATTATTACACGACTTATAACACTCGTAAAGTGTGTGAGCACACCTTTTAGAAAGCCGATTTTTAAATAATTGTAATTTAGACTTGAAAGAATCAATGGTGCCTATCATTTTAATTATGACCTTGTTTTCTCCTTGGAGCTCAGTTTTCACCTCATTGAGTTTATCTGTAAGATCAATGAGGAAAGCAAGATCCAGTATCCACTGAGGATCTGTTAATCGAGGGGGTAAGTCCACCTTTTTTCTCAAGAACTCCACAATTACTGGACGCAGCTCTTGGAACCTGAATAAAACATCACCTCTACTCATCCAACGGATTTCTGTATGTAATATCACCTGATAAGTCAAACTATTGTGAAAGTGTAGAGCTGGCTCACTCTCTGAGAAATTACAGTCTAATTTAGATTTTCGGGCTAGACAGACATTTAACTTAAAATTAACTACGTTGTTTAATTTTATGTATCATACTGTTTATTTATTTCCAGTCCGTATGGGACAATTTGTTTCATTCAGCTTGTTTGTAATAACTATTTTAGACAGATAACAGCGACAGAATATTTATATATACTCTTATGTGTATCTTCTACTTTGCCTTAAGGAGAACATTATTACTCTGTTGATTTGCTATGTTGTATAATCATCTCCTTTGTTTCCTAAACTTTGTTCCCTATATATGCTTGTTCTACCACTAAGACATGTACCATAGGGAAGTGTCTGGGATGGATCTAATGGTTCAAAGTCATCCAATATTTGAGTCCTACTTCTTCCTAAGCTCCTCTTTCTCTCAACCTTTCCTTCTATGACGTTGTGCAGAAGACAGTTTCTCCTAAGGATGTGTCCAATTCAGTTTTCTTTGTACTGAAGAATCACATCCAAAATGAATCTCTTCTCACAAACTCTTCTTAGGACGTCTTAATTTGTCATCCTGTCTGTCCACCTGATATTTTAAAGTCTTCTCCAGCACCACATTTCAAAGCTCTCCAAGTATTTCTTTTCCATCTTCCTAAGAGTCAAAGTTTCTGCTCCATACAGTGCGATGCTCCAAATGTAGCATTTTATCAGTTTCTTCCTCAGTTCTAAACTAAACTTGCTGGTTAGTAGTAACGTCTTCTTGTTAAAAGCTTCCTTGGCCATGGCACTCTTCGACCTAATTTATTTAGTGCAGTAGGCATTCTTTGTCAGCAGACTTCCCAGGACTTCAACTTCTTTGCGTTTTCCAGCCCCTTTTCCAACAAAACGCATTTATAAATCTTTCAATACCCAAAAATACGATTTTTGGACTATCACATGTAATATGGACAAATATATTTTATCACGTTAGTGGATGGCTCTTTCACTCGCTTATTAATTGTGAGACTAAGTTATGTGATATGTTATAATATATCTGACGGATTTATAAACTACTATTGAAGTACTCGGAGTTGCCTGGAAGAAGTACTTTTTACTAACCATTCAAAGAGAACAACCATATAAATTTCAAAATTTAATCAACAGAGGAAAGATTTTTTTTTTAGTCAAACCGAAGTAAAATAGGATCGTAGGGATAAATTGGTTTCACAAACATTTAGGGAAAAAAACTAATTGCATGACTTTAGAAAAAATGCATGCTCGCAAACCTTTAGAAAAATCTACTGAATTCATACTAGCCAGAAATTTTATATAAGAGTAGAAATTGAGTTACTGTACAAAGATTTAATTACAATTCCAAACAAATTTAATAAGTAGATAGTGATTAGTAATTATTGTCATAAGTCATGTCTATCAATTTTATTTTTTGTTAAAGGGTTAGATTGTTTTGTTTAAACCTTTCAACACCCCCCGACCAGTTTGCCCTCCTGTTGAATGCGGTGTGCGATGTTCAGCTTTCGCCCGCATATAGACCGTTATCACCCTCCCTTACATGGACGTCATAGCTGCAGTTTTCAGCCAATAGACGCCTCCACGCTCACGAGCTCTCTCTCACAAATTAGCGCCAAGACGTCGACACAAGGACGGCCGCGTTGTTATGGAATAATGTAGTGTCGGCCTCGCATGTAAGGTAATGGAGATGTCGGGGTTAAAAGAGGAGATATGACACTCCAGAGACTCAGCTGAGCTGACACCAAGACAGCGCTATAGTCGGCTGGAACAAAACACAGTTCAGGCATCTCCAGGGAAACTTGGGCGGTGAGGTTTTCACTGACAACTTGTCTAGAGTTCGAACGTCTTCAGAGACGCGCTAACTTTCAACTTTTACACTCATCTTTACTCTTATTGTTTGTCTACTTATTTACAGACTAGCTATACTTTTTGCTCTGTGTTTGGGCTCAGTAATATCTGAAGCTTGGGTTACTACGGGGATGAAATTTGACCTGAGTAAGGCCACTATTATTTTTTTAATTTATAGCAATTACTTATTTATTTAAAAGTTAAAAATACTGCTTAAGTAAATACGCTATGTTTAAATTTCTACATACGATTATATAAATAGTTTTTGAATATTTATCACAAGTTTGTGACTAATTCTAATTCTGTGGTTGCCTATAATTATAATGACATTTATTAAGTTGCCCACGTTAGATTACATGAACTATTTATTGTGAGGTTATTTTGGCTTTAATTATACTATCGTTTATAATATTAGTAGGAAGCTTTAATTTACTAGTGTTGTTTGGTTATCAATATTGGATTCGATATTTTAAGCACCACATCTTACTACCCATTTGGGTTATACACCTATGTATTAATTAAACTAATGGTTTTAGGGATTAGGAAGGTTTAATTGAAAGGAAGTACACACACATTTGCGTATAATGAGATTGGAAAAACATTTAAGAGAAACCACTCTCAGTGCCCCCGGCCGGGATCGAACCACCATCTCCTCGTCTTTGGCAGTCTAGTCCAACACGAAAGTAGTGCACTAGACCTGGAAGCTACCGAAGTGGGTGATTTATTACTATTAAAATTTAACATCATTTTATTTAGCTGAGGGTGAGCTGGTGGTCTAGGGGTAAGGTGTCGGACTTCT
This sequence comes from Timema podura, assembly GCA_033556935.1. Lineage (NCBI taxonomy): Eukaryota > Metazoa > Arthropoda > Insecta > Phasmatodea > Timematidae > Timema > Timema podura. The sequence continues at coordinate 57,984,153 of JAVRXN010000005.1, forward strand.
GTGATAGGGATCCGGGGTTCAAACCTCGGTCCCGGCATAGATTTATCTGATTGCCAAACCCTTCCTTCAACTCTGAGTATTAATCTCAACTTGTGAATATGTGGAATGCCAGGCCTCCACCGTGGTTCGGATTCCACGTTAAACTGTAGGTCCTCCATTTCATCTCACAATCACCCTACCATTACACATTAGCGTAAGTGCATATAACCCGAACGGGTAGTAAGACGCGGTGCTAATAATAATAATAATAATAATAATAATATTTATTTAGCTGAAGCTGTATCTTAATTGGTTTCCAGATTTAATATTGAATACAGAGGAGAGGAAATTACACTATTGTATTTTTTTGGCTAGCTACGCAAGAATTGTATTCATACTTATATAATTTTGCCTTTTTAATTTAGGTTTAGATTGTATAACCTTGGAGTTTAATATAAATCCATTACTATTCAATTTGATATATATTTGATTTAGTGGAACATACCACGATTTTTTTTATTGAAGTCACCCGCCTTGGTGGCGTAGTTGGCTAACGCGCTAGTCGTGTTGAGCTTGACCGCCGAGGACGGGGAGATCAAGGTTCAAATCTCAGTCAATTGAACTGGGGGGGGGGGGGGGTTTCTTAAATGGTTTTCCACTCTTCCTCCACGCAAATGCGAGTTCACTTCCTTTAAATTCAAACCTCCCAATTCCTAATCCATTAGCGTAATAGTACTTAAGCGTATAACCCGAACGGGTAGTAAGACGCGGTGCTAAATATTATTATTATTGTATTAAAGACTGAATTTATTTAGCTTGAAAAAAAGATTTCTACCACTTTTGTTTGGTAATTTAATTTTGATTGTAATAAGAGAAACATTTTCATCAAATTCCAGGATGTCCATGAAACGTTGACATTAATTATCAAAATCTAAGGTTAGAATTTTTTGACGATCACAATACTTCTCTCGTCAAGGGATCGAGAAAAAGTAAAAATAGACTTAGGTTTCCATTTTGTTTGTTGCTGTGCCATTCTAAATGACAAAATTCACACAAAAATTCGTTTTTAGTTAAGATTATGTATAAATTTTAAGATATAAAATCGGAATTAAATTCTACTATAAGATTAAAAACAATCAATGCCCACAATTTAATAAGAAAAAAATTATACTAATTTGGAAGTAAAAGCATGTCAGAGAAACTATTTCAAATCTTTGGCAATTTTATATATTATGCTCTAATATTCAGAGCAAATGATAAATGTTACATTATACGAGAGAGTTTGTAGTTTTTAACAAACCACAACATATTAAGTTTCATCCCGTCTACCACAGATGAAATCAACGTAGGTAAAAAACCACCAACTGTAAAACACAAAATGTATCTCACTGACACATTTTCTATATTCGGTAACAGGTGAATCACCGAAGTTAACAAACCTCTCAACGGGTTTTGCCAGATCCACATCAATTCCCAACGCAGAGTGGAAAGGGAAGTTCTGGGGAAGGGGGGAAGGGGGGAGTTTTGGTGAAATGGGGGAGGTAGAAAAAAATACCATTCGTATGTGGCGAGTGTTGGTTACAGTAGCAGTAGTAGTAGTAGCAGTAGTAGTGGTAGTAGTAGTAGGGGAAAGTTGGATCATATTTCATGTCAGTAAGGTCCCGGAGTCCCGGACCCATGTTGCCGGATCTCCCGCCAGGACTCACACATCATTTATCCGGGTGAGCCACCGAACTCGGTCATGCTCCTTATTATAGGATTCCTATACATGACTCATGGGAGTGTGGTCGGGCAGTAGCACAGTGGCTCGGGGAAACAATCAACCTCACACATTTCAACTAGAGACCATATCTATCTGACAGTAACTAGATTTTAAATCATAAGAAAAACTTTCCCTAACTTTATTCTAATAAATTACCTTGTGATCCTAATCGATAATCAGAAGGACTGGTGTGGTCGTGGCAGGGACGACAGGGTCAATTTTAGGGTCAGGGTTATCAGGGTGGTTTCTCATTGATGCTTTTTCCCTGTTTCAAATGCTGTTACATTATCTACCAATTTTACCTTACTCACAGCTACCTCATTAGTATTAAATGCGTGTAACCCCGAATGCTGATATTTGTAAAAATTACTCTAACTCAGACACAACACCCAGTTCCCCGGCCGTTAACTTATTAATGTGAACAGTAAGCTTCAGTCTCACCCAATTTTAAATTTTGTTGTTGTGCCAGGAATCAAACCAGGGACGCTATAGTTGATTTATTTAAATAAATATTACAAAAAAAAGACTCAGCTATTTTTAAAAAAAATTACGTTAAAACACAATATTGTTTATAACCGCTTTACTTAAAATGTTTTTCTTTAACATCGGGTCTTACTACCCGTGCAGGTTATTCACTTATGCACTAATTAAGCTAATGGTTTTAGGATTAGGAGGCTATATTTAGGGAAGTTACTCGCATTTGAACGTAAGGTGAGTGAAAAACCATTCTGGAAAAAGACCCGCAGTACACCCGACCGAGATTCAAACCTTGATCTCCTCGTTATTGTTACTCTAGTCCTACGACAGATTACCTCGATTTCCCCGTCTACGGCAGTCTAGCTTAACACGAAACTAGCACGTTAGCTAACTACGCCACCGAGACAAGTACGGCAAGAGTAGTGCCTTAGACTATGCAGACACAGAAGCGGATATTTTAAGAGTAGAAACTAGGAATTGAGGGAAGTGCACTAACATTAACCTGAAAGAGGTTGTAGTGTCACAGTGACAAATGACGTTTGTTAAGCACACACAGAGCTTTCGGCCAAGGTAAACCGTGATTGAGTGGTTGGCGACACTGTCTTGAGATTATAAGGAATCCAGTCCTCTCCAATAATATCTAATAAATTATGATTAAGTAAGTCTGGCTAGTCTCGAAAAGTATTCTTAATCTACGGCCAATTACTTTATGAGCCACTTCGGTAGCCGCATGGTATAAGGCGTCGCCCGTGTAATAAACTAGACTGCGTTGACGAGGAGATTGAGGTTCGAATCTCAGTCGGGTGTACTGAGGACGGTTTTTCCTAAATATCTTTCCACTCGCCCTTCACGTAAATGTGGGTACACTTCATCTAAATTTAGCCTTCTTAATCCCTAAAAACCATTAGAGTAATTAGTACATAAACGCATAACCTGAGCGGGTAGTAAGATAAAGCGTTAAAAAAAATTAAAAAATAAATGTTCACTTACTTCGATGATGAATGACGTCAAGCTTGCCACAGACTCGACTGCCATTGATTGGGAGATTGGGGTTCGAATACCTGCTGGGTGAACTTAATTTTTTCTAAAATGGTTTTCCGCTAGCCCTCCACGAAAATGTGGGTACACTTTCAACAAATTAATACTTACTCATCCATAACACAAAAAGAAATTAGTTTATATGAATACAGCCCACAAGGGTAGTGAGAAGGGGTGCTTGGAAAAAAAAGTAACATTTAGAAAATTGAGTACAAAATATTCTAGTCTTATAAGTCCCAACAAAATAACTTTAGAGTATTGCTCTAACTGATACTCCTGGGTCACTGGGATATCTATGAATAGCCTACTATTTAATTTCTCTGTAATAGTAAAACACTGTTAATTGTTTTTACCAAACAATTAACATAAAAACTAATCAATATGATTTATGTTGGCTCAAAACGCTCAAATTGTTTAGCTGTTAGTTCATAGTCAATCTCACTGACCAACCCTTTCAGAACTACTAGGTGCCCTTCTTTATACACTCCCCCACCCCCCTAGACAAATTCATTCCGGGGATTCAGATTCCAATGAAAGAAACATTTATATTATTTTATAGAATTAGTTAACTGGATAACCCATACATTAGGCATGAGGAAGGTTATTACAAGATAATCAAGTGTTGATCCCCATGATATCGGTAGTTAATTCTATTGGGATCGTGATGCCCTAAGCCCTGTGACCACCAGTGTTAGCTACAATAATATAAATAAGATTTATATAAACCCTGAAACCACAGGGAAAGTGAGATTGATGTCTACTCGGGATATGAGCCGTTCTTCCACCGTGCGAGTAGTTGAAATAAAGCCGCGCTGTGAATGTTCGTGGAGAGCGACAAGTAAATAACTCTGCTCTGTTGTTCCACAGATAATAGTGATCTCAGATAACACGTAGAGAACGTTTGAGAGCAAAGAAGCCTTGTGTTTGTTTGGCATCATCTAGAGAGAGATAGAAAGAGGGGGGGATGCAGTTTGGCCTTGGTAGAGAAACAAACCTCCCTGTCAACTGCGACATTAACTATATGTATGTGCGCGGAATCTCTGCTCGTAGCAACTACAGGGGTCAAAAAAATTATCTATTATAAACTAAAAGGTGACTACATATTTATAAATACCTCTAATACCAAAAGCAGAATTGTGTTTATCATTTCAATTTAATAGGAAAAATAAATGATACGGTGCACCACACAGACTTTATCAATCTTTAAACTTAAAATAGAAACATTTACTAAAAACTAGTAAGATTTTTGAAACGAAATAATATTGTTACAGAAACACTTCAATAAAGATAATTTTTGAAATAATGTACAATATGGCGGGAACATTGAGAAAAGAGGAGCATCTCTGTCCACCAAAGAGCATAACAATCAATTTCATATTTAAAAATAGGCCTACTTCATAAAAAAATGTATATGTTTGTTTTGCAGGTCAGAAACTATTACTTTTCATTAAAATTTATTACAAATAAAAGTATATTATTTTTAATACAATTACAACTTTACAATGTAAAGTTATTTCGTATCTCAAATAGTGGCGGAATTAAGATCAAAATTGGAGATTTCCACTTTTTTAAAGTGCCCTTAAAGTAATTTTCATTGTAAAACTAAAGTTGGTATTTGGTTTGTAGTGTTAAACAATGGCTGGATACAAAATTTAATAAAAATCTTTAAAACGGATTATGAAAAATTTGATTTTATCTTTTTTTTCCCTTTTGTAAACTACTCTTAATTTTAGGCTTGGATAATTAATTCCAAAAAACCCTCGGGGGGTTCTTATGATAATACTAGATTACAAGTTTCAGCCCAATTGGTAAAAAATAGTGTCATATCTAGCCCAAAGTACAGACAAACAGAATCATTGCGAGAACAACTATTTTGGTTTCAGGGGGTCATGAAACATCGACATCTATCAAAATCATGAGTGTGATTTTTTTGACAATCACAATATTTCTCTCTCCGGGGGGTCAAGGGAAAGTAATAAACTAATACAACATGTCTGTGGATGATAATATTATTTGTAATTTGACGTGTTTCGATATCAAATTCATATATATATATATATATATATATATAAAATATAATATGCCCTTATAAAAAATTGTATTTCTCTTAGAGAATATATTGATATAAATATATTTCAATTGCAAATGTCGACATTTATCGAATTCTTTGAGTTCGATTTTCTTGACGATCACAATACTTTCTCTCCGTAAAACTATAATGTGTTGATACAAAATTGTTGATTCATTTCACATTCGTATAAGTGTAATTTATTTGGTTTTCTGTTTACATTTTAATACCTTAATTCAATCATCAGCACATTTATTTACTCAGGCCAAAGGTTCAAATCCCATTATGGTTTAAAAGAATTTCACTGATTATGAATTGATAAATAAGGAATTGGATGCTTGGTTGATTATATTGTTAATTTAGTTTGAAAGTAGTGTATTTTTAATAGAAGGCATGTTTAAATAAACCTAATATAATCATAATTATTCTATCTCTAGCTTGGTGTACGCGCTTCTATTTTTCTGGCAAGCGTTTACCGACTTTTCGACCTTGTTCCTCGCAAAGCTGCCTTGTGAATTAATGTACACTGCAAGGTCTTAACGTGAGTTATCACACAGCGACGCTATCTAACAGGTCATATCTTAGTGCAGGAAAACAAGTTAAACCTTCTGCTCTTAAGGCTAAACACCGTATTCATGTTTAGGAATAACATTCTTTATTACTAAATTTTAGGGTGTGCGAAGTCCACTTTTTCAATTCGAAGTGAACTCGAATCGAGTGTATGAAATAGTCTCGAAGTCGAACCTAAGTTAAAATATTTTAATTTTTTGTTTTATGCTTGAAAAAATATTATATTGTGGTTATTTAAATTACTTTATGCACTAAAATGACTTGGGAAATGTTTTATTGCACTATTATTTCATGTTACCCTGTTAAATTAAGCTGCTATTACAACATTCAATTCAATTTATTCAGATTTTGTTCACATAAATATTAATTTGTAATTTACAAAACAGCTCAGAATGTCTATTATTGAACATAAATCATATTTTTAGCTATCATTATTTTACTGGTGAAGCTTCGAAGCCAGAATTTGTTTTGAAGCGAAGTCGAAGTTTGTTTTGAAGCCAAGTCGAAGTTTCGAAGCTTCGCACACCCCTACTAAATGTATCAGAGTTGTTTCTGTCACTTATAAATAGCTTGTTTAAGAAGAGCACCCAATGTTTATTTGAATACAGATATGATATCATATGTGAATAAGATCGATATAATCTTGTTAATAATCGATCTGAGCTTGTTCAATTTTTAACATATTTTTTACCAAAATATATAGTGAGTTTACGACCCAATGTTTGGCCCCGATGTGCTACCTCATCCACCCGGAGCAGCACATTCACTCAGCCCTTCAGATGGCTAAATACGCCCACTCCCTCCATCTGGGAGAAAACACATGTATGACCTAATAGGAAAGTCTGGAAAGTGTGGTAGTTCCTCGTAGCTTCCTCCACATAGTTCAACGACTGTGTGGTAGTTCCTTATTGCTTCCTCCACATAGTTCAACGACTGTGTGGTAGTTACTTGTTGCTTCCTCCACATAGTTCAACGACTGTGTGGTAGTTCCTTATTGCTTCCTCCACATAGTTCAACGACTGTGTGGTAGTTCCTTGTTGCTTCCTCCACATAGTTCAACGACTGTGTGGTAGCTACTTGTTGCTTCCTCCACATAGTTCAACGACTGTGTGGTAGTTCCTTGTTGCTTCTTCCACATAGTTCAACGACTGTGTGGTAGTTCCTTGTTGCTTCCTCCACATAGTTCAACGACTGTGTGGTAGTTCCTTGTTGCTTCTTCCACATAGTTCAACGACTGTGTGGTAGTTCCTTGTTGCTTCCTCCACATAGTTCAACGACTGTGTGGTAGTTCCTCGTAGCTTCCTCCACATAGTTCAACGACTGTGTGGTAGTTACTTGTTGCTTCCTCCACATAGTTCAACGACTGTGTGGTAGTTCCTTATTGCTTCCTCCACATAGTTCAACGACTGTGTGGTAGTTCCTTGTTGCTTCCTCCACATAGTTCAACGACTGAGTATGAGATAAACTAAAAAATAATCTCGTATGAGTATATCTCCTTCCATGGATATTTTGCATACCAAAATTGACATGGACTCACCCAATTGTAGTTGAACTGCGAATTACCCTTGTTTGGTATAAACTTCATTGACCTGGGCTGGGTTTGAACCCGCAAATATCAGTTCCTGATGCGAGCACCTTACCCCAAGACCACTAAGGACAGTGTTATAAAATGTAAGACTTAATATGCTTCCTTTCTCCCCGTTATTATCTCTTACATTTACTCCCTCCTATATGTTACTCCCCCTTGGTAACGCATGCCTAGTGATAACAAACATGTCACCAGTAAAGTATTTTTTATATAAAGGCTGTCTCGTGCAGATGTCAACACCCCCCTATTATATCAGCACTACTTTCTCCCCAAGTGACAAAACCAATGATGCCAATATATTTCTTAGTAGTGATCTGCCTTTCTTATCCACTAAATATACCTATATCGTAAAAACAGAAGCTCCTCAGTAAAGGTGTACTGCACTTAGTTCATTGGTAGCACAAGTCTCAACGAGGAATAAATTGGTTGCCTACCTAAAAAAAATATACTTGGACAATCCAACAACGGACAGTTAAAAATTACTTGAGCGGTTCTCTAACATTAAAAACCCACGTTTATTCTGATTATCGTATAGAATTTTCTTTAAATAGGTGAGAGCTTACAATAAATGAATGAAGTACAAGGAGTTGCCCTGGAGAAATGTATCATTGCTTAGTGATTATGCGTGGAAGTTAAATTTACATTTTAAAATTTCTGATTTGAAGTTTACATTTTCATGGGCAGGGAATGATAATTTTTATTATTTAAGACCCACGCGTGCTTTAGATATCGCTCAATGCTAGTGACAAACTTTTTAAGCTTATGACTATACTAGAATAAGATAATTTTACATCTTAGCTCAATTGGTAGCGTGTCTGCCTACTGAGCTAAAGGGTCCCAGTTTCGATTCCCGGTATGGCCAAAAATGTATCATTGGTGAAATGTGAGTTTACACATTCACATTGATAAATTAACAGCCGGGGACTGGATGTTGTGCGTGTCTTAGCCTTAAGTTAGATTATAAAGCATATGAAGTTACGTTAAGTCCTAGAAAGCCGGTAGTGGGAAATATATGGCTTGAATAAAAAATTGACCCAGGCCATAGGCTGGAAACAGTAATGGATGTATAGTAAACTATACTAGAAGATAATGAGATCTGACATAAAATAATGTAGCTATTTCTCAGAATAAATTTTTTGTTTAAAACTTAAGAATGAATATTATATAAAATATTGGATAATGTACTTCAATTTATAGGGAAAAGCTATTTTGTACTAACATTTTCTAACGTAGCAGCTCTATTTATTGCAATATGCACTTATATTCAGAAAAAATGAGAGAATAGCTATTTATTTACATATCTAAAAAATGGAATTTAGCTTGATCTTATTGTCAAGATTGATTGGTATATGAACGCTTTGGTCTAAACTAGGTTGCGACATCCAATTGTAATTCATGCCATGAACAAACATTGACCTGTTTTATCAGCTTCTTGAATCAGGCCATGGTATTCAAAACTCCCAAACAGCTTACCCAAAGAAGCGATCTGCACGTACGGTACTTGTATTTACTTTGAAACGATGTGGTAACGAGACTCAAATGGGATCCTTACGGAATTTAGGGGAATCCCGGGAAAGTACACGATAGTTTGCAGGAGCGTATTCAGTCGACAAAAGGTAATTCACACAATTACAAAGTGATACTGTAAAGCCGGTCTTCATCTTCGATAGGGTTAATTTGAGCCCTATTACACAGGCTCATTTCCAATTGTATTTAACTCGATCTATTACAACCTGAGCTATCGTGTGATCCCCTTCAAAATGAATAAAATCCATTCATGAGCCTAATATGGCCATGTATGGCAATAATCCCTAATTAACAAGTTAACATATTTTATTACAACCTGAAAAAATTGTTTCCCTCTTTGTTGATTTACATAATTTAAATAGTTCATGATGTAGACCCATGAATTTAAACATGCATATCGTATGGCTTGATATATAATATATGTCTTACAGATTTAGCTTTTTATACCAATAAAAGTATATTAAATAAATAAAAATCAACAAATTTTAACTTTCACTAGAGACTTATATTTAGAATAAAACGACTGAAATATTAGATAATATCTGCAAAGGCTGAGCCCACCTGTGTAAAGCTATCAGTCCTGTGAAATGTGTATAAATTTAACATTGAGCTTGTCTTGGTTATTAATTTATTCTCAAATTGAATGTCTGCTATTTTCAACTTCACATGCCGATGGTGAACAGTTATTGACCACTATATTAATCACACAAACACGTGACCACGCGAGTAAAGTCTCATATATATATATATATATATATATATATATATATATAAGGGTGTTGCTTATTTGACCCCCAAAAAATATTTTTTACTTTTTGAGGAGGCACCCTGCCATTATGTATTTATTCATGGGAAGTACTATACATTTTTTTATATAATTTTTAGATAAGTTTTAGGGGTCGCTACCAGGCCTTGAAATTTGAATTTTTTTTTAAAAAAAAAGCACAAATTAGCTATATATATATATAAAAGTACTTATTTTTGTTTATTGATATTTTTGTATGTTTAATAAACATATATAAATAAAATAACATGCTTAAATATTGCTTAAAATAAACATTAATGTTAAAATAAAAAGTAAATTTTCTCATTTCAGGGCATTTATGTCTGGTTTGTTTCCCATTAACAAGTACTGTTTTTGTTCTTTATGTGTGTCATATAATTTGTTGTATTCCTCCATCAATGCTACTCCTCACTCTGCAATATCGTTAACAACCTTAATTGAGTGAAAAATGTCTCTACTTGTCTTATAATCATCAGCTTCTTCCCAAATTTATACATTTTTCACTGTTGGAATACCTGTTATACTGAAAAATCTTAGATGGTTATATAATACAAAATCTTCTATATTTTTCTTATCAATAAGATCTGGATCCATACATATATGCTTCAGTGGAGATTCCATTCTTTCATTGTTCAAGGCGTCCAACATCTTCCGCTTGGTCAGAGTTGAAACTTCTTCGTTAAGAAAAAAGTGAACGCAACCAGCTCCGCTGATAGGTACTGCAGGTGGCCATTAAACTTCATGGTGACTATGGACAACGCTTGATTTACTGTCCTGTATTTTTTTTAAGATCTCTCAGTAGCTGCAGAGCTTTTCTAGGTGCAAAAAACTCCGAGGCTACTTGAAACCAGAGTTGTATGTAAGCCTTAACTGTAAAAATGCAAATGTCATGAACTCCCTTCTCTTCTCTCTTCGTCAGCTTGAAATGATCTCTGAATAAATACACCTTAAACGAATTAATTGATTTTGCCTTCAATATAGCATGATGAAGTCCAGCAGGTGCTCTGAAAGATATCCCCTTTTCAGGGATACCACCTAAGAGTATAATAGTAAGGTATTAATTACTTGTAGTCATCTCGAGGTTGGAACTTTTCAAGTTGCTTCTGGGAAAACGAGTTCATGTCAGTTGTAATATTTTTGAATTCACTTAAGGTAGAAGCATCAGAAGCGACAGTCTTAAACTCAATATATTCAATAGTGTTTCACGTGTTTTTAAATCTTTGAACAATAATATCTTTGGACTAGTTGAACTAGCAAGCGCATTAACAACTATTGCATCTAGCATGATCTCCATGATATGAGGACGACAGGACAACCATATCTTTTATTTTTCCATCTTTTGTTCCAAAAGAAGACAGGCTCTATTCCTTGGTCCAGTATTTACTACTGTAGTGTTGAAGCTCATACATTTTAATTTCAAAAACTTCTGAAGCTGCTGACTCTTCTGCCGCAGAAACAAGTTTTGGAACAGCGAGAAGTTGTTCAACATTCCTACCTGATACCACAGTTGGAAAGCTATGCACGTTTTCATGTCCAGTTGTATCTTTTTATTCCATCCCAGTGAATAGTGACTTATGGCGTAAACACACTCCTCAAGGACTTCGCAATTTTCTGTCAACACATTATAGATTAACGATGTCCTCCTGAATACGAATAATTCTTAGAACATCAGCATGGGCGATATCAAAAAGATCTTCCAGTTTCTTCTGCCATTCTTCTCCTTGTTTTAACCTTTCTGAATGTTTAGCTTTACTTTATAAGTTTATACCTTCACTTGCATGCACCTTAATGTTGTAACAAACACAAAACAAAACTTTAATACAAGTCACTTGACTACTTAAAGATAACATTATATTATTATTAGCACCACGTCTTACTACCCGTTCGGGTTATACGCACTTACGCTAATGTGCAATGGTAGGATGATTGTGAGATGAAATGGAGGACCTACAGTTTAACGTGGAATCCGAACCACGGTAGAGGCCTGGCATTCCTCACATTCACAAGTTGTGATTAATACACATCTTGTCAGAGGTGAAGGAAGGGTTTGGCAATCAGACAAATCTGTGCCAGGACCGAGGATTGAGCCCCGGACCCTCAGCACCTAAGTCTGACACCTTACGATAACATTATAGACTCGTTTGTATTTAAATAGAAACTCAAACCTACACACACAACAATTAGATAGCTCGAGTGTGATGTTATAAGAGCGTGGCATGTAGCATTGAGTCTACAATATAAAACTTACTGGCGGCCAAACAATGCTGAATGAAAAGGGAAGGGGGAAAGGGAAAGAGGGCGCTTAAAGGAGTGGGGGGTGGGACGTGGGTAGAGGAAATTCTGGTGTGATAGTAATAAGCAATTCGTGGCTCAGGCTCTCACAATATCTGTTAGATGGATTGCTTCAAGTTAAAATGACCAATTTTTACGAAATTTGATGTGCGGCAGCGACTTCATAAATTTAATTAAATCTAATAAAATTTTAAATATACCCATTTTTTAAGGAGGAGCCAGGTGCTCCAATAATATTCTAAAAGTTGAATTTTAAGCAGCAACCTAATATATATAAGTTTAAAAAAATGGGCACACCCTCAGTTTATTCAAAGTAGCTATGCCAAGTATCAGTTTTTAAAATTTTATTTAGTAATATTAATAAAAAGTCAAGGTAACAGGTTTGCAGAAATATATGTATATTTATTTAATTATTAGTCCTTTGGTAACACGCTATTTTCGTAAAAGTGCAAATGTCAAGTTTAAATATGTATGTTTCCTAGATTAGATGCTACCTATACCAAGGATCCCAGACTGTTAATATGTGTATGAACACTAATTAAAGCTACCTTAAATCGTAGACCAATGCCAAGTAGAGGTTGTTAGACTCTAAATAAATAAAAGGGAACACCTAATCTTGTGCATAATTTTAAGTACATGTACCAAGTTGTCAACCTCACAAAATATATCATAACATGTACCAAGTTGTCAACATCACAAGATATACATGATTATTCAAAAGTAACGGTGAGAAAGTGAAAAAGTTTCATTCTCAAACGAAGTGACATACAACAACCGCCATGACATGAAAAGACAGAAGAATTCTCCAAGTTTCAAAAGCACTAGCGGTGTTCTATGTGGGCGCTGTTGGCTACACGGCTGATCTAGATGGTATTCCAGTTCATCCCAGAAGCGCCCCAGCATATCCTCGGATATCAACTCCACCGCAGAAGAGATGCGTTGTTTAAGGTCGTTCAGTTGCTTTGGCAATGGGGGCACGTACACGGTATCTTTGACTTAGCCCCACAAAAATAAGTCGCAGGGTGTTAAATTTGGTGATAGGGGAGGCCAGAGCAACATTGGAAAATTATCTTGCCTGGCACAGCCGATACAACGTCCTGGTTGGGGGTATTCAGATATCGGCGAACATACCAGTGGAAATGTGGAGGAGCACCATCCTGTTGAAAGATCACGTTGGGAAGATCTTCCTCCAGCTGAGGCATAAGCCATTCTCTTATCATGTCCAGGTAGACGTGGCCGGTAACTGTAGACCAAGCAAAAAAGGAAGGGACCGTACACATTGCGCCTGCTCATTGCTCTAAACACGCTCACTTTTGGTGAGTTTCTCGAATGTTCCACAATGTCATGTGGGTTTTCTCTGCCCCAGATCCTGATGTTATGGCTAGTGATGTCTTACTGAGGTAGAAGGTAACCTTGTCGCTAAACACTAAGCTGTCAGTGGACCTATCCTCTGCTAACTGTTCATGCATCTTAATGCAAAGTTACGGTGTTTTGGTTTGTCCTCTGGATCTAGTGCATGCACGAGCTGAAGTTTGCACCCCTTACAGGAGAAACGCTTCAGTAAAATACACCCTACCGTGGCTTGGGCTACCTGCACTTTCAGACTATTCTTTGCTGTCGATTTACTTGTACTCGTTGCGTTACACGGCTCGGATCCCGTCCATTGTCTCGTCCTAAGTCCGTGGGTGACCCTTATGTTTTCTGGCGTACAAACAACCAGTGGATTTGAACTGCGTCACCCAACGCGTAATGCAGTTTCTATGCGTTGGACGCTTGCCGAATTTCGTCTAAAAATGTCGCTGCAATGTAACAACAGCGTCTGTTCGTGCAAATTTCTTAACGCAATATACCTTCTCCTGCTTCGAAATCGGAATCTTGTAAATTAAGTGCCACTAGTGCCAATAGTGGCGGCGGTAATTACCATTCTCAGGCAATAACTTGATGCCGCTCTCCTTCCCTTCAATACGTTACTGTTCAGTTACTTTTGACACCACTCTCACAACAGGCCTTCGGTTTTGCTCCGTTACCTTTGAATAATACTGTATTGTTACATGTACCAAGGTGTCAACCTCACAATATATATATTAACATATACCAAGTTGTTCACCTCACGAGATAAATAAATAAATATGCCAAGGTATACACCCTAGTGTATGCTTACGTAGTGTACGGTACGTAAGACCATGCAAAATTATAGATTTATATTTTTTTGTGTGTTTAAGCTATCTGAACAAATGGACTAATGCCTGGGGTGTCAGACACATTAAATAAATATATAATATTCCTAAATGTTAGCAAAGTGATATGCGTTTAAGGTCCACATATTAAGGTTTATTTATAAATAATGTTTCAGATATTTTCTTGGTTTTGAGATCGCCTATTTTGTTGATCAAGAGTTTTAAGGCATTAAACTATGAATATATTTTATAAAATTAAAAACTAATACCTTAGGCTCCCATATGTACTTAAATAAAGTTTCTTTGTTCATAAATAAATTTAACAGATAAATATACATTTGTTTTATTTAGATCAGAGTTTCCAAAGAAACACTACCTAGTAAAGTGTATAATATGGAAGAATCAAACAAACTATAGAAACCGTTGAATATAAATAATGTCCTAGTATTTCATTCTTTATTTAAATTTGTAACTTATCCTTGGATTTGATGTTGAAATATTTGCTTTGTGATCAAGTTATTAATATGATATAAATTTTTACATAATATTCCTAAAGAATAACCACTGTTCATATTTTAAGAAGTCAGTCTTACAATAGGAGTGATAAAAATATTTAAACACGGCCTAAATACATATCTTCAGGTTCCTTTCATTACTTTTGCCAGGTTTCAGCTTTCTAGGTATCTTGGTTTTGTAGTTCTTACGTCTAGAGACATACAAAATACATCTTTATTATTCCTTTACATCAAGCCTGGGACCTTTGGTTTGGTACGCCAATTCCCTAGCCACTGAGCTATCTAAGAGGTCGTCACTCATAGGCAGAGCCTCTGATGTGCGTGAGGAAATCATCAGCTACATATGAGGCAATCAATTAAGTTCACGAGATATTAGATAACACAGCCACCTTCGACCAGATAGGGCTATATGATGCCAATAATACAATGACAGTTGTACAAATGCGCATGTTAAGATGACTTAATTAGCCAATCTATTATATTTGTTAGTTACGGTTATAGCCTCATCTAAATAGCTTTTGTTTATTTTTAAATTTAAATAATATCATATTTAGGTGCGGCTATGCTGTAATCAATTAATATACAGTCGTAGCTTGGCTATTTAAACCATCATACATGTATTTGATTAATTGATTCGTTAAACCAGGTGAAAATATTGTGAGCTAGTGAAATGTGTAAAGTAAAAACCAACACAGTGTTGATCCAAAGCTATAAAGTGTATTTTTCCAGCTAGAGCTATAATAATTATCCTAACCACTGGTTTGTAAATATTTAATAGTGAAATGGAAAAAACTCACTTAGTATAACAATTAAATACAGGTTTATTAGAGAGTAGATAATTTTTATTATCGTTACATAAATTAATATTAATAATGAAAATGTATTGTTAAGTAAAATAGTGATATATTTGTTTATAATATGTGTTTAGACATAATTTCTTTTAAAAAAAACTACTCACGTTACACGTCATGGGGATTCAAACCCCAATCCCTGTCACCGACAATCCCGTCTAACACCCAAGTGACGAACTAGACTGTGCGACACTCGATGTGGGTTGTAATTTACCTTAAATAATGTAATTGTCTTCCCAAATGCTGTCGAGAGCTTAGTAACAGTTCAAATATATTGACTTTTAAAACTATAATACCAATAAACATTTGATGATTTTGTATTTATTTTGAAGAAAAACATAAATAGATAAAGTAATATTATGATAATGATCTATTGATTTGAAAATTACAATCAAGTCATATTAATTACATTTTCATCTATTGTATGGTTTTCCTATTAGTATTTGTACTGGTCAATTGAAATATTACACCTGAAAACGGGAAACGAAACCTGGATATTTTTAAAAAGTATATTGATATGTAGCACTGATTAAAGAATACAAAATGGTTTAACATATAAACCTAGAAGATTTAAACATGTGTGTTTAAATTAATTGTAATTTATAAAATTAACTGTTTCTTTAATTGGATTAATGGCAAAATAGGCTCCTTTTAAATCTATAGGATCACAAGAAAATTATATTATGTATATAAATTAAATAGCTACACCAGTTTTTAGATAAAAAAAATTCAAATATGGTACATTGTGCGCGTGTGTGTGTATGTGTGTGTGTGTGTGTGTGTGTGTGTGTGTGTTGTTGTGTGTGTGTGTGTGTGTGTGTGTGTGTGTGTGTGTGTGTGTGTGTGTGTGTGTGTGTGTGTGTGTGTGTGTGTGTGGTGTGTGTGTATAAGTGTGGCTGATACCTAGATATTAAGGATTTTATAAATGTTATTGGAACCATTATTTAAAAACTAAATATGGTTCGTCATAAAATTTGATTAACATTACAAATATATTTTTCATTCCAATAGCACAAATTTCCTTCATTAACAATAAAAGTTGTTAGAAAATATGTTTGCTTATAATAGCAAATTATAATTTTACCACAGAAACATTATGAAATAATCAAGTGAGAAATTAAATTGTGGTAAATGAAACATCACTTTCTCTTAAAATTCCATAGATAACGTATTTACTTGTAAAACCTGGTCAATTCACGGAGAAAAAAAAACCTTTCTAAAATTGCATTATCTCCTTCTAAAAAAATTTTTTCAAATGACTTGATATTTTTTATTCAATAAAATTTCGATTTATGTTTTTGTAACAAACACATAATTGTATTATTTTTACTTCATCCGGAATATATCTGTGAAATATAAAAAAAACTCTTCTCCCCAACAGTTTATGCAGAATAGAATGGGTTCGAGGAGGTTGGGGTAGAATCAGGGGTTGCTCCCTAGGGGTGGTTTTCGGAAGCACTCGACGGTTCCTGTTGGAAAGATTTATTTACCGTGAGGGTTGAACACCCCTTTACTCCCTTCCACTTTTCCACCCTCGTTCTCCTTAATAAAGTTAGGTGCTACAATTGGCAAACATCCAACGTAATGTGACATTAGTTAGCGTTAGACAGTTGGTTTTGTACTCTCCGGTTAACTAACTTATGAACATTCAGAACAATATTATTTATATTAAGTGATGGGGCGTGTCCCAAAATTGAATGATTATAGTTTTAAATACAGATAGCTTAGATCCAGACCAATATCTAAAAAGGAGACTGAGATTGTAATCATTGTTTGAAGCTATAAATAATTTAAAATATAGGAGATTTTACCGCCTTTCAAATTCATCTAATTGTTTTTTATAAGTCACTTTAATAACAAATTATAAAATATAGTTTGACTTATTTAATTACAAAAGTCGTAAATAGGTAATATAATTTTAAATAATAGAATATAGTTTGCGAATTTTATATTTAATTGAGAGACATCCGAAACAAATTTTATTTTCATTCAATTAAACATAAATATATTTATTTTGTCAATCTACCTAAGTTTGATACTAATCGAAAATAGATTTTTGAATTACCTAGTTATTGATCTTTCAAACTGTAGACATATAATAAAATAATCTAATAACAATTGTACAATACAGAGCCAAGAATTACTTCGCCTCGACACTGTGAGAACCTGCTTCGGTGGCCACATGGTCTAAGGCGCTACTATCGCAGTAGATTAGAATGCTGATGACGGTGAGATCGAAGCTCAAATCTCAGTCGGGTGTACTGAAGGAGGTTTTTACAAAATGGTTTTATATTCTCGCTCAACGAAAATTCGTTTAGTATTTCTATAAAAAATAACCTTCCTCATCTTTAAAACCACTAGCGTAATGTATAAGCCAAACTAGTAGTAACATGCTGTGCTAAAAAAGTATTGTGAAACATTACAAAATAAGCTATTTATGCATTTTAATTTTTTTTATTATAACAGGATATATCGAAAAGCAGGAAAAATAAGTTCTAAGAATTTCTAGATACATACCTTTTGTCATAGACACAATGTGCTTACATCCATAATTGTTCTTTGTTCGTGGTGTACTATTAATGATATTCTCAAAAGGAATATAATTTATTAGCATTAATTAACTTATAAGGATAAATCGAAAAGTTGCATAATACTAAGCGTAATGAGCCATTCATTAAATCAAAATTAATAGTCCATACGAGAATATTTGTGAGAACTATATTGTGTTTTGTCGTAGCATTTAAACTAAAATAAGTATTGCCGTCTCTTATTGAAACATACAAAACTGAGCTCTGTCTAATCTTCGTGGCCATGTTTGGAGTCATCTCTTCTCATCATTGTCATGAATAGCCAGAAAATAGGGTAGAATGTCATGAAACTATGTGATGTTTTCAAGGCCGTGGAGCCAACCCTAAACGTCACTTATGATAAGATTTGAATTTTATTTATTAATAAACTTTATTATTAAACAAGACATTTCTAAAACTTCATTTGATTAATTTTGTTTGCTCGGAAATTAAAATAAACTCAACATTTACACGATCTTAAGCTATATAATCTAGAAATTACACTTTCATCAAAGATTATGTTTACATTATTTTATTTGTTCATTTACTTTCTCTTGACCCCTCAGAAAGAAAGAGAGTGTTTTTATGCGTTGTGGACGCTCCAAACTTCCAGTTGATGTCCTATACCTTACCCTACCCCCACCACTCCATCATATTGTACCGACCCACCACTGTTCTACCTAGTTCCGCTGTGGCCAAAAATATTATGTTGACCTGATTACGTGGGCTAGTGAAACCCGTCTGCTAGGTCAGATTTCAATAGTCCTTAATCCGTTTAGCCCGTCAATAATCATTTCAACTGACTTATGAACTGACTGATGAAGTGCTTTTTCTTTGAAATATCTTAAGAAGATTGATTATCTCCTTTGCCCTAAACCAAATCCCAAGTTTGTTGTTCCACTTTCGAAATTGTTTAAAAGACTGTTAGCACCTACAGAGCCTTCTTCAGGCAATTGTTTCAAAGTTTCGAGCGAGTACTTTTTCCAAATTTCGTCTATCTGCGAGCCTCACAGAGTATAAAGGGTTTTGATCTTGGCAATATTCCCTAAAGGGTGCTGGGCTTCTAATTCAAGGACATTTCTGAATAAAGCAATAGGGCTCGTCCTATGCAAGAGGGTTCCCAGTTGATTTACCGATTCTATGGAATCTTACATAATTAAGTATGAATTACAGATATCCCTCATGACCAAATTTGTTCGATTAGCACCAAAGTACATCTTATCTGCAAAGGTTTTATTTTAATTATAATGTCTGTGCACCCTTCATATGACCACTCATACTACCAGATTCATCATTAGCCTGACCCCAAAGATTTTCCAATGGGAGTTCCAACCTGACAAGAGCATCACATATAAGTGATGCTCTAGCTTTACCAGTGGCCGATTCTGGTTTAGTAAAACTCCACAAAACTTTCCTGTGGTTCCAAGTCATCACTACAACATCAGTTACAAATAATTCCTATTAATTTCCTGAAATATTTTTAGTGCCATCACATATCACAGAGTAAACGAAAGGAGAGCTTAATCTTGTGTTTTCAAAAATAGCTAAAGCCACTTCATTTCCTAAGGTTTTAATTATTTCATTTTTGAGTGTAGGTGTGTATAACTTTGCTCTCTGTGAAGCTATACGCTCAAACAAGGCGTGTTTTCACTTCTCATTCAAAGAAACTCCATGAAGTTGCCTTCATCATTTGCATGGCCTCGGATGGCTAGCCCCTGTCTAATTAAAGAATGCTTAACTTAAACTGCTAGTAATTACCATTAGAGACTTTAAAGATACCTTTTGATGTTCAGCTTTAGTTCTTGACAACTGCTTTTCATTTAGAATAATTCAGTAGGGCCTGGGGGGATAGCACTGCAGTTTTCATGGTGCCTAAATTTGTCTCTAGCTTTCTTCGAGTTGTCGAAACAATTAACACAAAAAGCCATGCCAGGTCTAGTAGCTGAAGATTTTTCTTTACTTGACTGAAAATATTTCGTTCAATAATAACAGTTCACCCCTTCAACGTTCTTAGCAATGTGGAGCCATAGAACCAACTTTTCTGGAAGCTTAAAACTTTTCCTGTCAGATGTTGATGGAAAGGAAATACTTTAGGTAGAACTTAAGGATGGTTTGGATGAGTTGATTCATCAAACAATAGGTGTTTCGCTGTCAGGTATTTGTCCTGTTGAAATCTGTGGGTCTGTCTCTACTTCAGAATGCAGAGATTTGTTGGTTTTCCTAAAAGCTGCAAATTAAAAGTGTATACCATGGTAAAATTTATGGTGTAGAGGGATTTGAGATAATGGTAGTCTATATGGCCTGACCAAAGTTTAAACTGAAGGAAAAATTGAAGAGAGATGGATAAGTATGGTTTGACACTTTGAATGATTCAAACGCACCTCTATGATCATAATCTATTAGTACACAGGGAAAATGTACCTAAATGTAGGTTTCAACTTTTTAAGCTAATGGGACCGTGACCTTTTATAGCTATAATAAATGCTGCTGTCATTATGTTGGAGACATGGGGAAATGCTACGGACTAAGTAAAATGTATTAATTTTTCATAATATTATTTGGCTAATCTATATGGATAAAAAGGGTTTTGTTTGTTTAATTTTACCCTTATTGATTTTTTTTTTGTATCTCAGCCCTGTATTTGAAATGACTGATTATAACATTAGGCCCTAATTTTAATTACATTTTTACTATAATTTAGATTAATAATAATACAATAATTATAGTTTAATTATTTGTTATTACCATATTAAACATATTAATGTAATTACATTTCACTTTTGATAAAAACAGAGTTTATTTTTTTTAACAATAGAGAGATTAATTGAAGAAAAATTTGAAATGCTCAGTCCTCAGATAGGAAATTATTACATTTTCCTTTTATTTTATTTTTACAATCAAAATTAAATATAGGCGAATCCTAATGGCTAAGGAAAGAATAACTTACCGTTGTCTCTTTCTGTAGGTTTAGGCTTCTTATTCCTTGACACAATTGAGACTTGTTTATTGGTGCATTGTACATCTTTACTTCTCTTCATGTTGTATTTGGAGAATAAATGTACATTCAACATCAACAAACATTTGCACGAAAAAACAGCCTAAGGCATTTTATCCTTAATGCATTCGTGTTTCTAACTTAAAGTGAGGCTTAGTCACTTGAGAAGAGGATGTGTCATCACTGTGACAGCAGACAGTGACTTGCTACTTGTCCCAACTGAACAAGTCCACCAATGGGGGCTACCAATGGGGTTGGTTTAGATCAAGCTAGATGAAGGCTTGACTTGGACCTTAGTTGTAGGCCTACTCTTGCGTGGGAATATTTTTGTAGATTCCATACCATTAGTCCTAATGTATTCGGTACAATAATAAATAATTATCAATGATTTAATTGGTTTGTAAAAACTATTTTCAATGTTTTAATTGATTTGTAAAAAAATATCCAAAACGAGATGGTGTTTTTCTCTACCAATTCTATGTAGCCTATTCCTCTGCTCCCCATTTGACAAAATATTGGGGGGACGAGTCCCCGAATCCCCGCAAGCCGTGACACTGGTGACTAACCCTATCAAAGCACCATTTCGGAGCACTCTGCAATGTAAGTCTGATTTAGTCTAGTTTGAGGGTTACGGAAAGGTAAAGGTAAGTCAAGTGTACTGTGGGTAGCTTACCCATATAGGGTTCCCAATCAGCCTCGACGCCAACATTCTGGTCCCACTAGAAAAGTTAAAATACGTATATACCAAACAAGAAGGGATTCTAGATAGATACACTTCCATGTTTGTTGAGTAGTTATATGTATTGCTATCAGTCGGATGGGATACCATCGGTGTGATGAAAACAAGCTAATTTAAATTATAGCTCACTCATAGTCAGGCCCTAGATCTTGTAGACATTACACTTTTTTTTACTGTACATCACAGACAAATATTACTATGTGTACATGAAATTTTTTCATGATTTCTTGGCTGTGGAACCGTTTTTTTTGACGTGAATACATCTTTAAATTTGCTACCATACGGGGGCAATCCAAAAAACCTAATGATAACAAAATCGGGGGATACAGTTTGGTGTTGTAGTTTCGAATCTTTCCTATAAATCCAAAATTAAATTATATAACTGGATAGCTAAAGGATCAAAGAATTCATTACGATAAGCGAGAACAGTGACGCATCACGCGCAGTGGAGGGGGAAGCGTCGCCATTTTGAGGTTATTTTGCTGCGTATCGAGATTTGCAATTAGTATAACTTTTGACTCGGAGAAGCTACGATGTTCGTTTAAGTTTTAATACAATAATTATTTGATTCCTTGCTTTTATCATAAATACATAAATAAAAATATTTTATTTAAAAAATATAACCCGTTACATAAACGTATTCACGTACAACGCACGGGCGTGTCCATGACACAGCCACACCCCATTTTTTATAGATCAATGACTGTCAATGTTGATATCATTAGTTTATATAGAACAAGTATATATTTTTGGTACTATTGATATTTTAAAAATAAATACATAGTCAAACATGAATATTTTCACCGGCAGATAACGTAGGCAGTAAACTTGCTATCCTTCTTGCTTGTATGGTTGTGAGACACTGCTACTAAGCTGGATTGAGTTGCGTTTCGAGGGAGCAGATATTTGTAAATCAATATTATACTACATCTACTAGTTGAAAGCTTTTCATTGCATACATATAGACCTACTTTTAGCTTTCATTTGTAAAGCACTTGTATTTTGGCGTACGTTTCAGTGCATATATTTAGGTAACGTTTGTAAATTTGCACTAATGTTTTTGAAATTTTAAGTCGTTCTGTATGTAATTTTTTAGTAATTTTTCGGATATTCAAAGTCCGGGCCCTGCTTATAATATATTCATTTCTTATTTAATACTGTAATGTATTCTGCCAAAAGCTGTAATTGATTAAAAGTAGTTATCAGCGGAGGAATAAGTCCTGATAGGACTTGAGTCTCAGCATCTCATCACGGAGGATCAGAATATCAACTCGGGATCACTGGTTTAACACGAGTATGAGCAAGAATCTGAGAACAAATGACAGCGTACCAGAACAAAGAATTAGGGAGGGAGGGGCACCTTCGCGTGAAAATTACTGTAGCACCGTGTCGTGGGATGAGGGAGGCAACAGCGCCAAAGAAGGTCGCCTGAGAAAAGTAAGAGAGAAAAAAAAGAGGGAAATGACGTCAGCATTATGCAAATGACTGCTGTTTCCGGGTTTCTGAATGTCTTTCCTCTTTCCTTCTTCTTCATTTATTTTTACTTTTTTTAAAACTATTTTTAGCGCTTCTTTTTCTTCTTTTCCTCTCAATGGCCATAATTTTGATGCCATTGCCACATAGCTAAGGAAAGAAATATTGCAAATTGTGAAAGGCTAAGGTAGACAAATTTGGAAGTGAAAAAATGTAGACGTGGCTGTGGAAAGTTCGACTTGTGGTTTGATTAGAAAGGTCAAATTCTACAGTAGTGAGGCAAGCATCTTATTTCGTTGAGGGAAATTAAAATAAATACAATGAAATCAATGAATAGTTAGAATTATATTAAACATGAAACTACTCATTTCTATATTTTTATAATATAACTTATTCTTCTATAAATACAATTTTATATAGACTATAATTGATAACCTTTCTGTGTGAGGAATATGTCACATTTTATTTTCTTATTCAAATGGTGCTATAATACTAAAAAATTTAAATTATTGTAAGAATATAACATACACTATATACAATTCAATTTTCATAGTCATGGATAGTAGAGTTAATTATACCAATGTTCACAAATCCATGCATAAATTAATGTGAGATTCAGATGTAAAATTTAATAAACATTATCACTAGGTTTTACCTGTAAAATTACACTAGTAAAATGGTAAAGATTATCAATTTTGGCAGTTAAAAAAAATTTCAAAAGGAATTTTATAATCAAAATTGAACTGCATGAAGAAATTTAGCATGGGGCGTAACACCTCAATAAACAATCAACCTTAGCACTAAGAATTATATTAATAGGCTGGCAGTCAATATCCGAGCACAATTTATAATATTTTTAGACACTTCCTGAAGTTTATGAGAACTTATCTAGATCTGTACAAAGTCTTAGGGGGTGGCCAGACTGGAGCGAGCGACTGAGCGAGCACGCTTGAAAGAAAGAACTGGTTATATTTTTCAAGTGCGTGCGCTCGACCCGGTACAGTCTAGTTTACAGGCGCTAGGCAATACTATTGTATGTTGGCTCATTGAGTGCTAGGAAAACTTCTCATTTTGATATTTTTATTAATATCGATAGGTTTAGCACACTTGCTACTAACAGCCTAATTTAATTGGTAAGATCATACACCATACCTATATGTATACATATGTATAAAACTGATATGTTAAAATACTTTAATATTATCAAAATAGGCCTTTACAAATAAGAATCACCATTAGCGTGGGGAGAGGATGAAAAAACTAAAACAATAAATCACTTGTTAAAACCCCCCTCGGTTCACTCAGCCAAGATTCGTAGCCTCCTCGTCAACAACTATCGCGAGCTCTGCTAATTACGCGCTCGCCAGTCTGGCCACCCAGTCACTTGCGCGCTCGCTCGCACGCTTGTCAGTCTGGTTGAACCCTAACTCAACATTTGTCTAAAGAGATAAATGGTGCAGTAGTTTTAATAGATTCTTAAAACTTTCTTCAAATAATTTATATGACAGGGAGATGATTTGATATTATTTATTGGATAAGGTATTAGAAGGAAAAAAAAATGGTTTTTTTCAATATAAGGTAATAAAAAACTATTTTGAAAAAGAAACAAAAGGACTTTTTTATATTAGCAATGGGAATGGAATTAAATTTGTTGCATAATTGTTCACTAAAAATAAATATTGATTTTCACCACATTTTTGGAAAACATTGATTTCTTCCATAATTTTTAAAGTCAAGAAATAATTATAACCACATTGATAAAAAGAAAAATCGTTTATTTTTACCGTGTGCCTACAACAAAAATCAATACTTTCTACCAAATATATTAAAAACAAAACTCAATGATTTATAGCATAGATCCATATTTTACAAACAAATTCATTACTTTCTACAACTGTTGTTAATACAATTGATATCCTTTTTTCTAAACATTTGTAACAAACAAAATATTTATCTAATGTTGGAAATCTACTTATAAGTCATATTTGCTGCTCGAGTTGATTTAAAGCATTAACTAAAACGCATGTAACTTTTATTGATTTAAAGCATTGACTAAAACGTATTTACCTTTACTTATCAATTTGGGCCAGTTACCGTTTTAGAGAATAAACGAAAGTTCAAGAAAATGAAATAGTAAAAAAATATTTATAAAATTTCACACTAAGTTAATATTCCCTAAGATCGTAAATGTTGATTCTTTATTTGATCATTATTTTAATATCACCAAACTCGAGGCTATAATTTTAAATAATAATTACTATTCACTTATATGATATATCATAAAAGTCTACACATAGTTTATATTAGGAAATTTGTTTTATCTAATATCATCTCAACTAATACTGCGTAGGGCTTATATTTAAGATATATAAAATTAAACATAGATCCATGAGTTTAGACTGAACTATTTGAATTGTACAATGATTAAATATGGGCCCGATACAGGTGTATAAAAATCACATCTTTGATCTAAAATATCGATATTACAGTATAACGTGTACAGACCAATAGCTGAACAGTACGAATAGATAGATATAATGTCATACACTTTCTAATATTAGGAATAAATTTGATCCAATCTAAATTGGTTAAAACTCATATAACTCAAGAAATCTCATGGTGGATTAATCTTAGTGAAAATTCAATAGCTTGACATGTCTTAATTTTGACACAAAATAATACAATTAATTTTTTTTGCTCAGAAGACTACTTAACCGAAGCCAATCAGCTCATAATAACATAAATATATATTAATTTATCTAGCCTGCTTTGACTAAACAATCATGACATTTAGTTCAAGCTATTCATACACAATGGTGTTATTATTACTTATCTTTTTATTATTATTATTATTATTATTATTATTATTATTATTATTATTATTATTATTATTATTAGTTATAATAGTAGTAATAATAATAGCAGAAAGGGTTTCATAAATGCTAAACTATTTGTTTATCTATCATCACAAAGCACTTGTATTTCCACACTCCCGACAAAAGTAATTTCAGGAAATAACACCTGTAGGCTTATATTACAGATATATTAATTACAAGTCTAATATATAATGTAATTTTTATTAGCTAGTATGCTACGCAAATATTTCTACAATGGAATTGTAATTGAATGATGACGTTACCTAACACAATGGCCTGTAATTGGACAAGCTCGTGTCTGGTCTACCCACTCCTAACAATATATTGTGACTGAAAGGGCACTGTTTTAATACCCTTATCACTGTCCTTTAACTAGTATTACAACTATTACTGTACATTTTATTGTATATTCACTGACACATAGCTCAGCTTCTAAATGTGTGAAAGCACACTCACTAAAGTTATAAGTAACCATAAATTATATGTCAGTTTGTATTATATTAATTCTATCAATATGTTTAAATTTATAAACTAGAGCATGTATATTAATATATCACTAATTCTTTACTTAGACCTATCCCTACAACTTTCCATATTTGCTCTACACTTTCTCCACTTGGTTCTTATTTGGCCCTCCCTTTTACATTTTAATTTCATATAAGTTGTGGTTAAAGCTATTATTGAAAAGTCACAACCAACATATTAGTGCAAGATCTTTGGTTCAGTGGCGTAGGAAGAAGAGTATAAAAGTTTCTTGTATAGTTAGTATTTGATATCTTAGAAGAACAACCTCGGAATCTATATTATATATTCAATTTAGTAAATTTATAATATTTCCATATATCCAGCTATATTGGAACGCTAACATAAATACCCTAAATTAGATTATCCTAGCGTTAAGTGCCTTTAACGAAATGGTTTATTGAAATCCATACAAATGTGTTAATATCTACAAAACCTTTTTTTTAAATCTATTCTGACAAATAACAAACTTGTCCCCCACATATGGAGTATAAAGCACTTTGTGATTTAGTAGAGCGCAATAAAACTATGTAGCGACTACAAAATTTGATCTAGATTATGGTTAAACCATATAATATGGAACTTTTAAAATGTCAGTTAAAAGATATTCAAAGTTTAGTGAAAATTTAGCACTTACTAAGATTATGCCAATTTTAAAAGTAGTTTCAGCATTAACGGATGAACTTGGAATATACTCAGTGCAACCTAGGTAGTACCTATCAGTAGATCGTGTGCAAACAGATTTAAAAAAAAGATTTAGTTAGGGCTTAGTACTGAAGAACAGTAATACTTGAGAATTTACAAGGCAAACACAAAAAAATAATATTCTATTTGCTAGAATTTGCGTTTTCTCATGACTAGCCTTCCAGGTACAGATGACTTAACTCTTCTCTAAATTTTGAGATAAAGTTAAAAATTCGTTGACCTCAGCAGTGTTATAGCACAGCCTTACCTTGCAGCTTGCTTTGATGTGCAACAATAAAACCAAAATATATGTACTAAAAGGAGAAAAGGTAGAGAGAGAAAAAAGGTTTTAGATCGTGTAAAAAGAAGAGAGGAAATAGCGAATCCAAGAATTCCGGGTTACCGGATACAAACCCACATCATCCATTTTGCATAAAGACATGCCGTCCTTTATCATTCTTTGTACGTACACGCTGCTTTTACTACTAGGGTTTTTTTTTTCATTTAACTTTACACTTTATAGATTTCGACTGAATCACAATAATATAACTTGTACATAGTTTGTAAAACTATTACTTACCATAAAAAAAAGCAATATTACTTGCTGATAATTATTTATATTAGATCTCTAATTCATAAATGAATGAATTATATATTGAAAGATTAAACAAGTGATAGAAACAGTCAAATTAAATCTTATTTCTAAAATAATTGTATTTTTTCTTGGCTTTATCATAATATTATTTTACTTATTTAGAAATAACTTATGCTACGTAAAATGTAGCTCAGATACATTTAAAAAATAAAGTGTTTCCAATTATATATTTAAACTTTAACTATAAAATAATATGTACATAAATACATACCGTTTAACATCATTTATATATCAATAATTATTCAAATATTTTAGCAAAGTTAAATTATGTGGACTAAAATTTAAACTCTAAATATTAGCTAATATGTAGGGGTGAATAGCGTATTTTTAATACTTGCTAAACTTAACCTCAAAGGTACCGAAACAAAGATAAACAATTCTGTTGTTATTTTAAAGTATTAGATTTGGTTCAACATCTGACATTTATACTGATTTACTAACTTATATTTGCATTTTAAACTAAGTTGGATGTATATTACATAAAACTAATACTATTTTAAATCTCAATCACTTAGTGATTACAAATTAATCACACATAGTTATTGATAAAAGAATTATTTTAAAATGGTGTTTAAGCCTCGCTTTACAATAAAATATAAATTATAGTGAAATACATGACATTTACCTATAAACACATGTGATTAATATATATTTATGTATATATTTGTATACAAATATCATTT
The DNA here is from genome assembly GCA_033556935.1 of Timema podura. Lineage (NCBI taxonomy): Eukaryota > Metazoa > Arthropoda > Insecta > Phasmatodea > Timematidae > Timema > Timema podura. Next base: position 58,012,975 of record JAVRXN010000005.1, read on the forward strand.
ATTGAGTTTTATTTAAGCATTAGCTTTGAATAATATGAAAACAGAGCTTCTAGTAAGACATTTTAGAACTACAGGACACAATGATTCGGAATTGTGTGAACGCCAGGATGATAGGGTGTTTTGGTTGTTTCCATGGCGATCTGTCTATATACTTTTGGTACACCATGTGTTTTATTCAGGGCAAGTGGAGTAGATAAAACGTGGGAATCGGGTAAAAATATCCCTTCCCTCTTGAGGCAGAATTGCATGACCCCGCTGAAGGTGGAAGGTCGGTAAAGCCAAGAAGCTACCTGGGGTAACTCTGGTAATGAGAGCAAGAGGAAGGGTGGTCCAGGCCACGATGCGTATGTGCTGGGCCAAGGTGGGAGGCGGTTGAAAACAAAAGGTAAGAACAAAAGCTGCTCCTCTACTCAACCGCTTACTTGTGGCTCCGGGCCGTCTCGTAAGGCCACGGGGTAGATCCCGTCCATCATACTGTGTGATGTGTATGAGGGCTTCAAAATGGCGAGGACCATCCACTTATAGCTTCACTAGCCCGTTGAGGCAGCCGGGAGATCTAGTACGCCTCCTGTGTGGGTCGGAGGAGGATTACCGCACCCTCCAGGCGTTCTTGCCTTGATTGGGGACCCATCATTGGTCCCATGAGCTGGGATGGGAGTGGCTGGTCAATTTCGTGGTGAAAGGACTCTGACTCACACAAAGCCTGACGAGATCCATGAGAAAACTGATGGAGATTGATTTCCCCGTGAAAACCGTCACTCAGATGCTCTCCCAGTGAAAACGGAATCAGAAGACCAAAGAAAAGCAGTGGTTGCCAAACATTGTTGTTGCTTTGACTCCTGGTAAGATGCTGCGAGACAGTATACTCTTACAGTACTGTGTGGGATCCACGTCAAGGTGGGGAAATACAATTTTTCCGGTGGCCCAGTTCAGTGTAAAAACTAATTTCGGTCCAGTAATAAGTGGAAGGGTTGACACAGGAATACAATATGTGGTTTCTCTGGAGAGATCATTAGAGGGGTTGTTGTCAGGAGGAAAGGAGAGTTCCCCCGAAGTAGCTGCATTTCTCAGGATTTCAATCCTCGGCTTAGTGGTGCTGCCCAACGTACAAGGCCTTACCGGGGGCAGTGATGACAAGAGTTTCCAAGGTCCAAGAAGGGAAGATTGAGGGCCAAAGCGAAGGCAAGAAGCCCTTGGGCCACGTCATGGAAGGGAAGACTACCGTGACTTCTGATCAGAAACCAAAACTACTGGTGCACTCGTTCACCGGTTTACTGACAGAGGGACCATCCTTCTCCCTCCCTCAGGCCAAGGCACCTTCCAAGGCTGCCCTCCCAAAATCAGTACCCCCTGGTTCTTCTTCCCTTCTGGTAAAGGATCTGCAGTAGATCACCTTTAAACATTTCCCCCATCCCAACTCTTTGCTCTGCTCTCCCTGCTTGTTCCTCGCTTCACCATCCATGCCCCCTCCTACCCTAAAACCATTCCTCTCACTCTCTATTCCTCCCCCTCCTCTCCTATTTCATATCTCCACCCCAGAGGTTAGGGCTAAAAATCTCAAATATTGCATTAAGCTGCTCAAAGGGATTTCAGTACAGGATCCATGGAATATTTCATCAAGTATCTTGAGGAAGGTCAAATAATCTCTGAGGAGTAAACGTAACATCCAAATAGAGGACAACCAGTACTAAAGGAGCTCATGGTCGCACTCCAGAATGCCGATGGAGTCGTGAGTAGTAATGCCAAGCTGAAACGTTTTCTGACAAAGTATCATGTCGATGTGATTCTGTTGTGAGAAACATACTTGTGCCTCGCAATTAAATCCTAGATGGCAGAATTATTCTCTCATTGGAGTAATCAAATGTGGGATTGGCCTGGGGTGGGACTGCTGTTTTGTTCTGAAGGTGCACTAATCAAAACGCCATTTCGCTTCCTCCACTCCAACACATGGAAGCATCGGCTATCCAATTGGTGACCTCCTCAACCTGCCCAGTGAATTTCATCTCCATTACTTCCATCCTCACTATCAGCTCGACTGGGCCACAAGAATGGACATGAGTGTGCTATTACGTGGTACCATGCCTGTTTAAATCGGTGCTGACTACACACAAAGCACCTATCCTGCTGCTCCAGGATCATGAATCTTCGCGTCGAATTGCTCCTAGACTTCATAGGTCAAAATTGTCTGATGGCCCACAACTCCCCCTCCCCAACCTATTACCCTTACAATCCTACCCTCCACCAAGACATCCTCGATTTCTATATTAACAGAGGGATCAGACGAAGATTGGTAATAAATTTCTTAAAAGAACTTGACTCTGACCACAATAGAGTCCCGGTGTACCTTTGACGCGTGGTACGAAAAACTTGTGACAGAATAATCACTTTTAGCCCTTCACTTTAAACAAACACAGTCTATTGTTATAAATATAGCCATATAAGAGCCACTATTCCACCATACATACCTGTTTTTTTACTCATAATCTCTTAGATGTTAGCTTTCCTACGTGACCACAGTAGTCCATCTCCAACTGAGTAGTTTAGAATGAAATATATATGAGAGTGCAAAAATAATAGCTGTTCACACACATTTTAGTTCATCAGCGCTTGGAGGAGGACCTTTCCAACAGCCCATCAAAACAGCACATCGATAATGATCGAACCAGCAGTCCCGCCAGCACGGCACAGATAGATTACGTTGTGTTGTACGAATACCTATTAAATGTTCCTGTTAACTCCAACATAGGGTTGATAGAATCTGTGTACTTAAACTATTTTTGATAAAATGTAGGGTATATCACTATTATATTGTTCTGGATGCCGGCTGGGATAAGAAATATAAATGTAAAATTGTTTATATCTTATTGTATTTGTAAACAACAAGAGTAATTACTATTACCGGAGTTTATGAACCCATTATATGTAGGTTTCTATTACCTTTTCATGTTGCATCAAGGACTAGACATTATGACTTGAATAAGTCGCTTAGCGACCTATTGGGTTAACTCGCCCCTGGAGACCGTGGTTCGGATTCCACGTTAAACTGTAGGTCCTCCATTTCATCTCACAATCACCCTACCATTGCACATTAGCGTAAGTGCGTATAACCCGAACGGGTAGTAAGACGTGGTGCTAAATAATAATATAATAATAATAATAATAATAATAATAATAATAATAAAATAATATAATAATAATAATATAATAATAATAATATAGTAATATAATATATAAATAATAATAAAAATAATAATAATAATATTTTGTAATGTTCTATTTGTAAAATAGTATATATCTAGACTTACAAGAATTCAAGGCTATATTGAGTAGTGATCTTAGTAGGTAGCTCATAGATATTAAATTATTTAACTCTTTCTGAAACTTTACCTTATAAGGTATATATTATTTGTGTGGTTTGATGTTGCCAGGTATTATGTCTGGCTCGCTTGCCTTATTGCAAGCACCCGGCATCCTTCAGGTGCTATTGGGGATCTAGAGCACATTTTTTTGTTATTTACTTGACACGCTCTTGTCGTGTATCAGCCTCATCGCACTCTGGACTCCAGTACAGGTCAGGAAATGAACCCCCTATTAGAGTATCCTCATTAGCAGTCACATTCAGATTTCATAAATATAGCTTCTCAATACTCATACTAAACTAAATTGTACTTTTGGTGAAGGTGAAATCACTTGAAATTAAAAAACTAGTACAGTTGAACTTTGTTTTTATTTGTACATAAAACAAGAAAAATGTATGAGAGAAAATTAATGTTCTTAATTTGTAAAATTTTCAAATAAACGTAATAGAAAAGAACAACACACCCAATACATTTAACAAATTGTGTTTATAAACGTGGGTAAGCCATAAATTAAGATGCAGTTGACGTTCATAAATTCTGTAAATGACTCATTGACTTAAATAGTACATTTTTCTAGCTTTCCTGTTTACGAATTCATTTACAACTTCTGTAAAGTCCAAAGTAGAAGACAAGCACTGTTCTATAGCAGTAAGAACAACTTATTCAAGTTTTTCTGGCTGATTGATGCTCTTTGCCAGGTCTTTAAGTTCAACACATTGGCAAGTTTTACCGATGGCTCTTTTTGCTGATGCAACAGTAAGGGTAAGTGTACAAAAAATACGGAATGCAATGCAAACATTCATGAATATTAATTCCATATGTTCCTCACATATTGAATTTAGTAATTTCATAGGGCCAACATCAATCTTGGATTCAAACACAATGGAATAAATATACTTCAGATGTAAAATTTTATCCCATAAATCAGTTGATAGTTAACTTTGAAACTTTTGTACTAGACCTTTAACCTTTTTTCTCATCTAAATTATCATACTTCAAAACTGGACTGAAAATCTCACAGAAATAATTTACTGCTTTAAATCTGTCTTCTAATTCATGTAAAATAATTCTAACACCCTGTAAACTACATTCGTTTTGAACTTATCTTCTGCAATAAATTGTTGGTCTGCTTCTGGTATTTCTACTCTGTATAGACGATTTATTTTTTTGGGGAAATTGGTGGCATTTCTATTTCTTGTGCGACTAAACGTGACTCTTGTGGAATATCTGCCCACGAATCTCTCAAATCTTGCATTTACTGCTGTAGGTCTCTTATGAGATTGACTTCAACCTCAAGCGATAATCCTTGAGCTTGAATAATAACACTTCGTTCTTCAAATAAAGACAGAAATTTATGCCAAAATATGACCATAATAAGTCCCTCAAAAGAAGACAAATAGTGCTTCAGGACCACCACAGTGCTGTATATTTTTGGCTGTAAGGTTGTTGACATTTTTTTGCAGTTCGCAGTCCAGTTATTTGAATATCCCTGGGTAGTTCTTCGCTATGGGGAGAACAGCTTCTACACGCTCACTCCATCTAGTTTAAGATATAAAAAAAAGATAATGGCACATGTTCTTTTAAAATGTCCCATCTTGCAGGACTATGTGGAAAAAAATTACATACTTTCCACACTACCAAAAAATGTCACAACTTCTGGGGATATTTTACCAGCATTGACACCAACACAATTCAATGAATGCGTACCAAATGGAGAAAAGGGTTGGTTATGTTTTTCCAAAATTATCGTTTTAACTCCTTTCACTTTACCGCACATGTTAGCACCATTGTCGTAGCCTTACGCCCGATAGTCTTCTAGTGGGTTTTGATTTCTTTTAAGTGCTGAAATTATTTCGGTAGTAATATTTTTACCAGTTTTTGCATTAAAGACTAAGAATTCGATGAATCGTTCGAAAACTACGAATTTGCTTGTTTCTTTATTCTTGGAAACATATCTTAGAATAAAAACATTTTGTTCTTTGTGAAAAACATCTGGTGTTGCATCAATTATTAATCCCTAGTAAATAGCCTCTTGTCTTTCTTCAAGGATGGTGTTCAAAACCTTTTCACCACAAAGAGAAATAAATTCATTCTGACTCATCCAGGATAAATAATGTGCATGTTATTTTATGCTTTTGTTTGTAATTCAAGGTGCTTCATTTTAGCTAAATGTTCACGAGTTATCTCGTCATATTTTCCTAACGATTCTAAAGTTCCCAAAAATTTTTGTTACGAATATCTCCAATCTCTGTGCTATCCCCCTGGAAAGGCAAAACTCCGGATGCTAAGAATAACGTAACATCTGGTAGCCTCCGCAAAATCCCTTTCCACCTATCGGCTTCAAACTCAACATTGTTTTTCAAGCTCTATTATTATTATTATTATTATTATTATTATTATTATTATTATTATTATTATTATTATTATTATTATTATTATTATTATTATTATTATTATTATTATTATTATTGTTTAGCACCGCGTCTTACTACCCATTCGGGTTATACGCTTAAGTACTAATTACGCTAATGGATTAGGAATTGGGATGGTAGAATTTAGAAGGAGTGAAACCGCATTTGCGTGGAGGGAGAGTGGAAAACCATTTAGGAAACCCCTCAGTTCACCGAACCGAGATTCGAAACTCGATCTCCCCGTCCTCGGCAGGTGAGATCAACACGACTAGCGCGCTAAGCTTTACAAATTAAGGATTGTAGCAATGATTTCCAATTACAATAACAATGTCTGTGTTTGGTGCTGTTTTCATGAGCAGACAACCGATTATACAATTTTTTCACGGGTCTAGTTTGGAAATAATCCTTCATTTTTACTTTCTCACTATCTTACAGGTAGAGAAAGTATGGTGATCGTCAAAAAATTCGAACTCGAGATTTTGATGAATTTTGACGTTTCATGACTTCCTGAATCCGAAAAAGTGGTTTTTGAATTTCCGTCTGTCTGTCTGTCTGTCTGTACCTCCAACTAGAGCCTAAACTATTTTACCGATTGAGCTGAAACTTGATATCTAGGGTTTTCATAGGGTTGCCCCGAGGGTTTTTTGGAATTGGATATCTACCCCTAAAATTAAGGGTAGTTTACTGAAGGGAAAAAAGAGAAAAAGTCGATTTTCTCAAAATCGGCTCTAACGATTTTGATTAAATTTTATTTATAAACATTAATAAAAATTCCAAACAAAATGGCTACTCTCAATATTTCGGCAAAATGGCTTTAAGGGCTCCGGTCTGATGCGTAAATTAATATTTTTTATAATAGCTCCGAAACTATTTAAGATATGAATTAACTTAGCATTACAAATATGTATATATATTTATAATACAAATATTTTATCCGAAACATATTTTTATAAAATCAATAATATTCAATCTATACGCAATTATATATATATTTTTAACTTTTTGAACATTAAAGCTTAAGTATTGCGATCGTAAAAAAAAACTAACCTGAAATTTTGATGGATGTCGACGTATCATGACCCCCCGAACCCTAAAAAACAGTCTTTGCAATGCCGTCTCTCTGTGTGTCTATTAAAACTTAAAATTAAGGGTAGTTTACCGAAGGGCAAAAAGATAAAAAGTCGATTTTCTCAAAATCGGCTCTAACGATTTTGATTAAATTTCATTTATAAACATTAATAAATATTAAAAACCAAATGGCTACTCTCAATATTTCGGCAAAATCGATTTAAGTGCTCCGGTCTGATGGGTAAATTAACATTTTTTATAATAGCTCCGAAACTATTTGAGATTTGAAATTACTTAGCATTACAAATATGTATATATATTTATAATACAGATATTTTATCCGAAACATATTTTTATAAAATCAATAACTTTCAATCTATACGCAATTATATGAATTTTTTAACTTTTTGGACATTAAAGTTTAAGTATTGCGACCGTAAAAAAAAAACTAACCTGAAATGTTGATGGATGTCGACGTCTCATGACCCCCCGAACCCTAAAAAATAGTCTTTGCAATGCCGTCTGTCTGTGTGTCTATAAAAACTTAAAATTAAGGGTAGTTTACTGAAGGGCGAAAAGAGAAAAATTTGGTTTTCTCAAAATCTGCTCAAACGATTTTGATTAAAATTCGTATCTAGGCGTTGATTAAGATTATAAATAAACTGGCTATTTTCATTTTCCTATGAAAATGATTTTTAGGGTAGATTACAGAAGCGTTAATTTTCGTATCTCCACAACTATTGGAGAAACTAAACAACTTATCATTGCAAAATTGTAGGACTATTAGAAATAAAAAACTTTAATTTGACATATATTTTTATAAAAGCAATAGTTTCTGAGATATTTGCAAATATATTAATACAATTTTGTGAGCTTTAGTTGTAAACATATACTACTTAAGTCTTAACGCAATAATTCTCCAATGCCATAGAGTAATTAAATATAAGTATCTAAAATAGTATGTTATTTTTCCTTAAATCTCTTAGGAGAAATGTTTGCATAGCAATGATCTATCTCCATTTTAGACTCAATAGTCAATATTTACATTTTTATTGGTCAAAATGTATAAATGAATAATTAAATATCAATGCGATGACTTGAAGATCTGCAACATCATATAAAATGTTAAAATTTTAACCAGAAATCGAAATTTTAATACGAAGTGTTGACCCTTGTGGAAGACATTAAACTGTTTGAAATGCTCTTAGGTGGACAAAGATGCGCCTCTTTTCTCATTGATTAAATATCATTGTATATTATTTTATGCGTGTTCTTATGTGGAGTGGTGATGATACAATGTACATTATTCCGTTCAGAAATCTTATGAGTTTATAGAAAGAGAGAGAAAGTCTGTGCGGTGCGCCGTACCATTTATTTGTTAAATTACTGCGATTAACAAAAGGTGAAGAAGCGTTTTCTTCGAACAAAATACATTAAAGACAGTGAAGTGTGTTTCTTGAAGTATTTCTAACCAGCCAATCACGGGGATATTTTTCTATATTTTAATAGATTTTGAAATAAGTACCGTAAGTAATCAGTTTTCCAGTAACATATTTTGGAAATTTATTAGATAATATCACGACTTCTTCATATTCATAAGAACAAGACACAATTTGATCTTTTGGAATTTTGCAGGATACAAATTAATTTTTCAAGCAACCAAGTACTGTTAAAATCTCTCTATTTTTTAGATTCCCTGTGATGTTCTACCTCAAAGAAAGAAGAAAATAGCTCCTTTGTAAAGTTACATCAAGTACAATAACACTAAAAATGAGACCACTTTATTGCATTCCCAGCAATTAGCTCTTCTATTGAATGATTTGTTTTAACAAAATAAAATTGTAATTAAAAGCGTACTTTAATTATATGAGCTGGCAAGTGTAGCTCCATATTGATTTGATTCTACATACACACATAAAGCAGAAAGTCAATATGTGCATGTGTGTGTGTGTGTGTGTGTGTGTCCAGAAAAATATTAAGCCCTTCTATACTGAACTAGTAAATGGAAATTTGATGAGATGGTCAAGGGACTACCTCGTATAGCCAGAAAAATCTGAAAATGTTAAATTTAAAAATGGGGCACTAGGAATTTTCTAGGTACTTTATAAAAAGTATATGTTTGCTTATAGCCCAAAAATTATTGTTTTTATAAAAATATTCTCCAGATTAAAACATTTTAAATTTTAACGTTATTATAACTTTACAGTAATAAGTTATCGTATCTCAAGTAGCTACGCAGATATGATTAAAATTTGAAATATCTAATTAAGTTAAGAACCATCAAATTTATATTAATTGTAAAACCAGAATTGCAATTTTGTATTTAATTTTAAACAATGTCTATATACCAAAATTTAATCAAAATCTTTAGAGCGGACTTAGAGAAAATTGATATTATCTCTATGGGCCCCTCTGTAACTACCGTTAATTTTAGGGCTAGATATCTAATTCCAAAAATACCTTGGGGGAGGGGGGGACCTTATGTAAACCTTGGATACCAAGTTTTAACCCAATTTGTAAAATGGTTTCGGCTCTAGTCCAAGGTTTAGGCAGGCAAAGAGACAAACAGACGACATCGTGAAAATCACTCCTCATTTTCAGAGGGTCAGGAAACGTCAACATTTATAGAAATATTGAATTTTATTTTTTTGACAATCACAATATTTCTCTCTCCGTGGGGTTGATACAAAGTAAAAAGAGCATCACATTCCACCAAAGAGCGTAAATAAAATAACATAATATATATGCTCTTACAAAATTAACAGTAAAAAAGGTACAGTATATCTGTGTCAACCAAAGCGAATAACAATCAATTTCATTTTCAAATAATTTACTGAAAACAATAGTCTTGTTGGCTAATAGCTCATAAACTATTGAATTGATAAAAAATATTTTTCAAACAAAATCTTTTTATATTCAATAATACTAAATCTTTACAATGATAAATTATTTCGTATCTCAAATAGCTACGGGGATATAACAAAATTTGGTAATTTCTGCTTATGTATAATACCCTCAAAGTCATCTTGATGGGTAAATCAAAATTGTCATTAAATTTGTAATCCTAAACGGTATATAGATACCAAATTTAATCAAAATCATGGAGTGGATTTTGAGAAAGTTGAATTTTTTTTTATAATTTTTTTCCATCAGTAAATTACCCTTAATTTAAGGGTTATATATCTTGTTCTAAAACACTCCACAGGGGGATCCTATGAGAACCCTAGATACCAAGTTTTAGCTTGATTGGTAAAATGGCTTTGGCATTAGTCCAAGATACAGTCAAAGAAACGGAATCGCAAAAACCTCCTTTTTCGATTTCATGGAGTCATAAAACGTCAACATTTTTTATTTTAGTGAAAATATAAAATGTTATCATTATTTATCTGAACGATTATGTTTTTGATATATAAACCTTGAAAAAGAACACATTTGTTAGTCCAAGCTGTTTCCTTTCGCCCAGAAATGTGCAACAGATTTAGTTAGACTGTACATATTGATATAAAAGTTTTAATAAAAGAAAACCACACAAACATCCAATCATATCGCTTTTATTAGTTATTTTCTGACACATTTCTTTAGTTGACCGTGTAAATTATTTCCAATAGTCATTTAAGTTTAAATATCCAAAAATATACATGCACTAATAACCTAGCTTAACCAATATATTATACAATAAAATACTATCTTTGTTAACTCAAAATTATCATAACATAAACCCACTTCAGAGGCCGCATGGTCTAAAGTGCTATTCTTGCAATACAATAGACTGCTGAAGAAGGGAAGATTGTGATTTGACCCCGGTAGGGTTCACTGATATTTGTTTTATCCAAATGGTTTTTACAATCTCTCTCTACGAAAATGCAGTTTACTTACTCTAAATACGACCTTCCTAATCCCTAACACATTAGTGTGATTAGTACATTGGCGTACAACCCGATCGTGTGGTATAACACGTTGCAAAAAAAATAACGTAAGTAAACCCACAGGAGTATAATTACCAAACATTATCCAAAAATGCATATATTTCGACATATTTCCATACATATCATTTGTATGTTTAAAACAAAACTATATCTAGTTATAAACAACATTTATTAGACGTGTTACAATATCAGTATATCATTTATTGCTCGGAATATTCTTAAACAATGCTGGTATATATATATTTTATAAATGTATTGTGAATTTATAAACCGTTCAACTTTAATATTACAATTTGCTCCAGTTTAAATTCCCTTGTGGATTTTGTTTCAACATTTACAACGCACTACATACACCCCTAAGTTAACATTTATTGCCATTGTGAAATGGTTTACATGGTTGATTCTTTGCAGTTTAGAGCTTTAATGGCTATTGCCTGGATTGTAATGGACCTCACAAGAGAATTGATTACACGCCATTTAACTCAAACAGTTACAAAACACAGGTAATACATGGGAAATATCAATTTTGAAATAACTTAATTTATATTGCTTATAGGGGTCAGTATGGGGTCAAATTTTGTTGATTTTTAAATGAACCTTTTATAAATAAGTTAAAACCCTAAACAATTACACTCTAATAATATATTAATACATAAATTTAATATTAATACAATATTTATAAATTGGATTATATTTCTTTGAAATAATATTATAATCCCAAATCAATCATAATTAAGAGTTTCAATAGAATTAATGTAGCAAATAAATATAACGACAGCTATTCTGTCCCACAATTTATTGTAGGCATGAATGTATACAATTTTAAATTAAATATTATTTAGAGATTAGTTTATAATTATTAATACATAGCAAAAGTATTATTAATATTGGGCTTATCGAGTTGTATCCCAAGTCACACCCCTTGAGCGAGTTGCGTCCCGATGAAGGAACAGATAAATTTATTCCCAGCTAAGTAGAGTATGAAGGAGTGAAGTTTAAGAAATGAAATAATATTGGGAGAATGGTACATTAAAGTATAATTCAGTAAGTTTATACAAACATGTGTTATATAAAACAACATAACATAACCTAGCCTAACCTAGCGTGAAAACGATGAGAGGATAATTCAAATAAAGAATGAATGCTTGTCATATTATTATTTTAAGCAACTTATTGACTTAGACCGTCCCAGTGGTCTAACGCTGGTATTTTCTGGCTACAGATTCAAAAGTTCCGGGGTTGATCCCCGGAGCTCCCAACAACTATCTGTGTAGCTGTGGATGTGGAACGAAGTCAATCCTAGCCTCGTGAGAACAAATGAGAGATTCTTGAATAAACAAGTAGCAGCTCCTGTTTAGAAAAATTGAGATTGATGGCCAGAGATGTCGTTATGCTGCTTTCTAGGCACTCATCATCAGTAAATGATGGAACTATAATCACTATCGATGGCAACCAATATATCTCACTTGTGGACTCACACATTTGAATGTGTATTGTTCTAGTAATCGAGTTAGATAGATGACATGGATCTAACCATATTGTTTAGTAATAGAGTTAGATAGGTGACATAAAATCTAACCATATTGTTTATAGTAATAGAGTTAGATAGGTGACATGGAGCTAACCATATTGTTTAGTAATAGAGTTATGATAGGTGACATGGAGCTAACCATATTGTTCTAGTAATAGAGTTAGATAGGTGATAACAAGCTGAATCAAATCGTTACACCTCCCTATGATCAGTTTGATAGTCGCAGGACACAACTCAGTGTCTACATTAAGCTCCCCAGAATCTCAACATAATTTTCTGTACAAGGCTCGATCTAATTAACTATGAAACATAAATATAAAATAATGTATATTCAATATGCCTTTATAAAATTATTGTATTTACTATAAAATTAGATTGATAAACGAATATCATATGTTTATACGCATTGTAAAATACAATGTGTCTATACACAACTTTAATTTAGAAGCACATGTATATTTATTAAAATATAAAACCTTGGTTTAAAAATAAAGTATATATACATAAAATAGTTTACGAGTTTTATTGCAGCATCTTATTTGTTCATATCATAACATAGTATTGTTACAATTTTTACCATTGCTATTTATAAACTTTTAATATAATGTCTCTTAATAAATTTCAGAACATAAAAGTGAATTTTAGTACGTATCCAAAACCCCTTTATTCTATAATGTTTTGAATATAAATAAAAGGCTTTATACAACTTTAAAACTGCTTCTTGGGATCAAACCCAGGCCTCCCTGGCCTTTATTCATCTCTATAACCATGTCACGTGGTAGTAGAAAGTGGCGGATTACATACAGCTCAGCTGAAGCCTCGCGCCTCCCAATGCTGATGATTACACCCGTCATGTAGGCCTGTATTGGGGGCTGCCTATACTAACGAGCGATCCACATCGTCTGGTTTGGCCCGGCACACAATACCCGCTTATTGGCCGGATGCTACTGCTACATTCAAAAGAAGTCTTGGTATCCAAGCAACCGAATATCTTCCACCCTAATCTCCATTCTGATACTCACGGATATATTTGTATAATATCAATGAAGGAGCGAGGATTTACTATTTTAACAACGCTCGCTCCTTCGTAATATTATTCGATAAGATGATGTCTATATTGTTAGAATACGGATTCATAATTCAAATGATGGCTTAACTTCTTCAAATCAATATTGTTATGTACCCATTTTATAGATATATCGTTGATTTATTTAAAATATATGGTTAATATTAAAAGCAAGAAAGATAGTTTGTATGGACAATAACAATGTGTTAAAATATTTTTAGTAATTGAATTATATGTATTTAAAATATTTCTTTGTGTATAGACTAAACACCCAAAATTATTTTAATGTCTTTGAAATATAATTTTACTGTATATTTTCAAGATTTAAACTTCTTTTATATTAAGTCAATTAATAAACACCCACTTTGGTGGATGCATGGTCCAAGGAGTCACTCTCGCAGTAGACTAGACTGCTGATGATGGGGATATTGAGGTTTGAATCTTAGTTGGGTGGTTTTTCCAAAATGGTTTTCCACATTCCTTCCATACAATTGTGGACACACTTTCTCTAAATTCACTAACATAGCTAGTACATAAGCCTAAGCATATAATCCGAACGTTTAGTAAAGACGCGTTACTAAAAAAATTAACTAAGATTAAAATTCATAAAAATAATACAAATTATTATAGAGATATATTTTTGGCATATAAAAAATAGTTTTACTATCTCTGTGAACTAACACATTTTGAATAGTTATTTGGTACGGATTTTTTTTATCTGACAATGACTCGAAAATATTTCCTTCATAAAACTATCTTATTTTTTTAATAAAAATTTGTTCCATAATTTTATCTCAAGCAAGGTTTAGGTGAATGATACTATCCTGTTCCTAAAGTTAGGTTTCTAAAACACATATCATTAAATTAAGGGTATAAATTACATGTTTTGCATGTATGTTAAATAACAATCATTGTTTTGATGCGGTTTAATATTATGTGAGGATAACAATAATTGATCCCTATAAACTAGAGTTAAATCTGTATATTTTTACTTAGCGCACAATTCTATACCACTAATCTCCAATAAGCTAAAGCAAAATCTATAACAGACGTGTGAGATTGTCAGCAATTTCGAGCTATCAGGACTACGGCCACAGTGACTCGAAATAAGCACTTCTGTCACTGTCCAACATTTCATTGAACATAATTTTTAGGAACTATTGTTAGTAATGGATAGACTGCCACTCACAGGAATTCACTCATTATAATATGAAAAAATGACGACAAAGTACCTTAAATTATTAGTGGTGAATGATGAGAGTGGTATTTTTCATGGATAGTTCAATGGTTGATCATTGTTCTGCTACTAAATTTATTTATAGTAATTCAATTCTCGTGTACAAATGTAATTTTTCTTCTATTTGTATATAATCCGCACGAATGTCAGTGTATTCGGTACCAAAGGTAGAAAAAAATTTAGTATAAATTAATACAAACATTAAGTTTAATGATTTTTATTTGCGAATAAGCATATTTAGTGGGTATATAAATTTATGTTAAAGTAATTATGGATTATTGTACTAGTATTTTAATTTTGATGAGGGTATATATTTCGATCAAAATCAGAATGGACAAAAAAAAATCATATTTTTTTATGTCTAAATAAGTGAAGTGTGAATCTTTACTTATATATTAGTCGAGCGAATTTGTATTGTCTATTGAAATAGAAAATAATTTAACGGGACATATATTTATTTAAATAAAAAGGTCTAGTAGAATAATGTTCAGATACATATAGAAAGGAAATTAAAATGTTACCACGGGAATTATTATAAGAGACCTTACTTAACTTTATATGTAAACAACAAGAAGTAAACAAAGGGGAAAACTCTAGGGTTAAAAAGAGGAAGAAAACTTACCAAGAGTAAAATAAAACCATAAAGTGAATACAAAAAGTGAAAAAAAGGAAAGATTCCCCTGTTTCTAGTGGTCGTTGTAAGGGAGTAAAATGGCGAGCAGTTCTCATCTCAAATAATGTGAATAGCGCGGTGTAATGGTGAGAATAACATGCTTCGCTCCTCTTCCTGGGCGCGGGGGGATTGTATAGGGGGGGGAGTTGGGGCCGGGGCAGGGAAACACCGGTTTTACTAACCATAAAATGACATGATGCGGTAACTTCACCAAATAAACGTAACATATAAAAAATACAGACCTGTCGTCCGGACAGAAAACTAATAAATACATCGAGATGCTATAATATAGAGGTTCCGAAGATAACTGAACTACCTCATAAAGAAGTGGCTCAGTCACATCAAAATATGTGATAAAACATCAATAATAACCTTTTCACCAGTCTACATCTCTAGATACACGCGCATTTCACAATTTGATCGACTTTGAGGTGTTTGTTTAAACATAGGAGATATTTATTGCAAAGGACCACTTGGGTAAAATAAAGATAGCTATAGCCATCATATTATAGTTCTCCCTCTAAAGAAGAACTGTCACGGTTTATTACTAGCTAAAGGTACAGCTGACTCAAGCTGAGCTAAACACAGATAATTATGTTTTGTCATGTGTATTTTTCAGATTGAGTTGAAATGTTTCCTTAAAACAATACCCGCATTGGTGGTTATGTGGACTAGTCCTCAGTATAGTTTATTATGCTCTGCCAGTGATAGGTTGGGGTTGGAATCTTGGTAGGGCATTGAAGTGGTTTTTATTAAAGGGTTTTCTTTATTACTAGCAATTTTAGGGAACTATGGTTGATCTATTAGATACATTAATTATGTTTACAAACCGAAAACTGATCAGATCTATAGCTTTAAGTTTTTGACTTATCATTTAAATTGGATATATTTCTTGTTGGATGCCATAACAAATATAACTCACTAAAAAGAATGCTTTAATAGTATATTCCATTTTCTTGTATTTTGATTCTTTAATTTTTATACCTTTCATTTATGTTAACCATTTAAAGCAGAATTGATATGATGGTTGGCCTAAATAAGGATAGGCTGACTTAATTACTACCCGAAAATGTACTGAATCTATTATTATTACTATTATCATTATTATTATTATTATTATCATTATTATTATTATTATTATTATTATCATTATTATTATTATTATTATTATTATTATTATTATTATTATTATTATTATCATTATTATTATTATTATTATTATTATTATTTATTATTATTATTATTATTATTATTATTATTATTATATTATTATTATATACGGAAATATTGTTTCAGAACTTTAACAAGTTCTTAAATACTACTTATTCTTAAGTTTAGAAAGGACAATATTATTATTTACCTTAAATATGACAGAAAAACTCAGAGTTTTGTAATTGAGAGGCCATCATAGTTCTTAATGATTGATTGATTGCTAGTTGTGTAGAGAAGATATTCTACCGTCTAGTACAATAGATGCCCTTGTCAATAAGCCTTTCGAAGACCACGTCTATTATTTTCTGCTTCCCAAGATATTTGAGCCTATCCAAGAATATTTGTGAGTCTAAAAAAGTTTTTTTCTCATTCAATAAAGTTCTAATGAAAGATTATATTGATACGTCGAGCAGTAAAAACACACCTCAGTTATCCTAGTGCCAAAGGCGGTCAATACTACAAAATATCTGGAAAGTTCCACTATCTGTGAATAATCATCAGAATGAGATCTTTAAAAAAATGTTGGCTTCATTACTTTTAACTATACAGTCCACGTATTAAGATTGGAAGAGTCTGTGACTAGTATAGATAATATTTAGTGGAGTAAAGCTTATATTTCAATATTACGTTGGCTTGTCAGACTGAGAACATCTGCTAGGTGTTGATTGGTAACAACATATTGTTAACTTCCCTTCTCGGCAGGAATCATGATTGGCCATGGAGGATTCTGATACTGACCCAGGTAAAGAGATGATAATAATAATAATACTTTGCACCGCGTCTTACTACCCGTTAGGGTTATACGCTTAAGTACTAATTACACTAATAGATTAGGAATTGGGAAGGTTGAATTTAGAGGAAGTGAACCCGGATTTGTGTGGAGGAAGAGTGGAGAACCATTTAGGAAAAACCACCCCCAGTTCACCCAACTGAGATTCGAACCTCGATCTCCCCATCCTCGGTGGTGGTCTAGCTCAACATGACTGGAGCGTTAGCTAACTACGTCACCGAGGCGGTTCATTGGAGATTAACCCAGGGTTAATATTTTCACTTTATTAAATATAAGTTTATTAACAGGGCTGCTCCTGGTTAGTTAATTATACATTCAAGTTATCTTGTATACTCACAGCAACATGTGTGGGTTCCCCAAATGACAGCGAGGGCTAATTACTCCAACATTACAACATTGCCAGGTCAAGGGCTGAGAATATGAATCTCACTAGAATGACAACAGTTCACCGTCTGAATGTTAGGATGGAAACTATGAAGCTCACTAGAATGAAAACAGTTCACTGTCTGAATGCTAGGATGGAGACTATGAAGCTCACTAGAATGACAACAGTTCACTGTCTGAGTGCTAGGATGGAAACTATGAAGCTCACTAGAATGACAACAGTTCACTCTCTGAAAGCTAGGATGGATACTATGAAGCTCACTAGAATGACAACAGTTCACTCTCTGAATGCTAGGATGGAATCTATGTAGCTCACTAGAATGACAACAGTTCACTGAATGCTAGGATGGAAACTATGAAGCTCACTAGAATGACAACAGTTCATTCCTTGCATTGTAAACTCATTCCATCTAAAAATGTTGTAATTCGAATGAGCTATATAATTTTGGTCCCTGATATTCCGACATTCATACGCACACCCATCACCGTCGTTAATTGACTACAATAAAGAGCATCAAGGAAATAAATTATTAAATTAAATTTGGTGGATCATAGATCGAGGGCTTAAGTTACCACATAATTTTACTAATACTACTTTGTGGAAGTGTATTATTTGTGATTAGAAACTCACATTAGTGATGTATAATCTTTACTAATAGGATGACTAAAATTTTTATTGAAATTCATATCATCTCTTGACTGGTAAAAGACTGGTAAGCAACATATATGGAAAAACTATTCTCTGTGCATTTTGCGGGAAATCAAAGACCAGTCTTGGGTGTTCACTTTTCGAGCACTACCAAAGTAGTTTATAATGGGTGGGCGAAGGGCACTTTTTAAGATTAAAACAAAGTCGAAACGAAGCCTAAGCATTTGAGACAAAGTCGAGGCCAAAGATAAGGTTAGTGTGGTTGTCACTATAACACTACTTGTATTTTATTTTTAACTAGCAATCCTGCATGGTGCTGACCATGACCCACTGTGGTATAAGAATGATATAAGACCCTACTCGCGCTACCCCTCCCCCCCCATTGTGCCCGATTTAATTTGAAAACGTTATTTCTATAATGTAAATCTAAATCATATTTTAAAAAAATTCTTCATAAATTGGTTAAAAATAGCCTAATTAAAAATCTAATTAAAAATGTAAAAATCCGGCGTCAAGGTGCATTTGGACCCCCCTCTGTATACCTATGTTAAAAATTTTAGATCTCTGCGTGCCGTAGATTTGACTGGGCATCTCACACAAACAAACAAACAAACCAACACACAGACAAACACGTCTTTTTTTACTTGATATATATAGATATCCATAAATTTTATCAAGGTTAAAAGAAAGTTTTAGTGAAATTAATAAACAACGCATACTACTTTATTTTCTGCTCCCATATCTGAATTTATCCATCGTTACTTTGAAGATAGACAGCTTCTGTGAACTAGTGGTCATATCTCCTGGCTACAGATACAGAGGTCCAGGGTTCGATGCTCATAACTTCCAGAACTATTTTGCTAAGCAGTGGGATTGTAACGGAGTCAAACTCAGCCTCTTGAGGACAAATGAGGAGCTACTTTAATAAATGAGTAACAGATACTATCTATAAAACTGATATTAACGGCTGAAGGGCTCTATGTGCTGACCACATGACACCTCATATAAAAAAATGTTGGCACTATTATCACTAACGGTGGCGACCACTCTGTCGGTATAGCTTGCTTACAGGCTTAAGCCATGTAGTTTTTTTTTTACGTTGTAGAAGTCCTTTAAACACAAGTCTTCGTCCTTTGAAATATTTCCTAAATGCGAAGGTCGCTGTGGGTATTTCCAAGGAGATATGACCCTCGACATTTTGAACCCTCGAACATGACTACTTGTTTCAAAGTTTATTAATTTTAAATGACAGGAATGTCTAAAAATCAAAGTGTATAAACGCGGATGGGTAGGAAGACAAATGCTCTTACATGACGTACAATATCTCTTGGTAACCACCGAGTGAGGGAAGCTGTCAGCCAGAGAATGAATGATGTGGTGACGTTACTACCTGACTGGAAAACATGATACTCCGTCCAACAAACAGATGTACTGGGAGCTGTAGTTGTTACTCTATTATTTACCATGTCACTCCTTGACAGCAACGCTTGAAGGAAGGATACTGTAGGAAGGACCCTTTAGAGTTTAGTAAATATAAACACAGCGTTAACATTGATATCATTTTACATCAATATTATTATTATTATTATTATTATTTTAGAGGTACTTATACAATCTCTCAAAAGTTACGCCATCAGAACTCATGATTGACGTAGCCTCAGTAGATTTTTTTACTGTGTATTATGGTTCTTATAGTGATCCTACCTTAGTTTAAAAGGAATATAAACGCTGAAGACCATTTTTTCAACTTGAAATAAATACACTTGTATTGTATTGTATTGTATTGTAGGCGATTGTTAATACATTTTATTAAAATTCCTTCTTTGTATTATCATAAACCAAACCAGGTGATTCAGTCCATAATCTGCAACCGTTATTATTCTGGACCACCTGTCTCTACAAGTTTTATATATGTGACCATCCAAACCCGATTCCAAGACAAACTAGATCAGATTAGGCCAAATTGTTGATTCTAGGACAAACTAGATTAGATTAGGCCAAATTGCCGATTCCAGGACAAATTAGATTGGACTAGGCCGAATTGCCGATTCCAGGACAAACTAGATTGGACTAGGCCGAATTGCCAATTCCAGGACAAACTAGATTGGATTAAGCCAAATTGCCGATTCCAGGACAAACTAGATTGGACTAGGCCAAATTGCCGATTCCAGGACAAACTAGATTGGACTAGGCCAAATTGCCGATTCCAGGACAAACTAGATTGGACTAGGCCGAATTGCCAATTCCAGGACAAACTAGATTGGATTAGGCCAAATTGCCGATTCCAGGACAAACTAGATTGGACTAGGCCGAATTGCCGATTCCAGGACAAACTAGATTTGACTAGGCCGAATTGATATATCCTAACAGCCTAAGGATGCAGTAATTTAACCTAGTCTAAATTCGTTAATCCTGAAATTTTCGCCTAGCTCATAGGAAAACTAGTATAGCCTACAATTTCACTAGACCAAACCAGGTTTAGGTTAGGTTAGGTTAGGTTAGATTAGCTGATAACATTTGCGTGTGAGCTGTGAATGATGAAACCTGTTCAAAGTATATTCATCGTATGGGTTAAGAAGAATGAAACCTAGTATTGTCTAAAAATATCAGGCTGTATCGGTTTATCTCTCAAGCGACAGGATGTATCATTTTTACCTAGTCCGATCTAGTTTGTCCTGGAAATCGGGTTTGGACTGTGACATATATGTTATAAAAAAAGAGTAACTCTTATCTGTATTGTCACAAAAGCTGCAGCACAGAAACAAGCTGAGTCATCTCAGTAATATTATTGATATAGTCAAATATTTTTGAAGTATACTTATAAAGAAATTCAAAGGTACAAAAAGTAAAAAAAAAGACAGTCAAAGTGTTACTTGTGTACTAATTTTTTTTTATTTTGCCTGCTGTCCTCGATGTTTGCTCTACTATAAAGAGTGCCCACCAGTCAAGAAACTGCATTGGTCTATAAAATGTAGCACAGTTGCAAGCCTACTAATGAAACCTAAACATAATGTTTACATATATTTAGCAAATGTTAAATGTTAATATTTTAGTAATAGAGCAAATATAAAAACAGATATTAATATTATCCTGAGCCGATTTTGAGATATAGAACCAAAGACCCTTAAAATGTAATTTACTCACTAAAAATACGTTTATAAGGATGAGTGAGAGGAATATTAGTTTGTACAGAGAGAGAAACTTGACCAAGACACGTAAAATAACTTATATTGTAAGCACTTTTGATCGTGGTTCGTGAATATAATTCTAATATGATGTTAATTAATCTTGTAAAGTACTCATTAGTAGCGATCCACCGATTAAAACCAAATCCTCGTATTATATTTTAGCCACAGAGTTTATAATTCCTATCAACATTCGGATACTATCTTTATCGGATGAATTGTACGTATTATTATATTTCTTGGGAGTATTAACTGAATAGATTGGTGACACGAATAACTTTAATCAACCTCACGACGCACACAAGTGGTCACGTGGAATAAATATCAGTTTCATCTAATCTGGTTTGCAAGTGAATAACAAGTATGGGTTGGAATCTAGTATGGGTGTAGCGAGTATGCTTTTTCCTGAATAGTTTTAAGCTCTCCCTCAACATAAGGGTGGGCGATTTTCCCTAAGTCCTACCTTCAGCCTACATCACTACTTACCCTATGGCAGTAGGAACTGGAAAACTCATTGCCGCACTTTAAAAAGTACGCCACCTATCCAGTCCACATAATTACTTACACCCTATCCCTATATTGAGCTAGTTATCCACAGTCCATCTCATTACACCCTATTTCTATATTGAGATAATTCTATCCAGTCCACCTCATTACACCCTATCCCTATATTGAGCTAGTTATCCACAGTCCATCTCATTGCACCATATTTCTATATTGAGCTAATTCTATCCAGTCGACATCATTACACCCTATCCCTATCTTGAGTTAATCCTATCCAGGCCACCTCATTATACGCTATCTCTATCTTGAGCTAGTTTTATCCAGTCCACCACATTACACCCTATCTCTATCTTGAGCTAGTTTTATCCAGTCCACCACATTACACCCTATTCCTATCTTGAGCTAGTTATATCCGGTCAACCTCATTACACCCTATCCCTATCTTGAGCTAGTTTTATCCAGTCCACCACATTACACCCTATTCCTATCTTGAGCTAGTTATATCCGATCAACCTCATTACACCCTATCCCTATCTTGAGCTAGTAATATATATTTATAAAAAGCTATAAAAAGTGTAAATTAGCAAATAGACTAGATTAGAGCTATTAATACTACAATTAAAGACTCAACAATGACCCCATCAATTGAATGATCAATTATACTAGTAACAAAGAATATTTAGGGATATTTAACTGTTTCTTTAATGTAATTGGTTAAAAAACCTAAATATTCGTTGTTACTATTATAATTGATCATTTAATTGACTGTTTCATTGTTAGATATTTAGTTGTAGTATTAATAGCTCTAATCTAGTCAATTTGTCAACTTACATTTATTACTGCTTAGCAGTGCCTCACACAGATTTACATTTTTAATTGTTTATGGAAATTAATTTTTGATCTTTAACAATATCTAAGATGATGTTTTAGAAATGTTATTATACCTGTTTTAATTTATTTAATTTCTTGATATAACAGTCTCTCTTTGAATAAATAATCTTCATGTTATGATTCTTAATTTATATTGTTCAATTTGACTAAAGAAATTGTACCAATTAATCTAAATGCTGTTCTACCAAAGTACGTTCCTTATATTATAAATTTCATATTTATCCTTACTACAATTAAAATGAATATAACTACTACTGATTGAGTTAAAGCATACATTGGTCACATTTTAAATAAACATCTGAAAACATATTTAAAATAAAGGATATGACCCAACTGGGAAAATTTTCTAATATAGCAGATTGAATCCAATTTTTTATGAAAACCATTTTAAAAATTTATTAATAAGTAAGTTTCCCTTAGAATAACCAATTTGTAATCTTGTAAGCCACAATAAAAATCTTATTAAAATTTACACTCTAAACAAAATAATTCAAATTGTTTTCAATAAGTACAGAATTTTTAAAATTAGGTCATTATATTAGCTACCCTAAAATTATTTGGATTTTCAAGAAAAAATTCTTATTTATCACGATAAACAATTTCCACATATCCGTTTTAAACAAAATCTAACAATATTTAAGAAAATATTCAAATAGTGTAATATTTTTCAAGCGACAGATCCTTTCTCACTTTGGCTCGCCCACAGGAACATGTTAGAAGATATTGAAGATATAATCAAACAGATAATCTGTATGCAATTTGGACTTCAATGAAGATATGTTTAATGCAGATTAGCTTGAATTCAACCAAATGGTGAGAGATCTCTAGAACAGAACCATGAAGGAATGGTGTCTTCTACTCGACAATTTGTGCAAATTTATGTTCTATAGTATATTTGATAGAGATGACAGACGATCGGTCAATTATATTACAAACTATGAATATAAACCAAGCTTTTGTTGAACACAGAACAACTTAAAAGCTACAGACAACCGTAGATATAAAAGGTATTATAGAATGTTCGATAATAATTATGAAAAGTGTTTCTTTTTAAGATGAGCCCAAAGATTAACGAAATATTTTATTACTAATATAGTATTTGCAAAGTTCAGGTTTGAGGGCTGTGTTGCCTTCCTTTGCTTGTGGCTCCATCAGTTTATATTATTAGCACGCGTCTTACTACCCGTTTTGGGTTATAACGCACTTACGCTAATGTGACAATGGTAGGGTTGATTTGTGAGATGAAATGGAGGACCTACAGTTTAACGTGGAATCCGAACCACGGTGGAGGCCTGGCATTCCTCACATTCACAAGTTGTGATTAATACACATCTTGTCAGAGGTGAAGGACCATCAGTTATAGCCGATACTTTGTTAGAATGTGAAACTTAAACTATTTTGCATTTTTTTAACGACCAAATTGCAGTGTGAAAAATATCTAAGTAAAGTTTGACATTCAAAATTAGTAAAAAATTATTTCTTATATTTTGTAATGAAGATACAATGTTACATAGTCACTTGAAGATCTAAAGAGAATTCAGATATTTCAGAAGCAAAAATGTCCGCATATGAGGAGTCACCATATTGTTACCACGAGGCTTGACAAACTCTACCAGTCATTCTGAGTCACTAGAGCTGACTAGGTCAACGCCAGCATGGTCCAACATGTGCATCACCACTTGTGCTAATACAATAGCTTGACTTATTTGTCGATATAATGCTGAAACTCGGCAGAGCACGAAGGCAATGTATCCTTAAATAACTCCCAGGTGTGAATTGTGGTCAAGATATACAGGAATTAGTCCATTATATTTATCAAGATATACGTAATCTGTAAAACAAGCCTCTTTCGTGTTTCCAGGAGAAATATTTTCTGTCTCCAAATATTAATCGGCTGATAAAATTATCGACTGTATTTTAGAGTTTGAAGGGCATTTCACACTGTCTCTAGGCACTACTCTATCTAATTTTTAAATTACCTTAATACATTGGTTTCACCCATTCATTCTCTTTAATAAAAATTTAGGCACCCATCTTTTGGATGAGTAATTTGAGCCCAGCTAAACTGTGTAATAATACCCGCTTATCAGGTAAACAATCTGTAAAACTGTATCGAAGAGGCGATTTTTAAGAGAGGTTGCACTACTCGAAAGTAGGTCCTGATACCAAAGATACCCATATTCCATCAAACCTGCCCTTCCAGTTTAAGCGCATGCAATAATTTCCTATCAAGGTTTGACATGCAATTACAATCAACACAGCACAAGTACAAACCCTGAAGGTGGAAGGCGTTGATCTCAGAGGTAAGTGATCTCACATGGACAAGTATACGTGCTGTGTTCCCCTAATAATTCTAGTAACAATCTGTAACTGCTCACTCCTGATGATAAAACTAATGACGTCATTTGCAAGGAATTCTTGCCTTAAATTTGGTTTCTTTGTTTCCTTCAATTAAGTAATACACATAATACACATATTCTTTGTGTCTAATCTTAAAACAGAATTAACTAACCTTCATTGAACTTTTTTGATTCTGAAGATACAAGTTTTTTCAACTTTAAAGTTTTAATCGTGGGAATTTTTGCCTAATACATTACGTGTTTTATTCTCTGTATGGAAAATTAAAAACTTTGATATTATAAACGTTATTGTTTTAAAGAATATATTTTTAACTGACACTATCGTGAGTGAATTTTCGGGGGAAAAGCTAGTGATATTTGTGTCGGCAATAAAGCGATTCTTTCACTTTATAATCATGAATATTAATAAACTACTGTTATCAACAATAATTCTACTAAACTTAAGGATAAATTAGGCAGTACCAATAAGAAAAGATTTTTTTTCTATTGGATCAAATAGAAATATTAGTGCATGTAATTTTTAAGTATTTTTGTCCGCTTTTGTCACGTTTTTACATTGCAGAACTTGTTGAAAATATTGTTACCAGGAAGTTATATTATTCACTCATTAGAAGATCATAGCTGTATATATATATATATTACATATAAAAATATATATATATATACATATTTTGAAAGCAAAGCCCGTTCTATAAATTGTCACACTGCGTGACATTGAAATTGTTTATATAGTGGAATATAAACTTGGTGGCTATAGAATTAGGTTCAAGAATACGTCAACCATGTCCAGCAATTAAATAAAATACCACAACCTGAACAGGTAGACAGAGCTCAGGAAACTGTCGTTTCACGCCAATATTTTATCACTGAGCCATCTTGGTTTATCTCGTGGTTATGGCAACTCTTCACTTGTATTAGGTTTTTATTGTGATGACTGGTGATGTAGTTCATTCTGAGCTACATAAACATAGAGTATTTGCTTTACTACTATTTATTTTAGTACCACGATTTACTAACCGTTCGGGTTGTATGCCTAAGTACTAATAACTATAATGTGTAAGGGATGATGAAGTTTGAATTTATAGGAACTCTATCTTCATGTTTTGTGAAAAAGAGAGAACTTAGGAAGAACCCTCAGTACAACCGACCGAGACTCAAAGCTCGATCCCTCCATTGTTGGCAGTTTAATCTATTGTGAGAATAATTCCTTAGACCATGTGACCACCTAAACTTTGAACTGTACTATTAACTGATACATTGATGATAGACACTGGTCTTTTTTCACATACCCTTCCATTCCACCTTAACAATGACAAGGGAATTGTGACCTTGAACACAAGATAAACCAGAATGGCTGGATGAGATATCATTAACACGGAGAACCAAGGGTTCAAGTTTCAATTTCCATCTCCAGACTATCACTTTAATATTATTGGTCCGACATCTTAGCTCAGTCGGTAGCGTGTCTGTCTACTGAGCTAAGGGTCCTTGGTGTGATTCATGGCATGGCTGAAAAATTTATCATTGGTGAAATATTCCTTTCCCCTTTCACAGTGATTAATTAATAGCCGAGGCTGGATGCTGTGTCTGCAATAGATTTAAAACGTTATACGCTGATTTTTGTGGAAAGAACAGTAAAGAAAATTCAAATATATTTCATTGCGGCCAGAATTGATCAAAATGGTATTATATTATTTGTGTTATTTAATAGGTATTTATAGTATTGATCAAAAGTGACAGCTGCAGATCAATCGACTTGATGTATGAATATATTAAAATTGTTCTAGTAACTAACTTCTACTGTTCTTCCTAGCCAAATCATACTTTTAGTTTAAAAGTCCTGTGTTGATATAATCAGTCGGTTCAGAAAGTGCACGTTAAATATTTGAAAAAAAAAAAATTCAATTATTTGCTTGTATGTTCACTCGATAGGTAAACTATATTTTTAAACATCACATGCATAACAATCAACAATGAATCAAACTTACATCATCCCCTAAGATATATCGTGAGACATCATCAATAGGAATAAAATGAAAGTAAGTTGCCCTTCACTTGTTTGTTTATGATTCTACAATAAATACGTATCCTAGGGGTATAATTCATGTGTATTCTAAAAACACATTTGAAGATCAATGTTAGTTCTACCCTGATGCCATTTTGTTGTATCACCCCAATAACCCCCACTTTTAGCTTTATTTGAGGGGGGAAAGACATCGATAGCCAGAAACATGAACTGCGTTAAATAATATATTTGACTGGGACTCGCTTAGCACCACCAAAGAAACAATGATCGGTTTTATTCAGGAAAAATAAGAATCTACACGTTTGAAACAATACATAAATGATTGCGGTAGCTTGTTTATTTCCACGATATCGTTTGTGTTATTCAATTGGTACACAAATATGTTAGACTTTTATTTATAGTTGTATTGGGGCCGTTCTACTTCCTCACCCCCTCTACATTTTCCCTCCTCAACAACGAAGAGCAAGTAGCCCCTATAGATGATAGACCTATGTAGGTAACTGCCCTCGAGTCAAACATTTATTTTCACCAGTAGGCACATTTGGTTATTACTAATGTGACGCCCTTGAAAATGGGCGAAGCGTACTAGGAATAAGAAACCAGGGGTCAAAAGAGAAAACAGTGTTTATTTATTTATTATTTGTACAGATCAAAATTAAAAAGGGCAGTGCAGTATTATATACAAGTGAACTTATCCAAAGTTCCATTAGCCGTATATCAATATACATTTATCCTACACACGGGTTGAGAACCCATAATACTAAACCCTGGTAAAATTTACTCATATACACGGCTGAAGGCTGCTCTTCAAAATATACAATAACCTAACTTGAGCCATCGAACCAAAGACAGAACTATTAACATGTTAAACATGGCCAAACAAAGTCTTTTGTTTTGAAAGGTATAATTCCAACCTCGCTCTAACAATGTAACAATGTAACAATGCTCTCGCACAACAATTACCAGAAATGGCCTGAGATTGGTAAACATTAACTAATGTAACGTAATAAATTCCTGGATGAGATTATAGTTCAAACTAATTGTATACAAATTGGCCAGCAAAGCCATTCGAAGATACCCAAAGATCATATGGATCAAAGTGGGTTATGCCCTTCATTCCGCAAAATTGAAACTAGACACCTTATCATAATATAATTAGACTATTCTCAATATTAAAGTCCGTAAGTTCATAAAAATATTTAGATTCAACATATGGTAACTATTAATTGTAACAATGTATGAAGTAACCACAGTTTGAAGAATACCTAAACTTAACATATAAATATTTGATTGGAGCACGTCCATTAAAAGCGCTATTCAAAACTAACATGTTACAATTATCTAATTTGACAATTCTTATCATCTAAACTTATCCAGTCTGTGTACCCAAAGTTTACTGAATATAGCAAACCGACAAATTAGATAGCGGCAAGAGCACACTGACAAAAATTAAATGTATCAATTACTATCATAACAACTAATTTTAAACAAAGTCGTGGGCACGCCACGGAAAATCCCCAAAGCCATAATGCAAGAAAATTTACTAGAAGTTAAATCCAAACAATAATTTTGAAGAACAATCCCCCCCCCCACCATAATGACGCCCAAACAATAATTTTGAATAATAAACCCCAGAAGAGACTCAAGCAGGTGCCCTCACCTTTTTAAATGCCAGCGGAATAGTCAGTGTGGAATCAAAGCTTACAGGTAATTATATAGCAATCACAATTAACCATAATTCTCTCAGAGAGGGGGAAGACGGCAGGACAATAAAACAAAAGAAAGGAGGTGAGCAGCGCTCAGGGTGTAAATAAAGGGTAACACTGGGAAGAATAGAGTGCGCTGATAAAGTTATATTTGATGAACTGGAAACCACTTAATTCAATATAGCGTTCATGTTCATTGTGGGCGTGCCAATATTCACAAGTGGGACGTGGACTCCGGCCTCACTTTAGTCTACGTTGAGGTCTTTTCGGGAGAGTGTGTCGTGACGTAGGTGATCGAGCCGGCCCGTTCAGTCAGCTGGGAGGTGAGTAAGGCCCATTTTACTGAGGGTTATATCGTTGTGTTTTTTCTCGCTTGTAAAGGCATCAATCATTCCTTGACATATTACACCATGGCCCTATACAATAATTTACACCATAGTGGAACCAAGCAGGGAAAGCTGAAGTTGAGGCCAATATCTCCGTGTGACAATGAGTGATTGCAATGCTCTATGAGCCGACAGATATACCATCTTGTGAACCTCATTACATTAGCTCAACTCCAAAAGTCACATCAACATTGCACTGTTCCTGGATTATAATTAGATTTGACAGAACTACATAATAATGATGAACAAAACACAAAGTATTTGCTAGTGTTAAAAGTAGGGCTGTGCGGGATTCCGAACTTTGGGAAAAATTTGGGAAAATGGTTGTTCCAAAAATTCTATCGGAAAAAAAATATTTCCTGGGCTTTTTCGGGAGAAAGTATAAAAAAAAATTACAGCTAAGGACTAACCATCAAAGTCATGTATGTATTTAATTTTCATTAAAAATATTATTAATTTATTAAATTTTAATCAACCCTATCTTCCAGTAATCAGCTGGACATTCGAAACTTCATTCACTTATTTTGTAGCTCCTTACAAAACAACTGAGAGCCATTAAATAACATAACCACCCGAGATATAATTGAGGTATATATATATTATATATATATATATCTGAATATATCCAAGCCAATAAAACATTTTCATTGCAAAATAATGTTAAAATTGGCTTTTAAACATCAAAAAATACATGAAATACACCTTCAACATACTCTTTTGCATAAAGAAACTAAATTATTTGGGTAATATTGTTTATAATGACATACATTTGCTTCTATACTGTAGATAATAAGTGTTGGGGAAGATAATATTTTTAGAGTGCAACAGAGCTTTTTGTGGTAGTTTTAGTAACTAAAACTTATGAGGTAACCAGGCACGCTGGGTCAGTCGAGAAAGGTTTTTTGTTATTGTTAGGGACAAGAATGTGGCTCACATGTATTTATTCAGGTTTGTTAGAATATTCTGATGTTTTACTGTGAAAGTATTTATTAAATTTCACGCCATGAGTTTTTTATTTAAGAACTATATTAGTCAATCTTCAAATTTATTTATAGAATATACAAATTTATATTCAAACCAAAAATATTTAATTAAAAATACACTATTATTGTAGTTGTATTAGGTCTAGCTATTTAATTTACATATTATATCAAAAATCCTACCCAACACCTGTTGCACTATATTAAGTTTTTATTTAGAAAACTTACAATTTAAATATAAATAAATATTAAATTATAAATATAGTTACATATTTTGTTCCCTTTTTATTTTTGGTCAAGATTATAGAAGGTAAATTTATTGGCCATACCAATAACTGTAACGAATCGGAGTTTTTAATCTTTTTCCTGACTATTCAAACTAATGCTGACATTTAGTACTACATTTAATTCAATTTAAACTATTAAATTACTCTAATTTTTTAATTGAAATGAATGTGAAAGCAAAGTTTAGACTAAAATTATAAATTTGAAAAATACACATAATCTTAAAGTGGAAAATTATATTTAATTTTTTTCCCCCGTTTCCCGTGGGAAATCGTTATTTCCCACCCGAAAATTTTCCGAAGTCAAAATGTCATTACCGCACGGCACTAGTAATAAGTTAAGAATATTATTTATTAATGTTTTTAAATGCATCTCACGACCATTTAGGCTATACTCTAATCAAGAAAACGGGGTAATGATGAGTTATTCATGTTTTTTTTTTTAATGAAATATACTTTCGTTTGCGTGGAAAACATTTAGGAAAAAAACAGTCTTAGTACGTCAGGACTTATTATTTAATTATCATCACTTAGGGTCAGTCTTATGACTACCGGATAAATATTGCTATCGGGAGTTTAAAGTTAGCGACCAGATGAAGTTATCAGTCACTTTAATGTCTTACACGTATTATGAACTTAGATTACCTGCTGGATCTGTAGGATAAATTTATTTGTATGTAGAGAACGCAAGGTTGGTACTGTTTTTGCTGGTGCGCGCATGCGTATAAGCCCTGCTGATACCGTTACAACCTAACGAGCGGTGACAACGCTCACAAGATATCAAATAATAGTGGCTAAACGAGTGTGAGGAAACAAGTGACGTCACGTGGGTGCAGAAGCTAGGTTGTCTTGCAAGTTCTAATTTTGGTGTTTGCCAAAATAATATGAATAGTTTTGGTACAACGTTTACAAAATTTCATTTATTTTGCTCACATTTAAATAATTTGTTCTTATTTAACTATAATTCTACAAATAGCTTGTTAGTTTTTATAGAAGTGTGAATTAAATGTTTTAACTATATACAACGTGTATCTAAAACATTGCATCAAACTTTGCAGGCTATTCCTTGGGTGAAAATAGAATAATTCACATCATCAACCTAGGGTCCATCTTGAATAATAAGGGCGGTATACACCCCTAAAGATAGAGCTAAAAATAAATGCTGTGTAAAATATTATGAAAACTGCTTATGGTATCACAATGAATATTTGTATACTACTTATTGAAACCTTGATCGTTAATAAACTAAATGTGCTGTTAACTTTACCCATCCCATTATGTAACAAAGGGGGGTTGTAAGAATTTTTTCTGCAATAAAATATGTAAGAGTATGTATTGCCAATTTTGACTTAAGATTACAAAACATGGAGTAAAAATTAACAAAAAAAGGTGTCTTGGAGAAACTGTCTATCTTTCCCCGTTTCCGAGATAATCACACAAGTTTGAGCTCAGAGACAAATGTATCTAACACAGCTACAACATAGCTATACTGGCTCCCTACCTGGTAGGAATTAACACTTGTCTTTGAAATCACATATGCATGATTATCTCGGAAACGGGGAAAACTAGACAGTTTCTTTAAGACACCTTTTTAGTTAATTTTTACTCTATGTTTGTAATATTAATTCAAAATCGGTAATACTTACTCTGACATATTTTACTGCAGAAAAAAGTCTTACAACCCCCCCTTTTTTACATAATGGGGTGGGTAATGGTAGCAGTACATTTATTTTATTAACGATCAAGGTTTCAATAAGTAGTATACAAATATTCGTTGTAATACCCTAAGCAGTTTTCATAATATTTCACACAACATTCGTTTTTAGCTCTATCTTTAGGGGTGTATACAACCCTTATTATTCAAGATGGACCTTAGGTTGCTGATGTGAATTATTCTATTTTCACCCAAGGAATAGCCTGCCAAAGTTTGATGCAATGTTTTAGATACACGTTGTATATATTTAAAGCCTGTGCCTGTGCCTACTAAATACTTGAACCAAGATTTTAATCTAAAAGCAGATTTTGATAGGTGAAACATCATGAAAAACAACGTGTAACGATATTGATTTGGACCACTCTCATATATTTAAAATGTCATGGATGAAGGTATTTTTCTTTAAAGTTTCGTATGTAAATTATCCTTTTAAGACTTCATCCATGGAGAATCATGCGCTTTTCAGGAATAATCTAGAAGGATTGCACCATTAAAACTTATTTTTTATTTCAAAATTTCACTCCGTAGTATTAACCAAACAAGCAAGAGACGTCAGCTCCCTATACCCTATAGGAAGCTAGCCTTCAAGACACCTGTCGCAGGAATGCTTTTGATTTGTTGGTTTTGACACTGGTCACGAAAGGTACAAGGGGCAAGGGGTATGTCATATATAAGCTGTGTGTGCGTATGAACACATAAACAGAGTGTGTGCCAATGACATAAACAGAGTAGTCACCTAAACAGAGAGTGTGCCGACGACATAAACAAGTAGTCACATACATCCAGAGAGTGCCGGTGATATAAACTAGAGTACGTGTATTATCACGACAGTACTACTAATTTATATACATAATTTGTATTTCAAGTAAAATTGTATAAGAAGATATAATCACTCCAATAAATCGTGTGCAACATCAACAGTTGTATTTATTTAAATAAAACAAACAGTAACATAATAATTGGCGCTCGATCACGGGGCTATAAAAACCAATTAATTCTCAAACAATCCTTAACGTTGTAATTGGCTCCCAATCGCGGGGCAGATATATCTCCAATAATTATGTAACACTTTAAACGCGTCACTATGACAACGCCAATTTTAACTTTAAGATAAAAGTTATCAGGTACTTAGACTTCCCGATAAAAATGTGATGGATGAATACATTTTATCTGGCAGATAAAATCTATCTGACAGTCATAAAACGCACTTTTAACTTAACAACCAGATATAAATATTTATCGGCCAGATTAATATTTATCCAGGAGTCATAAGACCGGCCCTTAGTAGAATAACCGGCTCTGTGGTGTAGTGGACGGTGCACATGGCTGCGAGCCTAGGGGTCACCGTTTGATTCCCGGCTGGTACATCGCGTATTTTTCCAGAAATATGAACTACTCCAACATTCATCAGGGTTTGATTAGTTAGGCTTAAGTTAGGTTGAGACTCTACACCTTCATACTCACCATAACCTCATCTCATCGGGACATGTAAAGAGCCTCCACGGAAATGATGTACGATTAGTACATTCGAGCGCTCCCTGGGTAATAGTACATTAGTACTGGCTAATATTTCCACTACTGGGTTACGAGTGATGAGGCTCAGACGCGCTATATTATTACTATAATAATTATTACCTCCTAGAATAGGTGAGCCGGGCATGTAGTCTTGCTCACCAATGAGGACATTGGGTCTATTACTATTCCTATCACGTGTCAACTTCTGACAGAGCAAGGTCTCCTAGCCGTTTCCAGAGCCGCGATTAAACCGAACAGAAGGTCATTTATCTGACAAAGCACGTCCCTCCCAAGCTCACATTTGTTTCAAAGAGATTTGCTCACTGAGCTACGAGCGATTTGTTTGATTGATGGATTGATCAATGACGGCGACAACCCAGTACAAGGGTGGATTACAGTCCTGAAAGGGAAGTAGCGGGAGTGATAATGAGGTATCTAACATTAAGCTAACGAAGTGGTTGACAGGGAGGAGGTAGCAGTTAACGAAGGGTTGTGGATTGACAAAGCTGGCCATTACGTCAAAACGTTGTTATGTAAACACGACGAGAGTACGATCAGGTGTCTGAATGGCATTGCCGCTCAATGGGGCGTGGCCCCTTCTCTACTCGCTGGCTGCCCTTCTGGAGGAACCAAGAATTAAATCATAATCAGGGTCTGAACAAATATCTCACCACACCATTTGACGGTAGAACCATAATCATGGCTTGAACAAATGTCTCACTACACCATTTGACGGTAGAACCATAATCATGGCTTGAACAAATATCTCACTACACCATTTGACGGTAGAACCATAATCATGGCTTGAACAAATGTCTCACTACACCATTTGACGGTAGAACCATAATCATGGCTTGATCAAGTATCTCACTACACCATTTGACGGTAGAACCATAATCATGGCTTGATCAAATATCTCACTACACTATTTGACGGTAGAACCATAATCATGGCTTGAACAAATATCTCACTACACCATTTGACGGTAGAACCATAATCATGGCTTGAACAAATATCTCATAACACCATTTGACGATAGAACCATAATCATGGCTTGATCAAATATCTCACAACACTATTTGACGGTAGAACCATAATCATGGCTTGAACAAATATCTCATAACACCATTTGACGGTAGAACCATAATCATGGCTTGAACAAATATCTCACAACACTATTTGACGGTAGAACCATAATCATGGCTTGAACAAATATCTCACTACACCATTTGACGGTAGAACCATAATCATGGCTTGAACAAATATCTCACTACAACATTTGACGGTAGACACCATAATCATGGCTTGAACAAATATCTCACTACACCATTTGACGGTAGAACCATAATCATGGCTTGAACAAATATCTCACTACAACATTTGACGGTAGAACCATAATCATGGCTTACTGACTCAAATCTGCTCGCATTACGTTTAAAAACAATTACTGCGACTTAGATTTGGGCATGTTACCACTACCCGTTTGGGTAATGCGCGCATAAACAAATTATGTTAGTGTGCTAAGGATATAAAAGGTTGAATTTAAAGGAAGTGTACCCACATTTGCGTGAAGGAAGAATGTAAAACCATCTAAGAAAACAAACTCCATACACCTAATCAGGATTTATACCCCGATCTCTCTTTCTTCGGCAGTCTTGCGTCACGCCTGATTCATTACTATTCACGATTTTACTATGTTAGTGCTATAGACCTACGTTAGTGGAACAGGGATGTTTAAGATGGAATTTCAGAGGAAATGTACGCCCAATTTCGTAGAGGGAGAGTTGAAAAACATTAAGTAAAAGCCACTCTGAGTATACAAGACTGGGGCTCAAACCCCGATCTCA
Source organism: Timema podura (assembly GCA_033556935.1). Lineage (NCBI taxonomy): Eukaryota > Metazoa > Arthropoda > Insecta > Phasmatodea > Timematidae > Timema > Timema podura. Next base: position 58,048,679 of record JAVRXN010000005.1, read on the forward strand.
TAGTCGCCGGAAAACAGTACAAAACGAGAAAGGACAGTTATTAGAATACTGAGATTCATAGTTTATTTTTCTAAAGAAGATGAAGATACATATTTGAAGATATAATATCCCTAGTTCACATAAACGAAGATCAAACATTGGTCTCACGCACCTTAGTCAAAGCCTCGCAGTACTTGACCACGGCAGAACATGAAGTGCGTGTAAATGTTCCGTTCCATTGCTTGAATACAGACAGCCGTTATGAATGTACATCCACATACATTTATTTTCTTAGCTAAAATATTTATATTTACAACATATTTTAGCTCGATAATCATTCATTTTAAAGCTAAACAATTTTAACCTTGTTAGTAACAAATCACTTTTATTATATATTATATTACACCCCAAATGTTAAATTGGCTATTTCAAGAATTGGGCAATTTTCTATCCCTTGCATGACTTGGATATGTGCTTGTTCATTTCACGGGATGGGCCAAAACTCGTCTTCTTCATGGGTAGTACTTGAGCGTATGGTAGTAGCACTTGAGCGTATGGTAGTAGCACTTGAGCATGAGATAATCGCACTTGAGCATGAGGTAGTCGCACTTGAGCATGAGGTAGTCGCACTTGATTACATGGAACAGGGTACGAGGAATTTACTAGAATAATGTTGTTCCTCGCGGCTTGGTTTGTAGTCAGTGAACCCAATAATGACGTCAGAAAGTTTATTTGGGTTCCCTAACTGCGAATTATACCTACTCTTTAAAAATGTAATTATATTTCTTCTTCTATAAATAGTATATTTAGTGCTATTTTTTAAAGTTTAGAAATTCATCGAAAGAGATAGGGGAAGCTCTGTGTCCTTTACGAGGGATACCTAAACTAACTGACCTACCTAATAGTTACCTAACCTGACCTAGCCTAGATTAGCTTAACCTAACCTGACCTAGCCTAGATTGCTTAACCTAACCTGACCTAGCCTAGATAGCTTAACCTAACCTGACCTAACCTAACTGACTAACCTAACCTGACTACCTAGCTCAGCTAACCTAACCTGACCTGACTTAACCTTATCTAGTCTAACTTAGCCTAGCCGAACTTTTCTTTTGGCACTGCGTCTTACTGCCCATTCAGGTTATACATGTATGTATTCATTAGGCCAATGCGTTGAAGATTAGTTAAATTGAATTCAGAGGAAGTGTACCCGCATTTGCGTGGAGAGAAAAGTGAGAAATCATTTAGAGAAAACAACCTTCAGCACACCTAACCGGGATTGAACCACGGTTTCCCCATCATCGGCAGTATACTCTATTGCGAGAGTAGTGCCTTAGACCATGCGGCCACCGAGGTGGGTTAGCCTAACATAACCTATCAAAAAATCCCAATGAATTTTAAAAAATCCAAAGAAAAGCCTAGCTATTCCTCGTCCCCATGCAGTTCATAGGCTCAAGTGCTACTACCATGCTATGAAGTGCTACTACCATGCTCTGAAGTGTTACTACCATGCTATAAAATGCTACTATCATGCACTCAAGTGCTACTACCATACTCTTAAGTGCTAATACCAGGCTATAAAATGCTACTATCATGCACTCAAGTGCTACTACCATACTCTTAAGTGCTACTACCAGGCTATAAAATGCTACTACCATGCTCTCAAGTGCTGCTACCACGCTATGAAGTGCTACTACCATGCTCTGAAGTGTTACTGCCATGATATAAAATGCTACTATCATGCACTCAAGTGCTACTACCATACTCTTAAGTGTTACTACAAGGCTATAAAATGCTACTACCATGCTCTCAAGTGCTGCTACCATGCTATGAAGTGCTACTACCATGCTCTGAAGTGTTACTACCCTGCTATAAAATGCTACTATCGTGCAATCAAGTGCTACTACCATACTCTTAAGTGCTACTACCATGCTCTCAAGTGCTGATACCATGCTATGAAGTGCTACTACCATGCTCTCAAGTGCTGATACCATGCTATGAAGTGCTACTACCATGCTCTGAAGTGTTATTACCATGCTATAAATGCTACTATCATGCACTCAAGTGCTACTACCATACTCTTAAGTGCTACTACCAGGCTATAAAATGCTACTACCATGCTCTCAAGTGCTACTACTGCTTCATAATAAAAGATTAGGTATTTTTATAGTATCAGTTTAAAAGAGTCAATTTTAAGAATAAGTTTTGGAAATAAATACAAAGTACATTACATTATGTTATGCTTCTATAATTGAATAATCTCTGCTTACTTTATATAAAAGGTAGTTTAATCACTAGTGTATTATTAGATGATGTTTAGCAGCTGTTATAAAAAAAAGGTGTATATGTTGAAATGTGTCATAATATATAGTAAGATAGTTTGAATCTGTTTTTATAAATCGAAGTTTTATCGAAGGATGACTTTGAAATGTTTTGAAAACGCAAAAGTAATTATGAAAGTCAAAGCAGCGGAGACATTTCAAAGCTTAGTCCACCCCTGAAATTATAGTTATATTTACGTTCCGTAGATACTTCTAAGTTCTTTAAACTGTTCCCTAGATATTAAAGGCTGCACACAGTTTCCATACTTGAAATGGCAAATACATTTTAAAACCAATATTGCGTATTTACCTGGAAAGAGCACAGACAGACATAATAGCACGCGCATGCGAGTATAAATGGATGAAACGTTTGTTTCTATAGATTTCATAATCATGTTGCGCTCCCGTTTTAATTATTTACTCTTTCACTCCCCGTACACACGAGGCTAGACATTAATGAAGGCTCGTTTACACACTATTTGAATTGCAAATAACATTTTTGTTTGCGTAGAATTATTATTCAAGAGGGTCCAATGAAATTCATTTAAAAGGTTCATCTCTCTTTATTTCATTAAATAAATATACGTTTTTTATCGAGTTCGTGTAGCATCCAAAGAGATTTGGACTTAATTTAACAAAAACTGATAAAAAAGTGTAGGTCTAAATCATGTTTATAATATATTATTTTGAATTATTAATTTATTTATTGGCAGAATTAAATGGCACTTGAAAATAATAGCTGTTTATTTGTTATATCTAAAGCCCAAGAAGATTTTTAACACCGCGTTTTACTAGCCATTTTTCTGATACCTTAGCTCAGTTGGTAGCGCCTCTGTTGAACTAAGGGTCCCGGGTTTGATTCCCGGCACGGCCGAAAAGTTTATCATTGGTGAAAGGTGTGTTTACCCTTTCCCATTGATGAATTAACGGTTGGGGACAGGATGTTGTTCCTGTCTTAGCCTTAATTTAGATTATAAAGCATATGAAGTCACAACAGTCCTAGCAAGCCGGTAGTGGAAAATATATGTCTTGAATAAAAAACAAACCCAGACCATAAGCTGGAAACAGTTATAGTTGTAAATAATATTCTCTAGCCAATTGGGTTGTATTCTTATGTATAAATTACACTACTGGTTTTAGTAACAAGGAAGATTTTATTAATAGGAAGCGTACCAGCATTTGCATGAAGGGAGCGTAACAAACCATTTTGGAAAAACCACTCTTAGTACAACCGACCTAGCTTCGAACTTTGGTCTCCTCGTCATCAGCAGTTTAGTCTACTGCAAGAGTAGCGCCTTAAACCATGCGGCCACCATAGGTTTTTTTATAGGTTTAATGTTATCTAGTCTATTTTAACATTCAAAATAACAATTGTATATTTTGAATTAACATTGTAATTTGAATTAAGTCCATTAAGAACTTAGGCCTATGTAACGGTCGATTAATTGGAAAATTAGATATAATATTGAAAATTGAGAATATATATATATATATATACAATAAAAAATATCGAATTGCAGTTTTATACATTCTTTATTTGACTACCACTAAATTTGGATTGGTTAAACGTTTGCTTTTTGATTTTAAAATAAATATTTTTTTCTATTTTGTTATATTTTTCTAAATGAAATAAAACAATTTCTAACATCTTATCCATACCGCTAAATAATAATTCAGGAAACTACACCAGGAAGCAGTGCCTGGTTCAAAGTGTGAGACCTACCTAAGTTAGGTGTTATCCGTGGGATGAGGTAGACTCTTAAGCAGTGGCGTGTCATCAAATGTATCCAGGGTAAGTATAGCTTTTAATAATGTAGCCTGTATTCCTGCTGAAAGGTGGCAAGCTTAACCTGACTAATTACACTATAGTACAATCTTAGTTTTAATCTATACTACAGCCCGCTTCGGTGGCCACATGGTATATGGCGCTACTATCACAGAAAGCTAGACTACGGATCACAGGGCGATCAGGCTACTAATCTTGGTCTGTTGTACTGGCGGTGGTTTTTCCAAAATGGTTTTCCCACATTCTTCCACGCAAAGTCGGGTACATTTTCTCTAAATCTAACCCTATAATCCTTAAAAGCATTAGCGTACAGCCCGAATGGGTAGTAAGACGTGGTGCTAAAAATAAAGCTATACTATGAAGTATAGTGGAATCGAGAAACTTAAGATAAATGAAGATTTTTTTCCCCACTCGACCAATCACATAGGCTCTGATTTACATACCTCCCATTGAAATGTAATTCCGTTAACATCTGATTGCTTATAGCAATGATTCAAAGGGCAATTATTTTAAACAATATTTGTTTATCCGGGCACACAGCCGACTACCTAGTACCGTAAAAATAAAACTGTTATCTTTTATTTATTAACTCAATGACTTTCATTTTTACTTCACGTTTCCATAAACTAATCCAGGGATACATCAGCATTGATGGTACCAGTATGTAGGGTGTCAGTCCCACCAAATACTGGATCGCAGGTACTGGGGAGGTCGAGATTTGAATCCCAGTTTGGTGCCTAAGAATGTTTTTCCTACAGTTGATTTTATACGGTGATGCTACCAACATAACTACGCATTAATTCAGGTGCACCTACTTAAAAATAATTACATAATCGCCTACCATTAATTTACATATTAATAAATTTTAAGTATAATTATATCAAACTAGAATTTTAAAGTTTGAGAATGGCGAGCTCTAATTAAATAAACAGAGTTGGCATATAAGGAAAACAGGACAACATCAATTTAATTAGTCATCTTGTAGCCAGTTGGATATGAAACCAGGTTTCTTGAGACACAATCAAAAGTGCAAAATACCACACAAACGCTGCTGGTAATTGATAGTTTTTCAATTTGTTTTGAAATCTATTTGAATTAATTTTTTTAACTATATTAATAGTCTAGGGATGAGAAATGTATAATTCAGAGGAAATTCACCCACATTTGCGTGAATAATTAGTGGAAAAACATTTAGATTAGAGATAGTTTAGTATTAGAACCTACACAACACCAAAATAGTAGGTTGCTAATATTTCACAAACACCAATTTCGATAAATGACAATTTTTATGGTCATGCTGGAATTGAACTTGAGACCCTTATTTCAATAAACTTAAGCATGGCTGAATTTAATAGTTTTTGACCATTTTGGCTATTATTTATAAAAATTTATAAGTATATACTGTGTTCATATATTTATATGAGTATAAGTAGATTTACCTAAACTTTAGAAAACCTCTTTTTTAACTTTAACTTTAAAAGTATTTGACAACATGAAACCTTACTAACCAATAACAAAATATCCATGGTAATTGTGTAACCGTTATATTTTAGAAGTAAAATATTGAGGCTAAGGTGGATTTTAATGCGTGGAAACTTCACTCAAAATGTTTTTCTAGTGGTACAAATGCTAAGAAGAACAATCCACACAAATACATTGTTCTATGTTTAACTGTGAAGATATAAATGTGTTTAAAAAATAAATAAAACATTCTCTTTCCGACTTGGTTAAATGTTTGGTTTTTTAATAATTACATATTTCCGTATAATGATTCCATTCAAAATCAAACGTATTGTTTATGCATCCATTGGCACGAATGCTGTCGAACTGTTCAATGAATCAGGAAAAACTTGCAAACAAATATTGTATGGGGATTAATAATGTATGTGTAATTTGTCCATTTCCTCAACGAGCATATACTATAAATATATGGTGGACGAAGCAACGCTCAATATTGACCTACATAAAAATTATGGCATGGAGAAACCTTCAGATTTATGTCAGTTCCAGATTTAATTTAATTTTACCAACTTGTTCCAAAATTTATCACAACTTGTCATTTCAACATTCTCCTAAATTATGTAATAATATTTAAATATTAAATAATTTTAAATTAGTTTCACTAAATTTGGTTTTGATAAAATAGATTACTATTAGTTTGTATTAACTTAAATTCGTTTATATTTAAATTAGTTGAAAAGGGACACTTGTGCAGGGAATTGAACCAAGGACCTTTAACTTAGCGTGCCAATGCTATACTATTGAGCTATCCAAGATTCATCCCGTGTCCAGAGTAATTCATAATTCATAGTTTAGGGCAAAGTCTGTGATGGACGTGTTTAAATCGTGAGCTACGTATGAGCGGTCAACTAATACCTAAGCCATCATATAACGCAGCCATCACTAACTCTGGAGGGATTTGTACTGCCAAGCCGTCTCCATACAGATATTCCCGTGGTTTTAAATATTCATTTTAATATTCATTAAAATAGTTTACATTTAGAAAATGCGTGTTATTCTATTATGTTAATAAAAAGTTTAATGACAATTTAATTTAATGGAGGGGGTTAGAAGGATAGTTGAATGGAAATAGATCCATGGTGGATGGAAAAACTCCAAGTAACACAATTTGAGGGAGACCATTCCAACAAATATTGCTAGGTTTAGAGTGTTTGATCATTCGTCTAAAGGCTCAAATATGATAACTTTGCAACCATGGGTATGATAATATATATTTAGATTTAATAGCATCCCTTTGAAAAATAACATCTTTAATATTAAATTTACTAATATACAGCGTGTTCGGAAACGCATAGCCCAAACTTCACATATTATAGCTTGTTTGAACCAAAAGTTACTTACATCAGGAAAACTATGCTAATACCATTAAATTGTAAATTATGTTCAAAGTTTCAGCGTACATCACCGGGAGAGCAAAGCTATTTAAGCATGCGTGTACAAGAGGTTGCATAGGCACGTGGTTGGAATGTATATATTATGTGTTAAAACTCAAAATTATCAATCCTAATTCACAGCAGTAACACAGCCAATATTCAAACTTATAATTTATGAAATAGAGGACAAAAAACGTAAAATAATTATCTATGTGTAGTTACCACAATATACACAGTACAGGTCGCAAATCGCAAAAAAAATACTATATTATATTTGTATTTTCTTCGTCTATCATCACAATTTATCCTTGTTAATGATATTCTAGTGGAATAATTGCTATAAAGATAACATATATTTTTATTTAGTGATTTTACACACAAAAAATTAATTTCAACTTTTAATATTCTGCCAATACTTTCAAGAATATGTTTTATATTATTACTTTAGTTTCAGCTAGTTCATAAAATAAAAATATAATTTATCTACATGTTAGTATAATTCGTTTGATAAAGTTTCGATTCAATGTTTGAGCTATAAATTTTAGTAAAAATCTAATTTTTCCTTTAAATTTGATCAGCTCAATTTAATTTAGTATACCTATTTTGTCAATCGGATTTTTAAAAAAAATCCTATTTCACGTCAAATTTGATATCCTTTTCATACAAATTGTTCGGTGATATAATTATGCGTTGAATAAGCTTAGCTATTCTCTATGGCCTAAAGAATTTTAGTAAAATTCAGGTTTCCATACAAAAAATAAAAGTAAATAAATAATAAAGTTTCGTACATCCCAGGAATAATATTTGAGATCAAGAAAAATACATGCATAGTAAGCTTAATAAAAAAATACAGAGTGTCCCAAAAGCTAATGTGCAGTAATGTATTACGTAATTCATTTCAGTTATTCCTATACAACAGGTTTTAAATGTCCACCACTGGCCTGGCGACATGTTTTTACACTCCTCTTCATAGCATGTGAGAGGCGTGTCCAAACAGGTCTTCAGACCCGTGGGGGACATTTTAAACCTGTGTTGGAGGAAGAATTGCTAAGCGGTACGTGGTAGTTTACTGCACAGTAGCATTGGGACATCCTGTATATCGATATATATTGTTTTTCTCCACAACCTTTTACTACTCGTCCAAGCTATATGCATATTAATCACGATAGTTGGGTAGAGATGAGGAAAGTATAATATGAACAGAACATGGATGTATCAAGATAGCATGTAAAAAGAGTATAAAACACCATCAATGAGCCCATCTGGGATTTAAACCCCGACAACCCAACCCAGAAACCAGACTAGATGATTGGGACCACTTACGATTAGGGTAAAATTATCTTTGTAAATCCAAATTTATATATTTATTTACCAGCAATACGAACGTATCTTTTGACTATTGAGTATGTGACAAGGTAAAATGTATCGCTAATAATTATAAAACCTAATTTTCTGTAATAAAATATTAGTTTAATATTATGTCCCAAACTATTCACTGTGCTCATCCTATTGAAAGGTAACTTCGTGGCCTCACCATTTATTTATTTGATTTGTAACATTTCCTTCCTATCAGACAAATTGTTATGTTCACAAATCAAAATGTTGTTTGTTTATCTGTTTGTCTCGCACAAACACAGAGCCTCCCACCAGTGTGCGACCACAGCCATAGACATCAACCCCACACCCGACACACTGTTGTGTGCACAATTGCAGTCACACCATTTTAATATGTTAAAACAAATATTTCAATTCATCACATTTAAAATATACAATTTCTTAAAACAACTTTAGTTACATGAGATATAATATTATACAGAATTTTGATTTTTTTTTTCAGCACCGAGTCTTATTAATAGTACGAGATATCTCCGCTTTTTTACTAACTACGCTAGTGTGCTAGGTATGAGGAAGGTTGTATAAGGAAGAAATGTATCAGCATTTGTGCGAGAGAAGCGTGGAAAAACAATTAGTAAATCCACTTTCAATACGCCCAACAGGGATTAGAAACCAAACCAAAAAAAGTGACACCTTAGCCAATAATCAAACCCAGTAACCTTGAGCTATCATCGACTAGTTTTTTCAGTGAACTCTATGAGCCTGATGTCCTGAACCTCGCTAGCACCTGTGCTAAATTTTGAAATCAATACACCTAGAACACCTTAACCTTACAAGTGTAAGGGGGACCAGGGCTTGTTACAAGGGGTGCACTAGAAAAGTATTGTGAAACAGAGCATTCCAATACGATGGATTATCGCTATACACTAGTCGGTCTAACGAAGCATGTAAGGACATATGTGTGTCTTTTATTCGCAGTTTACAGTTGATATTATGTTTTTGTTTGCCGTGTAAGTGTTCTACGTTCATCTATTATTTGTTTTGTGCTAAGTTATCATTTTTACTTTCTTGCTATCTTACAGGTGGAGGAATTATTGTGATCGTAAAAAAAAATAAGACTCGAGATATTAATGAGTTTCGAAGTTTCATAACCCCCAGAGCCCGAAAAAGTGGTTTTTGAATTTCCGTCTGTCTGTACCTCAAAGTAGAGCCTAAACTATTTTACCGATTGGGCTAAAACTTGATATCTAGAGTTTTCATAGGGCTGCTATAAGGGATTTTTGGAATTGGACATCAAGCCCTAAAATTAAGGACAGTATACTGAAGGACAAAAAGAGAAAATTGATTTTCTCAAAATCAGCTCAAACAATTTTGATTAAAGCTCGTATACAGGCATTGATTAAGATTGTAAAAACAAAATTGCTATTTTTATTTTCATAGGAAAATGAATTTTAGGGTATTTTACAACCACGGAAATTTCCATATACCTGTAACTATTTGAGACACTAAATAACTTATCGCTGCAAACTTGTAGTACTATAAAAAAATATTTGAAATAGCTTTATAAAACAAATAGGGTCCGAGATATTGGCATATATATTAATATAATTTTGTGAGCTTTAGTTGAACAGAAATACTACTTAAATTTTAAAACAATGATTCTATAATTACATAGAGCAAGTAGATATGTAAGTCTCTTAAAAAGTTTATGTTCGTTTTTCTTTAAACTCTTAGAAGAAATTTTCTTTTTAAAGGGAGTCTCATTACTAGTAAGGGAAACTTTCAAATTTGACAAATTAACACCGAAAAGATTTTGTTGTATGATTTTGTAATGACGACCGACAGTAATATTGTTGAGTTTATTATTGTAATGTTAAAATTTTCAAAATTACGTTTTTTAAAATATGGTCAGTCCCACAATTTGTTAAAAATAAGTTTTGTCTTAAATTGTAGTAAAAAAATTAATAATAGGATAAATAGTTTTAAAATTTAGGCCTACATAAGATAAAAAAAACTGTCACAATTAATACCCCGGTATTCAGTGGTTATAAAAATAGCGTAGAAATTTAAATACCAACAATTCCAATTGATCGTGAACAGAAATATATGTTTTCAAACGTATGCTAGAGTTAAATGTAATCCATTCGTTCAACGTTGTTCCTATTTCCCCTAGCACTAGCATTGAACACTGACATAGCGACAAACCAGAACAAATTGTGACTTGGGCCCTAACTGATCCGACAAGAAGAGAAGTTTGATGCGTGATTTGTGATTTGTGAGGGCTACCAACAAAAACACACCCTGAAATGTATGCTCTTTGTTACAGGCTCTATTCAGCGTAATACCAACTTACAATTAAATGCGCATCAATTCTCGTTTGTATCGATTTTCCAGTGGCGGCCGAAATCACTCCTGGCCAAATAGCTGGAGCAAGAAGTGGAATGGAGCTATATATCTATTTAGTCTGTTTCTATTGTGTTGGGTTTTCCTGGACACGCATCGATGGTCGTTATGTCTAATGCGTCATTCTCATGTTAGACTGGTTTGGATGTGAGGGGAAGCTTTTGGTACGAATCTAGATCAATCGTACTAAGATAATTTTCCCCTAAATGGTTTCCCATTATCCCTCAATGCATATGAGGGTACATCTCGACTAAAATCCTACTTTCCTGATCTCAACTCTACAAGCATGATTAGTGAATGCGTGAAGCCCAATCGCAAACTAAGATGTAGGGATAAAAGAAATTGATTCCATGAAGTGTTTTCTTTGTGTTCCGCTTCTTACTATCCGTCCGGAACTAATCATACTAAGGAATTTGGGGTGAAAAAGGTATTATTAATAGGAAATATACCCACATTTTCGTGGGTGGAGTGTGGGGAAAAGTAATTAGAAAAAATTACTAATTCTATCAAGCCAAGATCTAAATATTCACCTCCCCTTTACTGATAAACCAGACAAGATTAGACTATTGATTTTTACACCTGTGTACCCAAAAGTTTTAAGTTTGGATTCGTTTACACTTTGGAGATATATTAGAATTTTAAATTTGTATTAATGTCGTTTTAAAATACACTTAGAAAAGGGACTCAATCCGGTGGCCAACTGTCTATTTTCAGTTATATTTAATATAATTTAAATGTAGCCTTCGTTTTACACCAAATGGTAGAAATCTTACTTTGAATGGCTCCACTATGATGTAGCTATTAAATAGAGCCATGGGGAAATTGACCAAGTTTATACTGCTGCCTTTCAGGGTGAACAGGGGGTAGCACTCTAAACGGCTCTCATCTATTCCCAATGATAACTCCCATCTATTGGAAAATGTTATCTCTCAAAAACATTGATGCTATAATATTTACACAAAATCTTGAGATTAAGGACATCCCCAAATACTAGTCCAATCAGCTTAGTTTAGTTCATATCTATGTGAATTAAAGATTGACACCAAAAGGACATACAAAATATGAATCTAAAATTAGCAAACACTACCATGTAATAAACAGGAACATTCAGACATTTAAGATAGGATATACATTGGTTAAGATATGTTGATCATGAGATAACGATCAGAATACAACAGGATAGAAAGTTATAACATACAGAAAGGAATATAATCTGGAGTAAGAAAGTACCTAATAACTGTAAGATCACTATATTTAAGACTAGCTTTTGTCCGCACTTATTTGGCGTTAATGCCAGTTTTAAAAATATGTTCATTAAAACAATAACATTTCTAATGCCAGAGTTTTTAATTCACAATATATATATATATATATATATATACAGGATGAAAATAGTATTATGTAGTGTTAATATAGAAGAGAAGGTAAGTAAAATTACATCGGATAGCAAGTCCAAGGGAATTGAGCTTGAGCATATTTTTAACAGTGCAAGAAGCAAGGTCAATACCATAATCAGAAATAAAAGGAGAGAATATTTAAATGGTTAATTTAGCAAAATTGCAAATATAAAAATATCGGTGAGCTCTATTTATGTATTAATGGTTATAGGTAAAGTTATCAGACCAGGGCCAATTTGGTGAAAGATGATAATGGTATTCTGATGGCAGACACGAACGGGGGGGCCTTGAGTAAATGGAATGACCATATTTTGAAAGTTCATGAAGGATCCAAATTGAGTGAGTATACCTCAGTTTTAGCTTCTGTGGTGCTGACTGACAGCTCACAGCTGACTTCTGACGGCTTTGAAAAGCTACCAGACCAAATTATGTATCCCTACGCCGAACCATATGATCTGCAAAAAACAAGTGTTTAGCAGCTGTCACTTCTGACAGTCAAAATTTAGGTATATACCTAACTGTTGACTGTCAGAAGTCAGCTGTGAGCTGTCAGTCAGCACCACAGAAGATAAAACTGAGGTATATATCAAAATCCATACTTCTGAACCACTATTCCCAGAGCCAAGTATGAGTGAAGTCAAAGTAATTATTAAGAAGTTAAAAAATATAAATCTCCAGGTTTGGATTGAATTCCAGTGGAGTTAATACATGGAGGTGATAAAATGTTAGTAATAAAATATCAGTCCCTGCTATGTTTCATATAGAAACATGAGGTATTACAACTAAAACGGAAGGAAGGTATTATAAAACCCATTTAAAAATGGGATATAGAACAAAGTGTAATAGCTATAGAAGTATCACACGTGTACCAACATGCTATAAAATGTTATCTTACATTAGGAGATTGAAGCCATGTACAGAAGAATTAATTAGTGATCATCAGTGTATATTTCGAAGGAATAAAACAACAATGGATCAAATTTTTCTATTTGGAAAGTATTAGGAAAAATGTGGGAATACTAGATGATGGTTCATAGCGATACATTGATTTTAAAATTTCCCATGATTCTGTTAAAAGAAACAAATTATATTAAATCTTAGTTAAGTTTGGGATAGCCAATATATTTGTGACGCTAATTGAGATATGTTTGACTGATACACGTGGTAGGGCAGGGATTGGCTGTTACGTATCAAAAAACCCTTTTCAAAATTCATAATCGGTTGAAAAACGGAAATGAACTTTCCTCGTTACTTATTAAGCTATCTTTAGAACATATTACTGTGTTAGATTAATGTAAAACAGTAGTAAGAGTGACATTAAACATTAAACATTAAAATGCAGCTATTAGGATAGACTTATCTTTGTTGGGTAACAGTAATGAAGCTGTTGTAAGAAATGCGTAAACATTTTTAGAAGCTAGTAAGGAAATAAGATAACAAGTGAAGGCTGAAAATACAACGTATATGATCACACAGAGAGCACAGATGGGAGATTACTTCAAGCACTATACCAATTGACTAAGTTAATGAGTTTAAATATTTAGGAAATAGTTTTAAATAGCATAAATTATATATGATTATTGATTGATAGATTATAGACATTAGGAAATTAATACATTTGGGAAATGCATGCTACTACTTGCTTAGTAAATTGTTGAAATCTTGCCTGCTCTCAAGAAATATCAAACTCATAACAGACAAAACAATAATGTTACCTGTTGTTTACTAGGGTTGTGAAACGTGGTATCTTACCCTACACGACGAAAACCAGTTTAGGGTGTTCTTAAACAAGGTGCTTATGAAGATATTTGGCGCAAAAAGGGATGAGGATTCTGGGGAGTGGATTAGGATACATAATGAGTAATATAACCTGTACTCACTACACGATATTGCTAGGATAATCAGGTCTTGTCGATTATGATGGGCAGGACATGAAGCACGAATGGGGGAATCTGGAACCTTGTTCAGGGTACTGATTGGCAAACCCAATGGAAAGAGACCATTGAGAAGACCTAGACTCTGATGGGAGGATAGCATTAGAATGGACCTGAAAGATATAGGGTGTAATGAGGTGGACTGGATGGAACTACTCAAGATAGGAATAGGTGGCATACTTTAGTAAGTGTGGCAATGAATTTTAGATTTCCTAATGCCATAGAAAAACTAAGTAAGTGTAATTATTTATGTTTTAAAATTAGATACAAAGAGCATGTGTATTAATTGAAGGAAATATAATATAAGAGCATTTAAGTTAAGTCTTCTTTATAAACGACATTAATTGTTCTATCATCAGGAGATATCAGTTACAGGTTGTTTCTAGAACTATCACGGGAACAAACAATGTGGTAAACGCTTGCCGCTGAGCTCAACGTCTGTCTCTTTCAGGGTTTGTCCTTGCACAGTGTTGATGGTCAACGCATCTAAACTAGAAGGGAAGGTCTGATAGGATCATGGGTATTCTTGGTGTCACTAAACATTTTCAGGGAGTCATGGCAGTAACCTCTATCATAAGGTTTTGCAGACCATTTATCTGAAAGTGGTTATCATTACATAGTTTAGATAGGTTAAAATTATGAAGAAAAATTGTGGTTTTCAAATTTTAATTGAAAAACGTGGATGGATAAACTGATTGGATCAAGAAAATTCGAGAATTGGACATATAAGTGTGAGATGGCGCTTCAAACTGATCCAAAATACATATATTAATATTACTAGGCGATTCATTTTCGGAGCTAGAATAGCTTGCTCCTGAAGCCATGAAAGAGGCCTGTTTAGCAGAAAGCCTATATTGAGATAAATAAAATGGACTAATTCCTAGATATCCTTGACGACGACGAATATTTGGGGGTTATTAAAGGACATTTTGTCTTCGTACTCTGCGAAGACCCATTGCCAGTTTCAGTAATATATTGCCAAATAAGTATAATTTTTCCTAGCATAAGTGGTTGCACATGTTGGTTGACCGAGAAAGTCTTACAAAGACTGGGCATATGTAGGTTTTTCAGACAGGTGTTGATTTCGTCGGCTCTAGTGACTCTTGTAACTACTGGTTCCTAGAAGATCTTGTCGGAAGTCCCCTGATAACAATACGGTGACGCCTTCTATGAGTACATTTCTACTTCTGAGATATTTCAGAGTTTATCTAGATCTTCAATTGATGTTTTATACGACATTGTACTCTCATTTCATATTATAAGAGATTATTTTTCAGTTATTTGTTATGAAATTTGGCTTCGTTATGTTCCACACACAATTTAGTCGCTAGAAAAATACAAAGGTAATTTTATGTTGCATTCACTGTTCTTCTCCCTTCTATTAATAAAACCACTGCAAGGACAAATATCCCTCAAACCTTAGTTATCCGAGAATAAATTAACGATAAAAATATTTTCTTTACCGCCTGTCATCTTAAAGAACATTTTTCCTTCTCAGTTTGTTTCACGTGTATTTAAGTAATATTATATTTAGGTTTTATATTTGATACATTTTTTTCTATTAATATAGAAGCATTAATGGAACAAGTCAAACCTCCAACTCCTAAATTGTCTTCATCTTCCAAAACATCTGCTAACAGTGGCATCTTTTCTTCCTCAGTACTATAACCTGAACTCAAACAAGACATGCTGGAGAGCGCCATCATAACTAAGTTCACTGGAGCAGACCAGAAAGAAACAACACTGAATTCTGGAATGAAAGGAGGGACCATGGCTTAGCTTAGCATTCTGTGTGTATCGGCCTTTAGGCTCTAATAGCGACAAGAGCACGCGAATGAAAACAAAACAAACGAATTAAGCGCACCGTGTGTATGCGTCACATATCCGAGCTATTTGACCGGTCGGTTATTTCACGGACCAAATATTTATTATAGAGCAGATCACTTATTAATATAGCATAATACTGGAGCAATAAACACTCCCAATAGAGATGGACGATATTTAACTGACGGTGATTTTTTCACCGTTACTCCTTGATCACCGTTACTCCCATTGACTGAATCTCAAAAGTATCAGTGATTGAGATATCGGTGATCGGTGTTTAGAGATACTCTCACCAGACGGCGACAGCTGAGCATTCCAGTATGAAAGTTACGAGCGTCACTGACAAGATATCAGTTGGCGTCTGGCGATATGGTGACCCGAAGGTACGGGCAATAGCGGTCTATATCCTTAATTCGTATGTTTCAATAAATATTCTTTGAAAAAAGATCCTCCACTTAATTACTTTGTGGTGGCGAACTCTATCTCCTTAAACTTTTCAATACAATAACATGTTGGATGTTTCTCAAATTTACTTTTCTAAACCAAACATAATAATTATATACAATACAGCGGGTATAGTTGATATTAATAAACATGATAATTCACATTTTATAAAGCAATATTGTTAGTAATATTCCTCAAAGTTAGTCTTTGTTCTTAGTCCATTGATTACCAACGTAATTTTTTTTCCCCCGTTTAACAAAAGTAAAGTTGTTATTTATTAATCTCTAGATACTGGAAAGTTGGCAACTCTGTATTTTTATCTACTAATAGTAAAGGGCAATGACTGGGGCAAAATATCGATACAGCAACACACTGAGACCGTGAACAAATATCATTCGACAAAACACTGTGACTCTCAGTCACCGTGAATAATCACTGCTATAAATCACTGATATCTTACAATCACGGTCACGGTAATCACTGATATTGAAAAATCATGGTTTAGCACATCCCTAGCCCCCAAGTCCACACGTGGGTGAATCTACAGTAGCCCCATGGCTTCTTTGGTGCTGACTGACAGTTCACAGCTGACTTCTGACAGTCAACAGTTAGGTATGTGCCTAAATTTTTACTGTCAGAAGTGACAGCTGCTAAACACATGTTGTTTGCAGATCATATGATTCGGCGTAGGAATACATAATTTGGTCTGGTAGCTTTTCAAAGCCGTCAGCTGTCAGCTGTGAGCTGTCAGTCAGCACCAAAGAAGCCATGGGGCTACTGTAGCTAATATAAGAAAGGTGTAAAAGGAACACAAAGCTCAACCACGAGAACCGAAACTTCTTCGTACTTTTATTTCTTAGGATACTCTGTTTGTAATTCAGGGATATCGTTCTGACAATTCTTCGAGGTTCAGGTGACTAAATATAGAGAGAGTAACAAGTGAATAGGTAGAGCAAGAGAGAGAGTGAATGGGTGATTGTTGTCAAACTAATACTGTAACAGGAGGTATTGTCCTGGCTGAGGACAGAGGAAACAAGTGAAAGGAAACACATAGTTATTAATGTTCAGCATCCCCATTACAACCACCAACTGTTTGCTTTCGTTTATCAAATTATTACAGCAAATAATACATAAACGGTATGATAAAGTTACACATAAATTATCACTCCCATTAATTAACGGGCCTTTCATTGATGTAATAAATTGAAATTTCGTTGACGTAACAAATGGGGTAAATTGATCTTTGCTAGATTATCTGTCATTTGATGTATCTTTTAGTGACCATTTTGGAACTTTTAGGGTTCAACCATTCGTGCTTATTTCTAACCAACTGTAACTACGTAAAGGGGAAAAAATTAATGAGCTAATTAAAAGTGCTGTCCACAAACTAGCCGAAGAGTTGAAATTATACACGGCGAATAAATTTATTGACTTTATATAAATACCTAACCAAATATCAAAATTTTTTATTAGTGAATTGGAAGGGTCTGTAGCACAAGCGATCGAGCTTATAAAAAAACTCAAATATATATTTTATTTTTTATTTTTAGCGCAAGGTCCTACTACCTGATTCAGGTTGTACGCATATGTACTAATAACGCTAATTTTATATGGAATAGAAAGGTTGAATTTAGAGGAAATGTACACATCATTTACATGGAGGGAGTATGGAAAACTATTCCGGAAAACCACGCTACAGTACACCCAACTGGTATTTGAAGTCCGATCCCCTGTCATCGACAATCTAGTCTAGTGCCAGAATGACACCTTGGATGACACATATGTTATTACAGCAATTCCTTAATTAATCTTTTTATTGTTAACACAAGCATTTTAACCTTTGACCTAGATAACCAGTTCTAAGTATTATTATAAACAATTATTTTAATTTTGTGGACTATGTTATTAGTTAAATTTAATTTTAATCTTACATATGTATTTATTTATTAGCTATTTCCTATGTGAAGCTTCACAAATTAAGTACCTGTCAATTATCTAATTTTCTATCAATCCCCTTTTTATCAATCTTATTAAGTGTATTGTAAATGTATAAATATTCCTTGTTCACTTTTCCTTAGGCTCTTATTGGTAAAATTGATCATTCATATAATTAATTGGTTTGATCCTTAATCATGTGGCTCCATTCTAGTCAATTGACAAGTTACATTTCTTGTTATGTATTATATTCTCTACAATATTCTGTCACCGCTTAGTGGAATCTTACACAATCTACAATTTTACCTTTTTATGAAATCAATTCTGCTATTTAACAATCAAGAGGTGATTCTCGGTAAGGTGTTTGTGTCTGTGTAATTAATTTAATTTCTTGATTTAACAAATCTCTCTTTGAATAAATTAATTCCTTGTTATCTCCATAAATTTATATCTTTTAATGGAACAATTGATTTAATTTCTTGATAACAATTTCTCTTTGAATGAATTAATTCCGTGTTATATTCATAATTTATATTGTTTAATTGACTAAAGAAGTGTAACAATCAATTAATTGCCATTCTACCAAGGTACGTTCCTTATAATATTAACAATGTCGAATGTCTTGAAGTGATATAAAACAAACATTTATTTTTAAGGTGTAAAACATTAATTAATTGATAGTACTCAAAGCCTAAAATATTTGTCTCTATACTCGAAAACAAAACATATTTATAATTAACTGTTTCCAGTCTGATATATATAGTCCCAAAATGTGGGACTGCTTCTTTCACTGTTGCGATATTTTGTGTAACATTTGGTAATCAATTTGGACAACCATCCCAAGATGTGTGACTGCTTCTTTCACCGTTGCGATATTTTGTGTAACATTTGGTAATCAATTAGTGACAACCCATCCCAAAATGGGGACTGCTTCTTTCACCGTTGATATTACGTTACTCATTAGTCCATTTATAACACTATCCAAAAGGTTAGTAAAATTGATAACATTAATCATTATCGTGAAAAATTATTTTTTCTTAGTACGCGTCTTATACCCATTCGAACATTACGCTGAAACACAATTAATTAGTTATAGGTAATAGCTTCTCTCCTATGTTTCTGCTAGTACGTGATCTGTTTTAATAACTTTCAGATTGTGATGGTATAAAATATCACAAGCTATCATATATTTTATATATAATGGTGATAGATGCATCTATATCATATTCTTTAAAATTAAAAAGGACACCTGGATAAGGGAAATGACCCCGGGACCATTGACTTAGTACGTCAATTTTTTAACCACTGAGATATCCAGGAGTCGTTCCGTGCTCAGGGTCATTCTTCACTCATATTTTAAGGCAGAGTCTGTGATGGACATGTGGAAATTGTTATATACATAAGAACTATCAATTATTATCACGAGCTATCAGATAACGCCGCTACCTTCGACTCAAGCGGATTTATGTTGCCAATAGATCAATGACAACTGTACAGATGCACATATCATAACGGGTTAATATTGGTTTAGTTGACACGTTGTAATTTAAAACTCCCATGTCATACTTTTTAATGAAACACTTTTACAGTTCTAGAATGTAATGTTAAAAGTTTATAAAGGTGAATATTTTATATTGGTTTAAATGACCATGCAAGAGAGAACGTTTATTCAACGAAACAGTTTTAATTTGTTTATGTTTAGTTGTTTGTTTTGCTCAACATGCCATATGCACACTTTTGTAGCTACTACGCTTTTACCTCGTCAAAACGAGATTAAATATTAGTTTCAATTTTTAATGGTACAGATTTTTGACATGACAACACAGTAACTGTCTGTCCATCGCAGATGTGTATTTTTTTATTATTTTTTATTCAGCCTCCCCCGAGCTACCGGTGAGAACGCCTATTCTCCGCCGCAACACCGTACAAATCAGGTTAGCACAATCGTGTTGGTGCCGTCCGTTGTATTTGATCGAAAAGTACACACAACTCCCGCACCGGTCCGCCACGCCGTCACAAAGGATACCAACACAAAAACACGAAATTTACCCGCCCGCAGGCATCAATAATACATTGCAGCGATCGCACTTCAAAGCAGACGTCAATTTAGCATACCGGGAAAACATGTAGTGTACGAGTATGTGAATACGTCCTATATGTTCAATCACCGTTAGAACGTCATTAGAGTTTGTTGGCTGACATAGTCACTAGAATAGTATCAGGAGTAACTCCTGTTAGGTAAGTTTGTCTTTTATATCATATTACATCAAGCCTAAATACAGACATATTTGGAGGTGAATCATATTTTTATTAAATAAGTATCAAATACAAATTGTATAAAACAACCAATCGTATTATAATTTAAAAAATGAGTATGTTAGTGTTCCTAGATCTCTGGAAGAAGGGTGATTAGTCTACAAGAGGCATGTCAAACTTATTTTGTACTGCAGGCCGCATAAGAAAAATGACATTATGTTTAAAAATAAATAAAATAAGAATTTTCTCTAGGATTATTTTAAGCACACAGTGCTGTCTAATAGCAGATATTATTTTGTTTATATAAGTAAATCTTTACATCCATCACAGCTTCCAGTCTGTGGCCTGGGTCAGTTTATCAGTCAAGCCAAATATTTTCCTCTACTGGATTGCTAGGACTTTCGTAGCTTCATATGTTTTATAATCCATCCTAATACTGAAACAGGCACAACATCCAGTCCCCGATCGTTAGTTCATCACTGTGAAAGGGTAAACCCACATTTCAAGAATGATACATTTTTTCGGTCATGCCGGGAATTAAACCCGGGACCCTTTAACCCAGTAGACAGACACGCTACTGACTGAGCTAATGTGAATGATTTACATACGTAAATCTACATGTTATATTTAAAATAAAAAATATTCCAAAATAAACATATTTTATAACAAGATGTTTCATAATATAATGTAAACATAAAAAATTAAACATCAAAAATAGAAAATACAAAAATAATAAAATCATAATTTCGTTTCATCTTTAATAACCCTTGGTATCACCTTCCAGATAGTAAATCACAAAATTTGGTAGAATTACTTAAGCTAATGTAATTTCCAAATTGAAGATAGATGCTGATCACTGAGCGATATACCTAATGTCTGTAATTTGTCAATTCAGTAGAGTAGCCTCAAATTTGATATTAATGAACTATCCTGTTTTCTTAAATTATCGGCTATTTAATGGATTCTGCTAGCTAGAGGATTTCAACTTAAACTTATAATTTTAAATGTTGTTATTTATTCTGGACACAACACTTCCACTGTTTTAATCAAGCATTCGTGAATAAATTCCCCTTCGGTAAATGGTTTTAATTTACATGCGACTAAATGTGATATTAGTTAACTAACTTTTACAGCAGCTACACTTTTTGCAACAGGTTTGATAAACACGATTTGTTATTTTTAAAGAAATGATTTCAATTCTTCCAACTACTTTCCTCGCAGCTTCGCAACGTATTGGTCATAGTTTAATCTGTGTGTTTCTATCATAGTGTCGTTTAAAATGGTACTCCTTACAAACTGTAATAGAATTCCTACATATCAGGTATAATATTTTACTATTCACTTGGATTTATCTTGAAAACTACGATTTTCTTCTTCGGTAGAACTTTTTTAAATCATACTGGTGGAAATATGGTGGTCGAGTCCACGGCCTCGGTGGCGTAGTCGTGTTGAGCCAGACCACCAAGGACGGGGAGATCGAGGTTAGAATCTCGGTCGGGTGAACTGGGGGTGGTTTTTCCTAAATGGTTTTGCACTCTCCCTCCACGCAAGTGCGGGTTCACTTCCTCTAAATTCAACCTTCCCAATTCATAATCAATTAGTGTAATTAGTACTTAAGCGTATAACCCGAACGGGTAGTAAGACGCGGTGCTAAATTAAAAAAAAAAGAGGTCATGGATTGAATTTCATAACGTTTACTTTCATGTTTCTATAATAAATATTTGCTACAGAGCTACTACTTGACTAGTTTTGGCAGTGGACTTATCTGAATAGGAAGATAAGGCCGCAGCCACAAAGGACACAGAGCTTTCATTACAATAACATCCCGTAGGGAGGACTTCTCAGTAGTTATCCAAACTGTAAATATGTATGAATGAAGTTACACACGTGCAGAAACCGTGGAACATTATCAGTCCAAAATACCAGTGATAAATACTTATTTTATTTTATTATATAATTTTAATTTTTCTTATCTTCAAAGGTCAGAGGGCCAGCCACATAACCTTTGATGGCAGGCCACGTGTTTGACATCCTTTGTCTATAATGAGGTTTATCAGTTTGTAACCAGACACAAGTTAGTTAAACCCCCTCTGTCTCCTCATGCCTACTGATCTTGTTAACTTCCTATACATTATTTTAGTCTTACTTTAAATATTTGTGGTTCACTAGATCCTACAACCCAACCTGTCCAGGCTTTTCGTGTACCTATACTAGTAGGTAATGTATGAAACCATTAGAACCTAGAAGAAAAGATACCCGCAAATGTTAGGAAGTAAAGTTAGAAGCTCTTTGTGAAAGTACAGAATGTTTCACTCGCTCTTTGCCCCTAAATTTTACTTATAGCTTTCAAAATAACGGGTGCAATTCAATGAAATTTGCTATGGACATACTTTGGTGTATGCGAAGCATCGCGACGGAAGGACACGAGGGGCGGCGCTACTCTTTAGCCAGTGTGTGGCACCTGCTTGAAATGAAGACCGATTGCGCGTTCGCTGTCCTCGGCCGTTGGTGTGACACATCTGACAGTGCTGTTGTTGTTACGGGATCGTCAACTGTCAGAGTATGCAGCGGTACACAGTGGAACAGCCCGTGTTTATTGTCCGCACGTACTGGAAAACTGCGCCAACAAAGGCGTGCCAAAGACATTTTCAAGTGCAGTTTGGGGTTCAAAAACCACCGACAAAATTCTCCATTCAGTATCTGGTGAATAAATTGAAAATCACGGGAACATTGTTGGATGTCCAATTGTCCATGAAGGAGGACTTCCAAAACTGCCAGAAACAACTGTGCAGGAAGTTAAAAACAGAATTTTGGCCTCCCCACAGAAGTCCTTGAGTAAACTGTTGCAGGAAATGGGGGCTTCCCCAAGCACATACTAACGAGCAGTGAAAAGAGCAAAGCTGTATGCATAATGTGTTACAGCTACGCATGAATTGAAAACTCCCGACAAACATAAGAGAGTCAATTACTGTCATTGGTTCCAGCAGTTTGTCAATGCACATCCAGTAATAATAGGCTACACGTTGTTCTCCGACGAGGTATGGTTCTACCTGAGTAGGTACGTCAATAGCCATAATACCCATATGTGGGCTAATGATAACTCTCACAGACATCTCTTCATGATGAAAAAGTACGGGTGTGGATTGCTTTGTAGTGGTGCCGCATTATTGGCCCCATCTTCTTCAATGAAACGATGGATACCGAAGTTTATATGGACATCTTCCATGCATTTGTGAATCAGTTGGACGACGAAGAATTCCATACTTGCTATTTTCAGTAGTATGGTGCCACCTTCCACGCCTCTAATGTCAGCATAGCTGAAATTTTTGAAGATTGTGTGATTTCTAACAGAATTTGGCCACCTAGGTCACCTGACCTTACACCCCGGATTTATTCCTATGGGACATGCTAAAAGAAAAAGTGTTTTGCAACCAACCACGGATTCATATGGAACTGCAAAAAAAAAATCGACGGGAAATTGAGCCTGTGACTCCCGATGTGTTGGTGAATACCTTCAATAATATGGAGAGGCGTGTGCAGGCATGATTTGATGCAATGCGCCCACTTTCAACATTTGCTATAAGATCATTATGTTTCTCATACACCAAGGTATGTCTGTAGCGAATTCATGAATTACGTCCATTATCTGAAAGCTATAAGGGAAACTCAGGAGCCGAGAGCGAGTGAAACATCCTGTACTTGAAATACACTATCCAAATACTTGATCCAAAATATATATCCCCATTCACAGCAAGACAGATTAGACGAGACATACGCCTTTTTCTTGTGTACTCACCGGTATGGATTACGTTTAGTTTATAGCTATTACTTATTTAAATTGAGTGATATGCTCTACTTATCACCAGACATGATTTGGGTAGTCAAATCTCTAAGATTACAGGGAGAAGGACATGGAGTGCAAATGGAAGAATAAAAAACCATGATCAAGGAATTGACTAGTAAACCAAATGGGAAAAGACCATAGGAAAGAACTATACGCAGATGGGAGGATAGCATTAGAATGGACCTGAAAGAGATTGGGTGTATTGAGGGGGACTGTATATAGTTATCTCAAGATAGAAATAGGATTTAATGAGTAGACAGGATAGCACTATCTTAAGATAGAGGTAGGGTGTAATAAGGGAGACTGGATAGAAATAGTTCAAGATAGGGATAGGTTGTAATAAGGCAGACAGGATAGAACCAGCTCAAGATTGGGATAGGATGTAATGAGGATAGATAGGATAGAGCTAGCTCAAGATAGGATGGGGTGTAATGGGGTGGATAGGATAGAGCCAGCTCAAGATTGGATAGGATGTAATGGGGTGGACAGGATAGAATCAGCTCGAGATTGGGATAGGATGTAGGCCTAATGGGGGGATAGGATAGAACTAGCTCAAGAAAAGGGTTATGTTGCGTACCTCTTTTTTTTACTGTGACAATGAACTTTCGAATTCCTAATTACATAGAGTATGTGAGTAAATGGTAATGGTTAAAGAGTAAATTTGTATAAATGGACCATGTTTAGCTTGTCGAGAGTACAGTAAAACCACACTGAGTCTTACATGTGTAGAAACTCCCTCGGGCTGTTTACCTCGACCTAGCCATCAACAGACTTAGCTATCTAGACCACTCGTGAATTATGGGGTATAGTAGAGTGGGATACTGATTGGGAAAATGTAATTCCAGATCGTCCTTCTTACCAAAGTCCTAATACAGTGGTCAGCTATTACTTGCATTAGAAGCACATCTAAATAACTCTAACGAAAATAATATAAATTATGGAAATGTTAACTATATCTTTAATATAGTCTGGTTTGGTTTTCCTGTTAACTTGGAGTTGAGATTCTAATACTATCTTTATATTGTAAGGGTTTTTTCCTAAAAGGTTTTAAACTTTTTTTTAAATAAGTGACATATATTTATAGTATATTTTGACACACTCCTCAGATGCAGAGAGGGACTCATCCAAGACCTCCACGACCGACTCTGCTACCTGCTGTAGGCAATGGACAGTTTAGATATAACCATCCACCCCGGAACCATCAAGAACAAGGAGGCCAGTTTCATCACACCACTTTAATCGTGGAGCCTAGCAGCCATCATTGCCCTATTGAGGTTGGTATGGCATCAGAGTTTGTACCCCAGGATGAGAGTCCAAGTGGAGATACACAAATCACCAGGAGGAGGACGATGTCATGGGAACAGCAACAGGGATACCCAAGGGAACAGCAAGCGCCTACTGCACCCTCATACCCTCACCCTCAATTGACATGGAGCGAGAGAAGAGTGAGCAGAAAGGATAAATATAACTGGTTCGCTGTGTCCGTGCTACAGAATATGGACATGGTGCACTCCGAGGGCTTTTCGGATAGCAGGTGTGTGTTCAGCGGGCAACATATATCATGAGGAAAGATGTGATGGCAATATTGTTAGATGAAGCTGGGTCGTCAAACAAGTTTACCTTAATATAAGAGGTAAAGGTGAACTCAAGGAACTACCCTGCATCATTGTGAAAGAAATAATTAGAGCTCTAATACTGACACTGAATTTTAATATATTCGGATATAATCTTAATTTCAGCACCAAAATCATTGAATGCATATAAGTTTCCCAAAACCGTAATAGACCTGTGAGTACAATATACCCAGAATGTGTTGTTAACCCAGACTACAGAAGGGTACAAGTTTTGTTAAATAGAGTAACTACCCATAGAGAAAATCGAATCACCCTACTTAGAGGAGTGTATCCAATACGTTAGTCCTATATGCCTATAAGTAACCTTAATAGCAAAAAAAAAGTGTTTTAAAAAATAAATAAAATATTCCTTCAATTCCTAATAGTAATCTCAATAATTCCAAAGTATCAGTCATGAACAAAGTGGCATTTGGTGAGAAAGCTTCTAAATGAAGAAATCGAGTCACCATCAAATGTTACTATGCTCATGACCAATATTCAAAGAACTGTTCAGATTATTATGTTTAGAATATCAAACTAAACGTAGCTACTAAAGCAGTAGCTATTCTATTAATTGAATCCAAAAATAAGTGTTATTGAAACTGCAGAAATACTGGCTACCTCACCTTTTCTTCCATCCCATCTTAAGTGAGAATATATCCCCACTCTCAATTGAGTTAGAGGATAGAATCATCACAAAATATATATATTTTTTACAAATGTCTGTACGTAAAAGTATCAGATAATTACATTTTAAAAACTGTAATCTGTCGTGGATCTCTTGTGGACTCGTTCCTTGCCAAACCTCCTGCTAAAGACTTATGTCAAAGCGTTCTCCATCAATATTGTAACTGTCTGTACGTCATTTATGTTGTTGTTCAGTTGAATGATTTGCTCGCTGGAGTGTGGGCTTCCTCGGAAACTACTGGAGGGAGGAGGGGGGGAGGCTGAACCAATTGATGGAGAGAAAATTAATTGAGGGAAGGCACACAATTATTGTAGGAGGTTTGTTTCAGACTAACGAAACATGGTCACTAACAATAACACAACCAATTAGTTATTTAGTAGAACCAAAAGACTTAACACTAATCACAAATCGTACAGCTTTATATTTATAAAAAATATGGTTTTATCAGAGCTCAAGTTATTTGTAGTATTATATAAGCCTGTGTGACACAGGGGAACTAAACTTGAATGATTAGGAAGTCAACTTATCTTTTTAATATAAGCTGAAAAACACAAACAAAGCTCAGCGGTTTTTCTCACTGTACAAAATGTGAAGCCCGTAGTCTGCATTATTCAAATCAATGAAACCGTTTTTTAATTTCATGAAAATCCTTTTTAAAAATGCCAATCAAACTACAATAAAATATCAATAAATAATAATTGAAATAATTGAACAATATCTATTTCATTTATGTTTCTTAGTGGTTCTATATCTTTATTAATATATTATTATTATTATTATTATTATTATTATTATTATTATTATTATTATTATTATTATTATTATTATTATTATTATTATTATTATTATTATTATTATTATTATTATTATTATTATTATTATTATTGATAACAAGTATAAAGATGTAAGATGGGATTATTGATATAATTACAGTATAAATTGATATTGAGGTTGTTAAATTAAACTTTAATATAATATTATATTAACGATTAAAATAAAAATTAGATTTTAATAGATTTTCTATATTTAATGTAAATCCTTATATTTAAATAAATATAATCAATTTTATATTAAAGTACTATCCAGATTAATAATAGGTTTTTATATTAAATAAATAGACATTAACCCTCATTTTATAAGTTCAAAAAATAAAATGGGGGTTCTTTGTCCCGTGGTCTATACTATAATTATGAAAAGCTTATTTCTATGTCATCTAGGGGCTTCTGAAGGGTGTGGAGGGACACACACATTAGGAAATTATATTATAGATTATATTTGTTTTGAGCCTCGTTTCAAAAGTTTACCCTTGGTTTACCTTGAAAGATGGCAAGCTGCTCTAATGGTTCTACTATGGTGCAACCCGCCTCGGTGGTGTAGTTGGCTAACGCGCTACTCGTGTTGAGCCCAACTGCCGAGGACGGGGAGATCGAGGTTTCAATCTCGGTCGGGTGAACTGGGTGTGGTTTTTCCTAAATGGATTTACATTTTCCCTCCACGCAAATACGGGTTCACGTCCTCTATTCAACCTTCCCAATTCCTAATCCATTAGCATAATTAGTACTTAAGCGTATAACCCGAACGGGTAGTAAGACGTGGTGCTAAATAATAAATAATAAATACTATGGTGCAATTTATAAGATAGGGCCATAGTGTAATCCATTAAGGTGTGACTTCTATGGAGGCCGATATATTCTCATAAACATTATGAAATATTGTTTTTACTCAATTAAGTTTATTTTTTAACAATTTATATTTAAATATTTCGAAACAATCAAATTAATTAGAGGGTCAACCACTTCATAAGTTCAGTCTTAGCTATGACAAAATATGTTTTCTTTTTTTCCTTCTTTACTCGTTCTATGAAGCTTATATTGTCTTATTATAAATTGTATAATTGAGGGGGTAAAACCCCCCTTTGGAACCCTCATCCAATATATGAGCATTAATCTCCCCGTCATTCCAGTTTATTGCAGTTTAACGTTTATATTTCGTGAATTTCAGTGTGGGTGGGATGTTTCCTTGGCAGAGATTACAATCCTATTTATTTTAATTATATCAATTAAGTGTAAGGCCCAAATAAGTCTTCTAGTAGTATTTATTTAATAAAACAATAGAGTTAGAACTAGCTTTTATTCTGTGGAAAACTATCTTACCAGTTTATTGTGTAGTCAATTATCATTATTTAGATATATTTATTTATTTTTAGCACTGCGTCTTACTACCCGTTCAGGTTATAGGCTTATGTACTAATTATGCTAGTGGTTTAACGATGTTGCTGGTAGGAGGGTACAAAATTCACCCGCCACTCGGAAAAACCGATAGGTCAGCTTTTCAGTGATATGGTTTCAAATGCAATAATTTCTCATGCTGATGGCGGAGTGAACGAAGGAACTAGACCAGTGGTTTACAACCTGGAAGTTGCGACCCCATTAAGGCTCGTGGCATATTTGGTGTGGGCTCGCATCGCTTGTTGAGGTTATAGTTTTATGTTTACTTTTTAAATTCGTTATTACTATAGGAAGGTGCAAAATTCAAATACAGTAGAAATGCAAGCGGTTAAAATGACAAAAACTGTTTGGTTACTAATTAGGTTCCTTTTGGTTAACTAACTCAGACAGCTGCTTGTTGACTTAGTTTGCTGTAGTAGTCTTGTGTTTAGGTGAGTAGCGTTGCTATCATAGCTTTCTAAACACCCAGTGGGCTCGTTGATTCTCTTTTGAGACATCTTAGTTGCATTCATATTAATAGTATATATATGTATATAAGTAGTTTATAAGAATGAAATTAAAGACGTGGGCTTAACGTTACGCTCATTTGGTTTAACTTATGAGGTCAGGATTCATATTCTTACTAAGAGTTCTGGGATTGATTTTCCCAAAATATTTTTTTATTCTCTCTCCTCAAAAATTCAGGTACAATTAATCTAAATTCAACCTTCTTCATCACTAACACATCAGCGAAATTAGAACACGTGTTTATAACCCAAACGGGGAGTAAGACGCAGTGCATAGCCCTGATTAGTAAGATTAATAGAAAATTATAATTTAAAAGCCAGGATAGTTAATACATGTAGGTTATCAAGGGGTCGCAATGGTCTTAAAGACATAAATTTATGTCAAACTTGGAAAACGGTTGGAAACCACTGAACTAAACTCGCATTGCACCCATAATTTAATGTTCGAATTATACAAGTGCATTGGACGTGGTTACCCTAACAGAATTGTCAAATAATCTTCCCAGTTTCTCTCTACACACATGCGAGTGAATTTATTATGAGCTAACATTATTGCCCCTAATGCTAATAATAAATAAACACATAACGTCGGTCCACAAGCGAGCTTTACTGACCTAGCATCCACCGACTGTTGGACAAAGGGTGTCATGTAGGCAGCACAACGATCCCTCCAGGCGTCAAACTTCTCAGTTGTCCTCACAAGTCTGAGTCGACCCCTTAACAAACACACTGCTTTCCTCAAGGTCTGGAAGTGCTGGGGATCGAATCCTAGAAGAGATGCCTTCAAAATCAAAAACAAGGATAAGGGTTTGTAATATAAGCAGATGTAAGCATAGTAAACTGAAGCGTATTATAAATTCTGGTGAGTCCTATATTAATGAAAGTGGTAAAATAGTAACTAAAATGAAATACAAAGACTGCAACTGCACACGACCGTGTTAAATAAAATTTAATGATGATCAAAAGAATAATATCTTGGACAATTTCAACAATCATGAAAAAAAATATTGAATGTTGCATATCTGTTTGGTTTGATAGATACATTTCCTATCATCCGGCGTAGAAAATTCTACGCCATGAAAAGGAGGTTACAGAAAAACTCTATTACAGAAATTAACGCTGATAATATTGAGGATAAGAAAAAAGTGTTGTTCAAGTACTACATGACTTCTGATGGTAGATGAACATAGGTGTGCAAGTATGTTTTATTAGAATGCATGGCGTTGGTAAATCCAGAGTAGAGCACGTTGAAACACACAAAATAATAATAGTTACCACCTCGAGATCGAAGAGGTCTGCCTGAAGATTCCAGGAGCAAGAAAATTCCTTAAGAAATAAAGGCTACTATAAAAAATCTTATTGAACGTTTACCAGCACGAGATTCCCATTACACTAGGAGAGAATCTTCAAGAAAAGTTTTTAATCCAGACTTAACTGTTAAAATGATGTATGATATCTATCTCAATAAGTTTGATTCAGGGACGTCCACAAGTAATAAGAAAGGTGAAAACTACAGCTTGGGCCATATTCGAGCTGATGCATTTGCTGTTTGCGGCCAGCTCAAGAAGGATGTTGAGGATGAAAAAGATGAGGAAAAGAAGACAACCTTAATTTTAAAAAGGAGAGTTCATGTTACAAAGGCAGATACATTCTATGTTAATATTATTTAAAATGTATAGGAGTGCAAAATGACACTACACTTGAAGTTTTGTGTTTTGACTACCAACAAAACCTGCCTATACCAGTGATTCCAGAAGGTGACATTTTTTATTCTTTACAACTTTGGGTTTACAGCCAATGTTTTTACTCTGGTACCTCAGAGATCTCAAGAACGTACATTGTTGTTGAAATTAAAGCAAAAAAAAGCTAGGAAGACAATATCGTTCCTGAATGACTACATAAAAAACCATGTTGCGGCTACAGTGAATCGTCTTATTCTGATCAGTGATAATTGTGCAGATAAGCGAAAGAACATCTCCATGGTTCAGTTTGTGTCAGCTTTAGCGTTTTCAAGAAGATTTGAGGAGATCATCCATCGCTTTCCTGAAAGAGGGAACTCATTTTTCCCATACGATAGACAGTTCAGGTTGATCACCATTAAGAAAAAGGGAAAGGAATACATTTATATACCAAAGCAGTACTATTCTCTAGTGCAGGAAACTTCTAAAAAGTTCAAAGTTGTCAATGTCCAACAAATCATGGTAAAAGACTTTAAGAATTACCTGGATTCATTTATCAAGAACAATTTGAGGAGCACAGATTTTTAACCTTTTACTATTTAAAAATACAAGATATTTTCTTACAAAAGGGATAATATCAATGTCAGAATATCTGACAGCCTGGAACTGAGTTATCTTACGTTCAGTGCACACAAAAAACTATCAGTGAACCCAGTCACTGTTGATTTTAGTTGTGCTCCTAGACTCTAGAACACACCTGTGCAAATGAACCGAAAGAAAATTGAAGACGTTATGAAGATTTGTGAGGGATTTGTTCCGAGATTGTATCATTCTTACTACGTCAGGATGTTCCAGAAGATAACGGAACTAAGAAAGAGATGACATCGGGTGATGAGAATCACTCAAATGATGAACTTAATCAGTAGGAAACCTTGAGTGACTTATTTCAAGTTTGTAAAGTTTTAATTTACTTAATTTCTGGTTTAAGTAACTTGACTTTTTTAGAAATACATAAAAACTTAATTTTGTTTTATCAGAACCTTGATTGTAGACTAAGAACTTTACCTACTTTGCAAATAGCAACTAAGGGCTCTAGAACTAGTCTTAAGTATGGTAACAAGTTTTATTCAATAAAACAAGAAACACGTAAAAAAATTCAAGTTTGAGGTATTTTGAGTTTTTCCCAACAAATGACAATATCCATTTTCACTATTATTACAAACTATTTTCCTTTATCATAAAAATGAATGAAATTTTTTTTCAACATATCTATGCAACCTTTTTACCTTGTTTTTAATTATACCCCAAAAATGTGTAGCGTGACAAAATAAATTAGTCACAAACTAGAATGAGAATGAAAACCAAATAGCTCAATTTTTATTTTACAACATTGCTCATTAATGGAAGGAGATATAACCACTAAATATATTTTTATTTTATCATTATTAGTACAGAATCTCTAGATCAATTTAATTATTTTCATCAAAAGCTGAGAATGGGCAAAAACTTTATTTGCTCATATCTAAAAACTTACTTCCTTTTTTAAAAGTCCGGTTTTCACTCTCATGCCCTCAATAAGCATCACTGAATGGTTTAATTTGGCAGAGTTTGTAGGATATTCTCTTTCCTCTTCAATAATTTTAAATGAAGAATGGATGTGAGGTTGATTATCATGTGGGTCCTAAAATACTTGCCTCGAATATACGAATAATACAGATTTGTTTTACTTTTTATTCAAAAGTATTTTATAACTTAATATGTCTATCCCCTCTCCCACTTCCAAAGAGCTCCTGGAGCCCTAGCTTACACTTTCTAAAACTACTGGATTTGATTTCTTGTATTCATACGCAAAGTAGGTTTTTTTATAAACTATGTGCGGTGATTAAAACATTGTATAATTTATTTTTAAAATAGGCCTATGGTTTTATGAATAGAAAAAATACTTATTCAACATGTATTTAAACTTAGAAATATTCTTGTAAGGCCAACTAGTTTTATGATTGGAAGGTTAACCTCAGACTTTGGGAGCTCTTTGTAGACAATATTTAGTTTGTGTCCAGTGTATACATCTGTAGCTTAATATTTAAAGTTTGAGAATGAAAACACTCACTGGTATTAACATGGAATAGTTAAGGGAGGTTTAGGGGAGATAGGGATACTGTAAAAAAAATTGCAATCTAATCTCCGTGCCAGTTACTAAATAACAAAATTATATTTGATTTAAAAATATCCCATGTTGACCTTCCTACCACGTTCTTATTTTATGCCTACTGTACATTATGTCCAAGAAATCCATCGATACAGATACCTGCTTAAATTCTGAACAGGTGTTAAGACGTGGTGATAAAAAAATAATAAAAATAATCACTCATAAAGAATAATCCCTTCATCATTTTAAACAGCCTCTGGGGTCATCCAGGCTTTAATATTTGCCTTAGTTGAGAACCTCCCCCCCCCCCCTCCGTTTCAAAGAAATTCCTCCCACCTAAGAACAAAAAATAATTTAAGTGAAACGAAATGATATAAATTATTGTAGAAAAACATTGGAATAAAGAGTATCAAAGTTTAACCAAAGGGGAAAAAAAAGACACTTAAAAAAATAAAAAAGTAGCAACACGGCTCTCTTAGTTTTTTGTCACTAGAAGTGGTTTATTTTAATTGTTGCGTGTCCAGAAGTTATACGTTAGTTTTTGAGTTAATTTACTAATTAGGTTTTTCGTCTGCCTTTACAAAATTTTCTAGCTTACCGGGAAGTGTTTTTTAATTGTCGCTCTGGTAATGCCATGCATTAAAAATGGTAGCATACAAATAATCTTATCTAGGTGGCGTTCAAGTATTGTACGTAAGAACCTTTACGGGGCGAAGGGGTATTCAAGCTTTACTTATTCTTTACGTAATACCTGAACACCCCCTAATCAGTATCAGTAAATTCAAATCAATGAGTTTACTGTTTATAAAGTTCAAAATAAGTACGTAATTCTAAGTACAATATAATAAATGTATTATTCTAAGGCTCTGATATTGGATAGGAATGCTGGAAAGCCAAACCACGAAGGCTAGGGTTACCAGTCTCATAGTGTCCTGACTTGGTAACGAAATATAAAACACATTATTGTTAGTTTTTTCCATTAATAAATAGGCCTATCTTTTCTTTTGCTAATAAACCCACGTGTTAGAGCAGTTACTCTTCTTACAGACCGTCGTTTACTTGATAAATAACGTTTCCTCTTTGGGTTTTTATGTTTCACCATTTTAACAAGTACACTAAGCACTATTACTCTTGAAGCCAAAGCAAGAGAAGAAAAAGGGGTGGAAAGAAAATGAGCCGTTCACCCTGAAAAGTAGCTCGTCTGCCTGTCGATGACACTTTCCCTCTTTCGCTGCAAAGTAGACAGCCTCACTCCACTATTTGCACCTGCACAGCATTGTGTTCCATTTATATATTCTATTTTTATCGTTTCCTATTCTAGATAGACATATGCTTCAATGGACTTTTTTATACTACATCATAGCAGGAAGAGTCTACCAAGCCATTTTCGGGTAGAAACCAAATATCCTAACTTAAGTTAAAAAAAATATGTTTACAAAATAAGTATTTCACATTAAAAAAAAATTGACTCTGGTAGAATATTTTTGGAATTATTTAAGAATGTATTATGTTTGTTTTAATGCTATATCTATAAAACTCGCCGAGTAAAACGTAAATGCATTAACATGGAAAACTCTATCTTGACATGCCGCTAAGTCATAGGTAAGGAACTTCACTACAGAGGCAGGTGTGGGCTTTAGTGCGGCTTCATCTCGACGCAGTGAGTATAGTGTTATTTTCATCTCCCAACCCCTTCACCCCCTGTTCAAGTGTCTCTGACTTGAGTCCTACTAGATATGGGAACTGCATGGCATCTGAAATCAGCTTATAGCGGCGAGGATGGCACTTCCTTGCCGTTCAACCGCAGAACTTGATGCCTTCGTCTTGCCAAGAGGGTGAGGGGAGGAGAGTTTTGTAACACTATGAATATGTTATATACGTGATTATTAAATAATGGTACTTATACCATTACTCTTGAAGACTCTTCACCCGTCCTGCACACTTAAACGTTCCCGTTCGACTGAAGAGAGTGCCGGTCAGGGCCAGCGTGGCATGTCATGTCAGATGACGTAATGAGGTCCACGCTACAGATGGCCTGAGAACCCAATAGAACGTCATGGATGCTTCCTTGAGATTCTACGACTAGAACCATCTAGAACCTTCTAGAGCCATCTTGGCCAGCTCCAGGTTTTCCATCTATTCTAAGCCATACTATTTGATATCCAACCCTAAATTTAATGATAGGTAGTTTACTGAAGGGCAAAAAGAGAAAAAAGAGATTTTCTCAAAATTCGCTCTAACAACTTTGATTAAATTTTATATCTAAAACACTGTTTATTGTTATAAACAAGTTGGAAATTTTCATTTTCTCATTAAAATGACTATAAGAGTACCTTACATGGGAAACATTTCCAATTTTGATCATTTCTCCGCAATATTTGAGATACAAATTAACTTACCATTATCAAATTGCAGTTCTATTAAAGATAAAAATCTTATATTAGAAATCTATATCTTTATAAAACCAATATTTTCTGAGCTTTACATTTTACACTGTACACTTTATAATTTGGGTCTTTGAAAATTAATTTAATTCTTATGATCTTTGGTGGACAAAAATATTCTTTTCTTAATTTCCTAGTTCCTAGTGCCACAGAGTAAGTAGCAGTATAAATTATTTCATTTACAATATTTGGTGTAGTGTTTCTACAACAATGTATAGACCTATTATTTCGTTTCACAAATCTTACGAGTTGTAAGGCTATTGGCCCTTTTCATTGGGCGTGGAGATGCAGAGCCATGGGAACAAACGGTTATCTTCAAAAATGTTTATTTTTTTGCAATTTTCTTTTCAGAAACGGTTTGTTCAAGAATTGAAGCATGTTGATTAAGCAATACTTTTTATACACACCCCTCCTCTATAATTCTAACAGTGATCAAATATCGATAAAATTGACATTTTTCAATAGAAAACTGTCGACTTCATAACTAAAAATAAGAAAATGTTACAATTAATAAACATAGATACATTATCTTATAAGGGGTGTTGAAAATAAAATTCCACTCTTTCTCGAGAAAACTGATATTTTCAAACGTATGATTTTTTCCACAAGACCTGTCCGGTAGCTAGCGCCATCTACTGTGTCTGTGATCCATCTGTTCTTGTTGGTGCGGAAGGATACTTTGGTCGGTTTTGAAGCCACGCCATGCCTTTCACCCTCCCACCCACCATCCCACAAAATAGGTTTAGACTTGCACTCGCCAGGGCCAAGAGCCTTAAGATAGAATAGGGAGAAAGTCTGTGCGGTGCGCAGTACCATTTATTTTATATATGTGCTCGTATTTGGGGCATAAACCAAGAATTAGCTTTTATCAGCCTGCGTCTTTATCGTTTGTCACATGAGCAATAAAATGGTTAGTGATTTTTCAGTTGAAGCAAATATTGCCAGACAAAATGTCACGTGCTTTATTATAACTAATTTTATGAGAATATAATGCAAAGACAAACAAAACAGAATAAGGATCTTCTTCTTTTGAATGTTAGTTCTCTTCATTCTAGTTCTCTTTATTCTATCTCTATTATTTATAGTTCTCTATGTCCTAGTTCTCTTCGTCCTAGCTCTCTTTTCCCTAGTTCTTTAAAATCGTCATCTGATCCCGTTGATTAACTTTCCCCAGAAGAACTAAATCAAACTTGTTTTGAAAAGACTAGCTTTTAGATTACTTTTTATTGACGTATTGATCGTGATAATTTTTAATAACATAAATAATTGGTGAAAAGGTACCAGTCTAGTCTAGTTTTGCTTACCACTGACTAAATGATAAGGGTTCAAATTTAAGCCAAGTGTTCTGAGATTGTTTTTATTTGTCAAGTTCCTTTCACGTAAGTGCGGGTAAATTTCCTTTATGTTCTAGCTTCCTTTAGTGCATATGTTCGGATAAATTAAAACGAATATTGAATACATATTATAACTGACCTAAATACACCATAATTATTTTATAAAACAATAGAATATTTTACCTTCTTTAATTGTTCTATTCAAAATACCATTAAGTCTATATATGTTTTGTTAATGTGGTTTTAGCTCGGTATATAGTCTACTATAGTCCAATTCTAATTAGAGACGCCTAATCGGACAGCTATACAATTAACTAGGTCTACTTCCATGTAGCCATACGTCAAATCTTGTGCTTAGCAGTTGTCACCCTTGATATCTACTATCACTAACTATAACATTACATTAATAAAATATTAAAACACTATTAATTTTGAACGTAAAAGTATTTGTTTGTTTTATCTCTTTCTATGAAAACTAAACTGTTTTAATCTACTTTTAATCGCACATATTTTCTTACAGTTTAAATAACAAGTTTTGAACACCCACAAAGATAGATAATTTCTTCCACATCTTTATTTAAATCTAATTTCAAGAATAGACAATTAGTTTTTAATGGTTTTCTTTTGGTGAATCTTTCTCAAATATTAATTAACTCGACTGCGTCGCTTCTGAGATTCTACAGGCAATTAGACTATTAGTTTCACTTCTACTACTTTAACAGTAGAATGTCTGGTGAAATTCAGACTAAATGTTGTGTAGTTAAATCAATATATGAGAAAAAGCATAATAGAAGACTTGAGTCAGGAATCCCTTGTTTCTATTCTTATCATGGAAAATATTTAGTGTTTTTTTCTCTCAAATTAAGATTTTCCGTACTTCCGCTGGGCCGACAATGATGCAGTATTGTCTTAAAATCCCTCTATCTCAAACTTTGTCCTTAAACTACAGTTTCATAAAGATGTCAAATGCCACCACTGAGTGGTGATCTCAATGTATTGTGTATAATATAAATAACTTTGTGTACAATTAAGGTGGTATGGAAGGGAATGCGAAAAAAAGTAAACGTTTTGGCAGTTTTTATGGCAAAACTTTTTTGGTCAAAATAAATAAACTATTGCTCCAGTACAAACATAAGAATATACTTTTCTTCACACAGTGATATCAACAGTTCCTGAATATATATCAAGGTGTCGTGGAAT
This sequence comes from Timema podura, assembly GCA_033556935.1. Lineage (NCBI taxonomy): Eukaryota > Metazoa > Arthropoda > Insecta > Phasmatodea > Timematidae > Timema > Timema podura. The sequence goes on from JAVRXN010000005.1 coordinate 58,086,869, forward strand.
TTATTGACAACTTTTTAGCTTCATTTAAAAAGTTTCTCATCTAATGGCTCTATGCTAATGATGAATATTCAGGAGCTGTTGATACATGTGAAGAAAATTAAACCATATGTTTGTACTGGTGCAATATTTGATTTATTTTGACCAAAAAATATTTTTTGCCATAAAAACTGCAAAATCACCGGCCTTTCCTATAGCGTCCCATTTCATACCACCTTAACACTTGTTCAAGTGACGACATTAAGCCCAACAGCAAGTCAAGAGTTTACCGTGTTTCTTAAAGCAAGTAATTAATCAACGATCTCACACATCTATCACAGACTCTGCCGAGCTTTGGATGAGTTCTAGACAGCTTTGTGATAGAGCTAAGTCAAAGGTCCACGACTCGAATCTCGTGCCAAATACAATTGACCAACTAACCGGCCCTGTGGTGTAGTTGTCAATGCACCTGTCTACAATCATAGGAACCCGAGTTTGATTCCCGGCTGGTACCTTGGTTATTTTTCCCAGAAGGGGAGTCACCCCAACGTTCACCAGGGTTTGGTTAGTTAGGTTAAGTGTTTCCAGTGGTTTCACACCCTCATACTATCACCCTCACACCCACTATAACCATAACCTCATCTCATCGGGACATGGAAAGAGCCTCCACGGAAAGGATGTACGATTATTACATTCGAGCATTCCCTGGACAACGGTACATTAGTACTGGCTAAGCTTTCCACTAGTAGGCTATGGCCTACGAGCGATGTATCCCAGACTCTCTCTCTATATATATATATCTAAATTCTGAAAATTGAAAAATGACACCTGGACAAGGGAATCGAACCCGGGACCTCCCGTGACCAGGTGTCATTTTTCAATTTTCAGAATATGATATCTAGTTGGAGTAATTCCCACTAATAAGCATAAATAATAGCTCTAAATATTAATTCTTTATATCTAAATTACTTCCAAAAGTTTTCTATTTTTTTATATAAATATGGAGTGATATTTTGCAAGTTAATTTACGTACTAATCACCCTGTAACGAACGCTAAGTGCCTCTGAAATAACCAATTTAAAAGAACACTTAGTCAAGGAAAGGTCAATTCCCTGGTCTCACGTCACCGACAAGAGTAATGTAACAGTTCACGTCTCAATGGCGGTATAGGTGATGTAAGTTAACAAAGAGGATTATATCAGGGTGGAGACTAACCGCCATTAGGTCTTGTCCACGCACGCACAACATTCATTTACCCCTACCATTCGTCAGTCAAGGGCTGAAAATCGTAAGGTGTAAAAGCTCTGGTCTTATTCATAGTCCTGGTAAAATTATGCTGAAACTTAAGATGGCATGTGGAAGATATATTGCCCTGAGGCACATTACCAACTTTCCTATTCTTACCTTTAAAATAATCGCACGCAATATATTCGTACGAGCAGCTTTACAATGAACTAAAAATAAAATTATGTTTAAATAACTTTACCTTCTTAAATGCATGTTTAGTTTGATTCATGGTTGACCCATAAATTTAACACAATAATTATAATATTTTAAACATTATAGATGTATGATATAAATACAACGTTTAAAATAAAATTGATTTAAATACTAATTAAAATGTATGATTTATCACAAGGTATTTAAATTGCGTATTTTATTAACCCCCTTCTGTTATAAACTAAAAATTAAATAGTTCATATTATTAACACGAGAAAATATCTGTAACATAAATTCATTTTGTACAAAATTTATTTCTCATAAGTAAGTTTTCTCAAGTCTATTGAGTGTTCAACTTAAGGCCAAAATGCAAGTTTGAAGAAATAGTTTTTAATGTCTCATAAAATACACGGCATAGAAAAAGTCCTGTAAAGTTAAAAAAAATATCTTGAGATATCCACGAAAAAAGTATTTTATCTACATCCATTGAATAATTTTATTACTTTCTCTCTATCTTACAGGTAGAGAAAGTATGGTGATTGTCAAAAAAATTGAACTCGAGATTTTGATGAATTTTGACGTTTCATGACTCCCAAAATCCGAAAAAGTGGTTTTTGAATTTCCGTCTGTCTGTCTGTCTGTCTGTTACCTCCAACTAGAGCCTAAACTATTTTACCGATTGAGCTAAAACTTGATATCTAGGGTTTTCATAGGGTTGCCCCGAGGAGTTTTTGGAATTGGATATCTACCCCTAAAATTAAGGGTAGTTTAATGATGGGAAAAAGAGAAAAAGTCGATTTTCTCAAAATCGGCTCTTACGATTTTGATTAAATTTCATCTATGAACATTAATAAATATTCCAAACAAAATGGCTACTCTCAATATTTCGGCAAAATGGCTTTAAGGGCTCCGGTCAGATGCGTTAATTAACATTTTTTATAATAGCTCCGGAACTATTTGAGATATGAAATTACTTAGCATTACAAATATGAATATATATTTATAATACAAATATTTTAACCGAAACATATTTTTATAAAATCAATAACTTTCAATCTATACGCAATTATATGAATTTTTTTTAACTTTTTGGACATTAAAGTTTAAGTATTGCGACCGTAAAAAAAAAAACTAACCTGAAATGTTGATGGATGTCAACGTCTCATGACCCCCACAACCCTAAGAAATAGTCTTTTCAATGCCGTCTGTCTGTGTGTCTATAAAAACTTAAAATTAAGGGTAGTTTACTGAAGGGCGAAAAGAGAAAAAAATTGGTTTTCTCAAAATCTGCTCAAACGATTTTGATTAAAATTCGTATCTAGGCGTTGATTAAGATTATAAATAAACTCGCTATTTTCATTTTCCTATGAAAATGATTTTTAGGGTACTTTACAGAAGCGTTAATTTCCGTATCTCCACAACTATTTGAGAAACTAAACAACTTATCATTGCAAAATTGTAGGACTATTAGAAATAAAAATATTTTATTTGACATATATTTTGATAAAAGCAAAAGTTTCTGAGATATTTGCAAATATATTAATACAATTTTGTGAGCTTTAGTTGTAAACATATACTACTTAAGTCTTAACGCAATAATTCTCCAATGCCATAGAGTAATTAAATATAAGTATCTAAAAAAGTATGTTATTTTTCCTTAAAGCTCTTAGGAGAAATGTTTGCATAGCAATGATCTATATCTATTTTAGACTCAATAGTCAATATTTACATTTTGTATTGGTCAAAATGTATAAATGAATAATTAAGTATCAATGCGATGACTTGAAGATCCACAACACCTTATAAAATGTTAAGATTTTAACCAAAAATCGAAATTTTAATACGAAGTGTTGACCCTTGTGGAAGACATTAAACTGTTTGAAATGCTCTTTAGGTGGACAAAGATGCGCCTCTTTTCTCATTGATTCTATATCATTGTATATTATTTTATGCGTGTTCTTATGTGGAGTGGTGATGATACAATGTACATTATTCCGTTCAGAAATCTTACGAGTTTATAGAAAGAGAGAGAAAGTCTGTGCGGTGCGCCGTACCATTTATTTTTTAATCAATTTGTATAAAATTTGAAAGCTAATCAAAGATTATACAAAAAAGTATTAAAGTATATTACATGTAAATATAAATATGAAGAAAGACACATTAGAACTGATCTAGAACAAAAGCAACAAATATAAATATTAAATTTTTTTCAAAGTAATTCAAATAATTTTGAAAACATTTTACGAATTTTTGCAAGGAATTACATAAAAAGGAAGCTAAAAATTGACGTTAGTTAGAGGGATGAGGGATTTATTGATATTGAAATACCTCTATATCCGAACTTTAGTAATAGTTCTTAAATAAATTCAATAAAATTGGACTAAAAAAATTATATATACAATTAAATAAATGTATGATGATTCACAATATTATATTCAAATTCTTTAAAAAAAACACCATATTGTCAGCCCACAAGCGAGTTATTCAAATATAAAAATTCAATTTAAATCCTTCTATAGAAAAAAATATTTAAATAGTTATACGTACTGTACATTAATACAGGGTTCGTTGTGCTGACAACATGATACCCTCTATCCACACATGCTAGCACTATCATCGCTATTGGGGGCGGCCACTCGGTCTGTATAGCTAGTTTACAGGCTCACACCATGGAGTTATATATTAATACATTCTTAGATCAAGTAATTTTAAATCCAAAAGAACAATTCATGAATCTTACCTGAAATTAATTAAAATAGAATTAGTTGGCCTACGCTTCTGCTTCCACGTTTCAGTCGCAAACTCTGATTTTAAAGAATCTGCGTCGTTTTATAAAAAGTATTTTTTACTCTTATTGGTGAATTTACTTCAAAAATTGAACTCTGGGAATTTAAATGGAGTAAAGGGAGCAAAAATGGCCGTTCCAACACAGATATTAATGAATGGATCAGTGCAGTGCAAAATGTATCTACAATATCTATAAATAATGCAAATAATAGCAGTTTGACCCGTTCTTCGAACTGGTAAGCCGTAACAAAACTATATTAAATTAGAACGTTATATATACGACTGCCAACATTTTGATAGCTTCACCATGTACAATCGTGAATTAAACACATGGATCCCTTTTAAAATAGTTTTTGCTTTTGGTGTTGGTTTAGTTTATGTTTTCTTCCGTCTGCTTTTACAAAATTAAAACGTTCTACCCTAGTGAAAAAGCTATTTTTTTAATAGCTTAGAAATGTTTAGGCCACCCCAACCTTTCACCCATTTCCCGGACCTCTATTTTAAATTTCCAAAATTCCCCCCCCCCCTTTTTATTTTGTTATCTGGGGTAATCCTCCAACCAATTTGTCAAAAAAAGAATCCGTTTCCAACGATAGATTTTATAGTAATTTTGGAAAAAAATTCAGACTTCTCACCCCCTTTTCCAACACTTTTTGGTTCCCGGATTCCCACTTTGAATTTTCAAGACGCCCTCTTTAAAACTTCTCACCACATTTCCATTTATTACTTCGATAAGTGGTTAATATTAATCTTAGTTTTGAAAAGGACTATTAAAGCTTATCTTAGAACAATTATGGGACAGGATCTACTTACCAATTTGTCATTGCTAAGTGTTCATTTATAAGAAGTTTCAAAATTTAATAACAGTCTTGCTAGTAATATTCTGGGACAAATGAGAAACAACTTTGTTTTTAGTAATCCATCTTGTTTGTTTAAGGTCATAAAATAAGATATCGTTGGGTAGGAGTAGTTAAATTCTTAAGGTATTGATCACGTATGTACAGCTATTGTAAGGAATGTTGGAGCACACATATGTTATATGGTGGTGGTACCAGTTATCAGCTCTCGATAGTCACGTCAAACTTACTGTAAGCTCTTTTTACATTTAGTTACATTTTGATGTAGACCACAAAATATTGATATCTTATATTCCTAAATCATTCACACTCCACTCCACTTTTCTATAACTCTATTATTTTTCTACATGGATCTTACCATCCGTCCAGTTTTACAAAATATTTTCTTTGGAGGGGTAGGGATAAAAAATGTACCCAAATTTATGTATGAGGAGTGGCGATACATTTAGGAAAATACACCTCACTACAACTAGCAAGGAGTTCCAATGATTATTTCTCCATGTGTTCATATGTCCAGCAATAATAGCCTATGATTTAAAAGTGAAATAGCTCTAGTGATAGTAATCAAGATATAAACGGGTACTTTAGCTCCCCCAAATGTTCCGGTAGTTTCGTTATCCTCGCCGCAAATATGACTCCGAGGTGTCCGGGTCTCGACTCCCAGACCTGCAGGTGTTGGTGAAGCTGCAGTCCATGTCTCATGTCAAGCAGAGTCATAACTCACCCCTCTCCCCCTCTCCTTGTGACAGGTGAGTATGTATGGAGGGCGCGCCACCAAAGTTTACCTCGGCCGTCACGAACATGCGAGAAAGATATCCATTAGTCCACCCCCTGGCGGTAAATACGGGCAACTTGGAGCGCACTTGTTAGTCGAGGGGAGTAATAGGCTAATCACAAGACGCGCGCGCATTAATATGGTGATTAGCGGTGTTGGTTGATACTGGGGGGGGGGGGGGGACCACACATGTGGAGAGTGGACTATTGACTCTGAGGGCCGGGGTTTGTTTCTTAATATAACAAGATTTATCAGAATATTGCTAGAAAAATGTTAGTGAGTATTATAGATAGTTTGGATATTAATCTCTACTAACCTGTTCAAAGAGAATTAGCAATCTAAGATAAATAGCTATATTTATAATTTGATTGAATTTCATCAGAAATTGAAAGTCAAACCTTTGAGAGTTATTTAAAGCACACTAAGTCACTAAGTAACTAGTTAATCACTAAGTAATTTCCGTTTTTAACTTTATTTCAATACCTCGGATACCTAAATCGAATTCAAAATTTTGATAAATGTCGAGATTTCATGACCCCCTGAAACCAAAAAATTGGTTCTCGCAATGCCGTCTGTCTGTCGTGCTAGAGCCAAAACTATTTTACCGATTGGGCTAAATATTAGTATCTGTGGTTTCTATAAGGTCATACCGAGGGATTTAGAATCAGATATCAAACCCTAAATTAAAGGGTAGTTTACTGAAGGGCAAAAAGAGAAAAAATAAATTTTCTCAAAACTAGCGCTTATTATTTTGATTAAATTTTATAATATATAGACACTTTTAATCATTTAAAAAAGATGGCATTTCTCATTTTCTGGTAAAAATTACTTTGAGGGTAACTTACATGGGGGTAACTTACATGGGGGAAATTTACAATTTTGATTATTTCCCCGCAACTATTTGAGATACGAAATAACTTATCATTGTAAAGTTGTAGTTCTGTTAAAAATAAACATCTTTTATTTGACATAATATTTTTATAAAACCAATATTTTCTCAGCTCTAATTAAATATATATACTTTTAAATTCGTGTCTTTTGGAAATGAATTTGATTCTTACACTCTTTGGTTGACAAAGATGTTTCTCTTTTCTCAATTTTTTTGTAACAGTGTTCTTAGTTCCTAGTGCCATAGAGTACCAGTGTATTTTATTTAATTAATTGTGTAATGTTTCTACAACAATGAATATACCTATTATTTCATTTCACAAATCTTACGGGTTTTCAGTAAATGAATTTTTCCAGGATAAAACCTGAAGAAAGTCTGCACGGTGCACCCTACCATTTATATTTTACTGTGAACTCATCACTAAATTATTATGCCTATAGAATCATTTCCAGTCTTGTTCTTTCCTCTTTATTGTTTAGTTATAAAAAAAATGTCATGGTAAACTCGTGTACTCTAGGATAATTTGTACATTATTTGGCAAGTAATGTGTTGTTCTGTATTCTATTAGTTATTAGAGGTATAGTATTTTAGACTGCCACTTTAATAAAAGGAAAATAAAATAAAATCAAACTAAACACTAAAACTTAAGACAGAACATTTATAATTTATTTTAGTTTTAAGCTTGTGTTTCAAACTTCATTATTTGATACTTTGCGTCTTACTACCCATCTAAGATACTTACCTATTTACACTATTAGAGTTGGGATCTAAAACGTAGAACTTGGACAAAGTGAGCCTATATTTTCTTATAAGGGAGGATGAGAAACCATTTCGTTAAAGCACCTGAGTACAGCCAGCTAAGACTCGATTCCAGACCTCCAATTCACCGGCAGAGATTAGAGGAAGTTTTAAAAGATTGTTTGTGAACCCTGATTTTGGTACTAGGAACGGCATCTGGTAGTAACTAAAGTTAATAACGTAATTTTAATATATTCATACATCAAGTAATGTTATTTGCAACTATCACTTTTGATATACATTATCAATACGTATAAAACAACAAATAAATGGTTCTGGGCACCGCACAGACTTCCTCTCGCTTTTAACTTTAAATATATATTTACTATTTGCGAAAAGAAATAACAGAAAAATTGAGCAAAGAGAAACATCTTTGTCCCAAAGAGCATAAGAATCGAATTCATTTTCAAAGATCTGAATTAAAAAGAATATATATTTACTTATAGCTCAGAAACTATTAGTTTGATTAAATATATTTCAAACAAAAGATTTAATATTACTACAGCTTTACAATAATAAGTTATCTCGTATCTCAAATAGTTGTGAAGAAATGATGAAAGTTTGAAAATATACCTTATGTAAAGTACCTTCAAATTCATTTTCATGAGACAGTGAGAACTGCCATCTTGTTTATTTACAAACAGTGTCTAGGTATACAATTTAATCAAAATCGTTGTTAAAAATTTCGAGAAAGTCGATTTTTTTTTCTTTCTTTGCCTTTCAGTAAACTACCCTTAATTTTAGGGTTGAATGTTTAGATATAAAAACCTCTCGGGTGGACATTATGAAAACCCGAGATATCAAGTTTTAACACAATCGGTCAAATATTTTCGGCTCTTGCCCGAGGGACATATGGACTGACAGACGGACAAACGGACAGATGGCATTACGAAAAAACTTTTTTTTATTTTGTTTCAGGGGGTGATGAAACGTTGACATTTATCAAAATCTCGAGTTATATTTTTTTTTACGATCAAAATACTTTCTCTCCAAGGTATCGAGTGAAAGTAATAATAAGTTAAAGTGTTATCATTTATCAATTTTAGCGCAAAGAGCTATATTTGTATTTTCTAAACTGTTCTTCCAACCAAATTCTCATGACTCCTGCCATCAAATGACCAATATGACAACATATTACCCGCATCGGCGGTTGAATGGGCCGACGCATTACATTCAGGCTGGAACGGATTGTCGGTAACCGGTGTATTTGGGTTTTAATCCTGGTCAGGAGTACTGAGGATGTTTTTTTCCAGAAGGATTTTCCACTCTAAACATCACTCAAATGTAGGTACACTTCCTCTCTGTTATATCTTCCTCAACTCTACAACATGTGGGTAGTTAAATGCGTATTGACCGGACGGTTAGTAATACACGATGAAAAAATTCACATTTCATTAAAATACTGGTTTTAACACACTCTCGTGTTAAATTTGCGTATCAATGTTTTATATAAGTACATTATGTGGAGTTGTTTTTTAAATCATCAGATATAGTTGAACTAAAGATTGAGAACTATATCGTGAAACATTCCTTTCTGTCTGTGCTAGATCTGGGATCGAATCCCAGTTTAGCAAGTCAGAACTAAGAATCCATATTGGAGTTTTTAAAGGAACAAACCGCTAGAAGTAAATAGTATACTGGGTACGTCATCTTTAGATGTAGGGGTGGGTAAAGACGTCTTGTAATTAAATTATTGTATATCCCTGACCTCCCCACTGGTGGAAAGCCTGGTTAAACAGGACTGACACAGTCTGCGTGACCGAGATTTAGATATTCATCATTGTTCATGAGAAATACTATTATTATTGTTATTATTATTATTATTATTATTATTATTATTATTATTATTATTATTATTATTATTATTATTATTATTATTATTATTATTATTATTATTATTATTATTATTATTATTATTATTATTTATTATTACAGTAATAAATAATGACCTCAAATATTGAATCTATAAAATAGCAATGATCGAAAATTAAATAGCGATGTATTGGATGTATTAGCAATAAATTAGTATTTAGCAAAAACATATATGAACACATAATCCTATAATATTATTTAAGATAAATAGTCTACTATTTTATAGCTAGTAAATACAGAGTATACAGCCATTTTAACATGACTATAATATTTTATTGCTTGTTATTAATCAATCGATTATTTAATCTAAATTTATATTCCTTATTTTAAGTATTTCTTTCCTTGATATTACATTAGTTAAATTTTGACAGAGTAAAATATATCTTAATCCTTGATGACTATTATGATGTAAACATTGAATATAATAAAATAAATAAATACACAAATTTAGCTATTATGTGACACGTGGAGAAAGATTTTGGTTAAACTGACAGGCTATTGCATACCTAAAAGCAGAAATTAATACATGAAATGATAAATAAGTTTAGTAAATTTTATTTTAAAAACCTATGTAGCAACTATTACATTAAACATTTATATATAAATAATCTGCTATTAACATTTCATAGTTTTTCGACAAACGAGATTGGAATGAATTTTTATTTCTTTTCATAAAAGTTTATCCTTGAAACTATATTAAAATTACCTAACAGTTTAACGGAGTCTCAACTATTCAACTGGTGATAAAACCATTGAATAAAACGTTTTGACACAGAATGTTGAACAACACCCTTTCGTGTACGGCCTGCCATCTAGCGACAGAAATAATAACCTCATCGCACGAACACTACCAGTAGTGAGCTCTTGTGGGTAACGTCAAGTTTATCAATATCTCACTGCTTTTAGTGACATCTCCACAAACTAAGGAAAACAGCATTATCTAATAATTTCTACTTCGTGTGCTCGGTCGGTCGTAATCACAAATCAAACCAAATATACAGCTATTAGTACAGATCTGTGAGACTGACTTTCTACACATGTTTAGTTTGATCGTAGGCAACAGTTTTGAAACAAACTATTATTATTATTTGATTCTTACTAAGATCGTCCAGTCGAATGTGTTTGTATAGGAGAGGTCAGGGTTCACATTACAGCCTAATGAGGCTGTTTTTCCCTAATGGCTTATCACTCCACCTCGCAAATTCTGATACATTTCCTATAAATGCCATCTTTGTGAGCCCTACTATATAGTGCAGTTAAATGTGAACTGCCTGGATGGGTGGTAGGACGTAGTGCAACTTTATATCATATACATATATATATTCCTCTCCATCCAGGCAAAGCGCTCTTCACTACGTTAGGGTGGTAAGTATATTAAAGGTATAATTTGGAAGAAGTGTGTTCTTATTCTCGTGTAAAGAGAGTGGAGAAACCGTTTAGGTAAAAGCCATCCCAAGTAAACCCACCCAGGATTCGATCCCCTACCTTCCTACCATCGGAAAACCTGGTGAGCTTGACATTTAATCCACGTATTCAGTGGTACGGGTTAAATTATCTATTTCTACTGAAGGAAGCAAAAATTATTTTATTTATTTGAGGTATTTAACGTGTACTTTATGAACCGAATGATTATTTTAGCACACGTGAGTTTATATGAGTGAGAGTGAAAGAGCATACCAATTTTGTCGGGAAAGGTATTTTCCACACACCTTCCAGTGATATTTAACAAGCCACTCGTGATGGAACCGACGGCTTTACTTCCTCTCCGAAGAAAGTTGTGCTACGGATTTTTATCATTGGATTTGAACCCGCGAACATCGGGTCATTAGGTCAGTACTTTTTGTATACTTACACGGGTCATCTCAAGGAAAAGTAAAAATATACGATTACAAATAATATTTTTTTATAAACTTACAATTAATATTAAATCTATCCGCTTAGGTGATCGCGTGATCTAGCGCGCTACCCTCACAGTAGATTGGATTGCTAATGGCGGGGATATTGAGGTTTGTATCTCAGTCGAGTGTACTGAGGATAGTTTAAAAAATGGTTTTCCACTCTCCCTCCATGCATATGTGGGTACACTTCCTCTAATTATAACCTTCCTACCCCCTAAAAATACTGGCGTAGTTAGTACATAATTTTATAGCCCGAACGGGTGGTAATACGTGGTGCTTATATATATATATATATATATATATATATAAACTCTATTCTATACACGAACTAGTAGCTCCACATTTATTCCATCAAAGCTGGTTTTGCCGCAGGACGAGATGTTTTAACAAACATGAGTAGAATCCAACACATTGAAAAATGGCACATGGATATGGGAATTTAACTCGTGGCTTATCGCGTCAATATTCGAGCAGTGAGCTATCTAAGATTGGTTCCATGGGCAGGTTCATTTCTCAGCCATATTTTAGGGCAGAGTCCGTAATGGACGTGTGGAAAATAACGGCCACTATGCGTTATTATTGATATTTGCAGCCACCTCTGGAGCAGGCTTTCTTCCATAGATATAAAAGTAAAATATGAAACTATTATATTAAAATTATTCCCCAAAAATTCAACCACACAGCAGGCTTTTAAAAAACATAATATTATACAGTTAATTCTTTATAATAAACCAAAAAAAATAGATCATACATGAAATAACATATAAAAGTACTATTCAACAGCGAATAGATCATTCAGATAACTACAAAAAGCTTGGGCTAGATAAAAAGATAAAAATGAAAAAAGCTTCAAAAAATGTTAATCATTTTTCCATAGATAACAACATTCATCTTGAAACGAAAGCAGTTTCCGTTCTTTTAGCCTTAGCAATGACAATCAACAGACCCAAGGCCATACATTAAAACAACTCGGCATCTATCTATCTATCTATCTCGCTGCGTGTTCACCAATAGACAGCGTATTTTGTATTCAGTCGTGTTTCTTCAACTCAATATGTAAACATCAAAATAGAACTTGCCACTGGTCAAGGGCAACAACATGAAAACACGAACATTGTTTGAATTGAAGTTTTAATCTAATGTGCGATATAATCAATGTATGTCACTCTGCTTAGTTGTATAGTGTATTTGATATTTACTTTAAGGTGGGGACGCAGGGGACGCGAGAAAAGATCACCTTTTTTTGCAGTTTTTACAGTAAAACTTTTTTTTTTGTAAAAATAAAAATAAATCAAATATTGCTTCTATACAAATATGTATTCTAGTTGTATTCACATAATCACATCAACAGCTGTTAAATATCTATAATGAGCAAAGTGGCATTATCTAAAATCCTTTTTAATTAAAGAGAAACCCGCCTTGGTGGCATAGTTAGCTAACGCGCTATTTTTATGTTGAGCTAGACCACCGAGGACGGGGAGATCGAGGTTCGAATCTCGGTCGGGTGAACTGGGTTGGTTTTTCCTCAATTTTTTTAACCTCCCTCCACGCAAATTCCGGTTCACTTCCTCTATATTCAACCTTCCCAATCATAGCTCATTAGAGTAATAGTACTTAAGCATATAACCCGAATGGGTAGTAAGACGCGGTGCTAAGTAAGTAATTGAAGAGAAAAAGTTTTCATGAAATTCCATGATACCCGTGACAAATATTCAACAAATGTTTATTTCCCTTGGGAAACTTTACGTTTGTATAGAAGCAATATTTGATTTATTTTGAGAAATGTATGGTTCACTGTATAGTCTGTATCAAAAATATGTTGCTTAGTCGCATCTGTACAGGCATTCTTTGTCTTCACCACCCTGGAAAAATAAGCTTGCAAAACATGAACATTAATTGCGTAGTTTGCTGCACAATCCCCTGATAATTATTTTAATTTTAGGTCATATTGGTTTATTTATTGAAACTTAAGGATGCGCTTCATGCTGGGACCACGTATTCTAGTCAGCCAATAGTTTTTCGAGCATTTTCTACCAGAATATTTTAATACTTCATTTTTTGTTTATGGTATGTAGACGGCTTTTTCGGTATAGTTCAAAGGTTCTCAAATTCTCCTTTACCATGAGCCATTAGGTGTAGACTGTCACCTAACACAGACCACCTACCTCAATATCCCTTCCATTCAAGTACCAAAATGTAAGAATAATGATTTAAAAATTCATGAAAATGCATTATATTCATACAAACCTGATATTAATTTATTTCATTCTAGAAAAGTTAAAAATAAATTAATAAAAGTACTATTTTTTCTATCTTTTTAAAACACAGAAGAACAACATGGTAGATCACTAATCAACACCGAACCACATATTTCAAAATATAGGCGTCGATATAAAATACAAGATGATGAACAAAAATTAATAAGTTAATACAAAATTATAACCTCCTGGACCTGTTTAAGACCAAGGGACAAGAAACAATAACAGCATAGTTATATTTAGAATTAAAATTGTACTAAGATGTCAAGAAAGTAAATAAACTAATACATTTTGTATACTCCATTTCAATGTGAAGAATGGTATTTCTTGCCATCTTTGGCCAGTTTGGTTACATCAGGTGCAATGGAAGAATGTTTCAGTCTTAGATCAGGCTCAACATTATACCTGTTCCTTTCCACACTTTTTAGTCCAGCCAGGGCAGATAATCACATTCATTTCACAACTGTACGTTGTAGGAAATGGTAGAGGAGCTTGATGGCATTGTTGGCGAGTTAGGGTACTCTGATTTCACTTGGATCCAACAATTTGTGAAGATTTCTCACTAAACGTGATTTTTTAGTGCTCCATCAGACGACAATTCAATAAGCGTATCACACATACGAGCTAAAGGCCGAAGGACTCAATCACAGATGTAATGTCATTGGTAGGCCTATACAATATTTAGAGCAGCCCCCTCCCTCCCCCTTCCCCACACACAAAACACATAGGAATAACCAACTGCCGATCGCAATGGGCTATTAATGTACTGATGTGATTGCCATGTAGCTGTAGGCTTCTTACTGTATGTGTATATTGTACTGCGCATCTGACCTTAAGATGGGGTGCTAGTGAACGTGAGTTTAGGGCAGTATTTTCAAAGTTTTTATAGCATAAACATTTATTTGGCCAAAATAAATAAAATATTTCTTCTATAGAATCATAGAGTTTAGCTTTCGCACATGCTAATCTCAACAGTTCTTTAATATCTGTCAAGGGTGTCCTGGAATTTAGTGACAACTTTTTCTCTTCATTTAAAAAGTTTGTCACCAAATGCCGTTATGCTCATGAGATCTATTCAGGAATTGTTGATATCAGCATGTGAAGAAAACTAAACTCTATGTTTCTATAGAAGAAATATTTGATCTATTTTTGCCAAAAAATGTTTATGCTATAAAAACTGCAAAATTAATGCACTAAACTGGTGCTCACTAGCACCCCACCTTAATAGCCTGAGCTGATTTGGTACACTCTCATCTTAGTGCGATAGACCACTGTACAAGCCACTTATCTTAAAGTTGCATTACTTGTTTGTTACAAGTAAAGATTTTCTATCAAATAATTTAGAAAATTTCTCGGACCACCTAGAACCTAGCCACAGACCAACAGTGGTCTGCAGACCACAGTTTGAGAACCACTGTATTGTTTTTTGTATCTTGTGAACTGTAAAATGGTGTAGCATGTTATTACACTTTAATTGGTAAATACAATAAAGCTTTCAAATAGGATACTTGAAGTCTAATCAGCCCTAAATGCTTGAGTTTCACTATAGTGTACCAATTTTTGTTTTCAAACAGTCCTAATTCCATAGTCTGTGTTTGACTCGAGTGATTACGTTATGTTATGTGAATCCTGACCACACATTCGTTTATTTACATTAAGTGAACGTTAAATTGATCGTGATCCCGGCTTTAGTCGATGATATTAATTTATAGCTGATTATAAAAACTAATGGCACAGATTATTACAAAATTAAACTGTTTAGTAAGTAACTTTGTAATTGATCATTACAGTCCTTGATATAATAAAATATCAAAGACATTGCCTACTTGGAGATCTCTAAGGTATTTTGAGAAATGGATTGCATTTAAACTTGAAGAACCAAAGCAGTCTAAGCGCTAAGGATTCCTACACGCAATTTTCGTGAATAGACCCAATAACCTACGTTGTAGAGGATTAATAATAAAAAATACCCTTACAAAAAAGCTACTTCGAGATAAAAAATAATAATTTTGTGAAATTTTAAGACTATTTTTGGTATTATTTAAGAATTTTTTGTTTTGGTTTCAACGTGTTATATCTCTAAAACAACTCGTTGAACAAAACTTAAATTCATTTATACGGGAAATCCTATCTTGGCTTGCCGTGACGTCATATCTAGGCAACGTCCGTAACGAGAGTAAATTATTTCTAATGAAATGTAATTTCTATGCATTTTCTTTAATTAATTTGTCTATTTTCTTTTTATAAGTTTATATGTTATGTAACACTATTTTCAATCCCTGTGCCCTTCGTCTACTCTGTGTAGTAACAAGATTACTTGGAATTACTATACTACTAAACCCGCCTCGGTGGCGTAGTTGGCTAACGCGCCAGTCGTGTTGAGCCAGATCACCAAGGACGGGGAGATCGAAGTTCAAATCTCGGTCGGGTGAACTGAGGATGGTTTTTCCTAAATGGTTTTCTACTCTCCCTCCACGCAAATACGGGTTCACTTCCTCTTAATTCAACCTTCCCAATTCCTAATCCATTAGTGTAATTAGTACTAGCGTATAAACCGAACGGGTAGTAGGACGCGGTGCTAATAATAATAATTGTGATACAAAACACGAGAGTAGGCTGAATAATGAACAATGTAATATAGATATAATGTGAACATGTTTTAAAAACTGACATTTCTTTTGAAGATTGGGTTATAGCTTCTCTTTACAAAATACTTTAAACGCTTGTCTGTTGGTGCTAATGCAAAATAAATAATTGTGTCACAGCATAAATAATCGGTTGTTGAAGAGCTATAATAATTAAACACAATCAAAGTGTTTTATAATTGTATTTATCATATTTACCCAGTTTACCCTTTTGTCCCATTTTACCCATTTGACATGTTTGCACTGTTTACACCTTTTTAACATTTTTACCTTATTTAACTAAATATATACTCTTTTTACCTTTTTACCCTATTTACTCTCTTTACCCCTTCCACCCCATTCACACTTTTTACCTTATATTTACCTTTTTATAATCTTTTAACATTTTTATTTAATTTACCCTTTTTAACTTATATACCATTTTTACTATTTATTTTATACCCATTTTACTATTTCGACCCTTTTTACTATTTTTGTTCAAATGTGCCCTTTATGACATTTGGCCAGTTTTGGATATTGTAATTTTTGCCATATTGATCCCATTGCCCTTTTCGATTATATCTATTTTTACTAATTTTATTTCTTCCACTCTCTTTACCTTTCCACCCAATTTACGTTTTTCACCCCATTAACATCCCTTTCTCTCCCGCTCTACATGTTTTGAAACTTTTTATTTTTTTTTACCTTTTTTATTTCTTTTATCCCTTTTAACATCTATAACCTTTTTATTTTTACTTTCTCTCTATCTTACAGGTAGAGAAAGTATGGTGATCGTCAAAAAAATCGAACTCGAGATTTTGATGAATTTTGACGTTTCATGACTTCCTGAATCCGAAAAAGTGGTTTTTGAATTTCCGTCTGTCTGTCTGTCTGTCTGTCTGTCTGTCTGTCTGTACCTCCAACTAGAGCCTAAACTATTTTACCGATTGAGCTGAAACTTGATATCTAGGGTTTTCATAGGGTTGCCCCGAGGGGTTTTTGGAATTGGATATCTACCCCTAAAATTAAGGGTAGTTTACTGAAGGGAAAAAAGAGAAAAAGTCGATTTTCTCAAAATCGGCTCTAACGATTTTGATTAAATTTAATTTATGAACATAAATAAATATTACAAACAAAATGGCTACTCCCAATATTTCGGAAAAATCGCTTTAAGGGCTCCGGTCTGATGCGTAAATTAACATTTTTTATAATAGCTCCGAAACTATTTGAGATATGAAATTACTTAGCATAACAAATATGTATATAAATTTATAATACAAATATTTTATTCGAAACATATTTTTATAAAATCAATAATTTTCATTCTATACGCAATTATATATATATTTTTAGCTTTTTGGACATTAAAGCTTAAGTATTGCGATCGTAAAAAAAACTAACCTGAAATGTTGATGGATGTCGACGTCACATGACCCCCCGAACCCTAAAAAATAGTCTTTACAATGCCGTCTGTCTGTGTGTCTATTAAAACTTAAAATTAAGGGTAGTTTACTGAAGGGCAAAAAGAGAAAAAGTCGATTTTCTCAAAATTGGCTCTAATGATTTTGATTAAATTTCATTTATAAACATTAATAAATATTGCAAACAAAATGGCTACCCTCAATATTTCAGCAAAATGGCTTTAAGGGCTCCGGTCTGATGCGTCAATTAACATTTTTTTAAATAGCTCCGAAACTATTTGAGATATGAAATTACTTAGCATTACAAATATGTATATATATTTATAATACAGATATTTTATCCGAAACATATTTTTATAAAATCAATAACTTTCAATCTATACGCAATTATATGAATTTTTTAACTTTTTGGACATTAAAGTTTAAGTATTGCGACCGTAAAAAAAAACTAACCTGAAATGTTGATGGATGTCGACGTCTCATGACCCCCCGAACCCTGAAAAATAGTCTTTGCAATGCCGTCTGTCTGTGTGCCTATAAAAACTTAAAATTAAGGGTAGTTTATTGAAGGGTGAAAAGAGAAAAATTTGGTTTTCTCAAAATCTGCTCAAACGATTTTGATTAAAATTCGTATCTAGGCGTTGATTAAGATTATAAATAAACTGGCTATTTTCATTTTTCTATGAAAATGATTTTTAGGGTACATTACAGAAGCGTTAATTTCCGTATCTCCACAACTATTGAAGAAACTAAACAACTTATCATTGCAAAATTGTAGGACTATTAGAAATAAAAACTATTTATTTGACATATATTTTTATAAAAGCAGCAGTTTCTGAGATATTTGCAAATATATTAATACAATTTTGTGAGCTTTAGTTGTAAACATATACTACTTCAGTCTTAACGCAATAATTCTCCAATGCCATAGAGTAATTAAATATAAGTATCTAAAAAAGTATGTTATTTTTCCTTAAATCTCTTAGGAGAAATGTTTGCACAGCAATGATCTATCTCCATTTTAGACTCAAAAGTCAATATTTACATTTTTTATTGGTCAAAATGTATAAATGAATAATTAAATATCAATGCGATGACTTGAAGATCTGCAACACCTTATAAAATGTTAAAACTTTAACAAGAATCGAAATTTTAATACGAAGTGTTGACCCTTGTGGAAGACATTAAACTGTTTGAAATGTTCTTAGGTGGACAAAGATGCGCCTCTTTTCTCATTGATTATATATCATTGTATATTATTTTATGCGTGTTCTTATGTGGAGTGGTGATGATACAATGTACATTATTCCGTTCAGAAATCTTACGAGTTTATAGAAAGAGAGAGAAAGTCTGTGCGGTGCGCCGTACCATTTATTTTAATTATGTATTTCTCGCCCTTTTTATCATTTTTGCCCTTTTAGTCTTACAGCGCTTTTTGATTAGATTTGCTTTTTATTATTTGTACTATTTTCATCCTAGGCCCTTTACCATTTTTGACCTTTTCACAAAGTATCTTTTTCACCCTATACCCTTATTACCGTACACCCTTTATTCTCCTACAGCCTTTTTTACCCTCTTTACCCTTTCTACCCCATTTAATTTTTTCACCCCGTTAAACTTTTTGCCTTTTTTTACCCATTTTTACACTCTATCCAATTTGGCCTTTTTTTGGATATTTAATTGTTTCACCCTTTTTATTTTTTATCTCTTTTAACATTTTTACAGTTTTATTTTTTTTTTATTTTACTTCTTACCTTTTTTTATCATTCTAACGATTTTTTCCCTTTTTAATTTTGACATTTTGGTCATTTTTGGAAATTTTTACAAGTTTTTCTATTTATATTTTATTGCCCTTTACTATTAAATTTACTTTTAATATTTTTTACATTTTTGACCTTATAAAACCCCACTTTAGATTAATTACCCGGCATATCTCCCGGAGAAATATTTTAAGGTAAAAAAGGGAAATGGTTAAAAAAAATTAAAAAGGGTTTAGGATATAAAGGATGTACGGTAAAAAGGGTAATGGATATAAAGTGTTAAAAGCTGTAAGTTAAAAAATACATTAATATATTAATACATAAAAGCTATTTATTAGAAATAAATCGCAAAATTTAACAAATTACTATATAATGGCTACATTAGATGTAGAGATTGTTGTACATCAAACTTCCATGGCCACCAAACTTCATATTTTCACCTCTTTTAAAATGTTTGGTCATTTTTTATTAGTCGCTTCATGTTTTGTGTCAATTTTTTGACTACAGACTTAAATTTTATCGTGTTTAAAAAAAATAACCAAACCAACATATTGTTTCATTTTACAAATTAGTAGGCGAGTAGGGGGGGAGGGAGGGCCCTGACCTGAACTCAAAGTGTCCAGCAAGAATATAATTTATTCCATCATGTAGTGTCCACATCGATAAGGAAAGAGATCTCCTCCTAATATATGTAAACTTATTTATTGTATCAGAACTTTTTAGGTAGTGTACAATTCTTTGTACAAGCGTACGCTTTCTCTACTACAAAGAATTGTAACAATAGGTAACAATAGGCCTCTATTTGTGATTACTCTGCCATTATTCCAATACAGTATATGTTACATAAGGTACTATCTTTGAAAGTATTCTAGCCAATATAGTGGGCACTGTTTTGTGACAATGCTCAAAACGTTTCACTTACCAAAGTTCGGACTCTTTCAATAATTTAAATCTTTTACTGGTTTATTAACATATTAACATATTAGATCGGCCTCTTGATACAGTGGTCAGTGTTCCTGGCTATTGATCTAGAGGTCTTGAGTTCGATCCTCGGTGGTATAATAGGTATTTTTCCCTCAATAACAACTGTTCCTTAAGTCATCATGACCTGTTTACAGTAGCCCCGTGGCTTCTTTGGTGCTGACTGACAGTTCACAGCTGACTTCTGACAGTCAACAGTTAGGTATATACCTAAATTTTGACTCTCAGAAGTGACAGCTGATAAACACATGTTTTTTGCAGATCATATAGTTTGGCGTAGGGATATATAATTTGGTCTGGTAACTTTTCAAAGCCGTCAGCTGTCAGCTGTGAGCTGTTAGTCAGCACCAAAGAAGCCATGGGGCTACTGTAGTTAGACTTAAGCTAGGTTTAATATTTCCACTGGTTCCAAACCTTCATACTCCCAATTATCTCATAATCTTATTGCGGGGTTGACGTGTAGACGACCTCCAATGTACACTCTGGACAACGTTCTGATGAAGTCTACATCCACGTGATCACATTAGATCCTCACGGTCAAATGTTTCATATACCCACTTCGGTGGCCACATGGTCTAGGGCACTACCTTCGCGGTAAACCAGACTGCCGATGACGGGTAGATAGAGGTTCAAGTCTTGGTCGGGTGGGATGAAAGGGTTTTTACAAAATGGTTTTCCATTCTCCCTCCACGCAAATGCTGGTACACTCCCTCTATATCTTGCTTTAATCATCCCTAAAACCAATCGGGCTAATAGTACATAAGCGTATAACCCGAACTAGGAGTAAAATGTGGTATAATATATATTATATATATAATATATAATAAATATATATTATATATATACACATGTGTGTGGGGTGTGTGTGTGTGTGTGTGTGCGTGCGTGTGTATCTATGTATTTAACAAGAAAGTGTATATTCTTGTCAGACCCGATATTGACCTATTTTATGGGTCTAACTTGACAAATGAAGACTTTAGTAGAAATGTGTTGAACTGAATATGTGCAACCGCTATTAAAATTACAACCATTTTTACCAAATTCAATAAACCTATTAAATGTAATTCCTTCCTCCCTACCACCCCTACCTCTCCACAACCATACGCATCCAGGTAAAAATTCACCCCCTCCTTTCCGTGCCCCCTTCCCACATTTTTTTTCTATTTTTACCTAAGTAATGCCCAATTCAAGCACGGATTTGTTAATTTATATAAACTTTTTGTTAATAGCTTATTGAGAGTCTTATTTTTAATCGACTTCACGTATTGAAAGGATGATATAGCCATAATTTTGTAAATATTATCTTAGTAGCAGATCTGGTTTGAAACAGTGGACTCCTGGGTAAAATTTATTCATACTAATCATGGGGCCAACAATATCGTGATGAACTAGTTCAATAATCATCTTCATTTGAGCGTGTATTTTCTTGATCTGAGTCTAACTACTTATAAGGGTCATATTCATCTAACTAAAACTGCAGAATTTATATAAAATGTACCCACAATGGTGTAGAGAGGGAGTAAAATAATTGATAAAAAACAAACAATAATATACCAGGTTTGGGTCTCGAACCCTGATTTACCCAATACCTGGCCAAATGAACTTCACATTTATCTCACGCGCTCAATCGTGTGGGAATTTATCATAATAGATTACATAAACCATAAACTCTTGCGCGTCAACACGATGACATTTCTTGTTACGTCTAAATTTGTAAAAAATAAAATCTAGACGTAGTTTGTGTCATAACATCAACTCTACGTATGTAAACATATTTAACTTCCATTCTTGGATGATGTTAGTCCTTTATCACCCCTAAATCCTCGCAAACACTAGGACAAATAACAGAGCAGCTTTCTATAAAATAAATCCACCTGAATATTTGTCTATTTGGTCGGAACTTGGTTGCACTAATGAGAAGATTCTGACATGGTTTTTGGAAAACAGACAAGTATAAAACCAGGTGTAGCAGCTCACATCTACACAGAAAGGTGTTCGGGTGTTTTGGTGTTCAGGAATACAAATACATCTCCAATATGCTGGTAGGTTTTTAACACATAGACACATAGTTATTGTATTTAACGTGTTCATAAAATTAAACATGGGTCGATTTTTGGATAATCAACATTTCATTGATTGAAAACCGTCATATTTACAATATTATTAGCGAATCCATTTTTGATACAAAGCTATAAATGGACAATTTCTATTAATAACAAAAGAATAAGAGATTTTGTAAAGTTGACTTTTAATATACCCACTCTAGTTATACGCTTATATACTAATTACGCTAATAGTTCTAGGGAAAAGGAAGGTTATATTTAGAGGAAGTGTACTCACATTTGCGTGGAGTGAGAGTGGAAACCCCTTTTGGAAAAGTCCTCCTCAATACACCCGACCTATACTTGAACCTTGATCTCCCCTTCATTGTTAGTCTAGTCCGACAGGAGAGTAGCGCGTTAGACCACGCGGCAACTGAAGCGGAGTTTACTTTGTATTTTTATTGAACCCCTCTGTGTTCTGGATGAGTGTGAAGCATCACTCTTAAATTGACTGTACTGCCGATTACAGGGAGCACGGGGTTTGAATCACGGTCAATTGTAACGAGAGAGTTTTTCCTTAAATGGTCTTTCATTATCCCTCGACGTTGATGTGGGTACACTCCTTCTAAATATAATCTTCCTAATCTTTAAAGCTATTCATCATATATATTATTTCTGTTGTCAACATCCCTTTTTCTCAACTCATACAAAGCCTACAGCGATAAATAAGGTTTCAGTGGACAGGATTTTTTACCTACTTCTGACATAGAATACTCAGTTTACGTTAAAACACCTTTTTTTGTTTAAAATTTAAGTTAAAAGAAAAAACTATATATTATTTATGTTGCCTTTACAATGACTATCAATAATTCTCAGGGACAGACGCTTCAATGAGCTGAATTGTACTTGACAAATGATGTATTTACTCATGGAAAACTCTATGTAGCCTTTTCAACAGTCACCTAATCTAACAATGTTTTTGTATCGATTACCGAAAATGACAAACAAAAAATTCAAGATGAATGCATTCTGACATCAAATATTGTATACAAAGAGGTATTGTAAATTGTAAATACGTCCACATTAATAAACTCTCTTTGCTATTTTGTTTATACACTTCGCTGAGTATTTAATTTCAATAATCCAACAAAATACTAAATCTTTTTTAGGGGGTAGGGGAAGGTTGAATGTGCAAAATTTTCGCATGGGTTCACTGGCTATTACATAAGCGTATAACGTTAAAGGGTAGTAAACTAGTTTTAAAATTAGAAACTCGCTCATTTGTCAGAATCTAATGTATTTGCGAGTAGTTAGCTCAAAGCTTAAAGTTCGATAAACCCTGAAATGCTTACAGGGTGACGCGTCACCCCAATCATAAATAAATTTTGCCGCCATTTTGTTGAGTGAGCGTTGATAGTTCCGCCACTATAGATATTCCTCCAACACTCAGTGATGTGTCCATCCTTCAGTTGGCCGAGAGTTTCCGAGCTGTATACATCGTGTTCCAAGAGTCTTGGGGTGACACGTCACCACACGTCACCAACTAAACATTCACCTATATATATATATATATATATATATATATATAAATTTATCAATTTTAGGTTTTAACTAATATTTTTAATGGCTAAGAATTCATAAAATTAAATTACTTTTTATTAATAAATTATAAAAATATAAAATATTAATATAGTCTTAGAAATTTTGTTTTTAAACGTGCAGCTAAATTACGGTGTATATTTTTTTTTCCATTTTTAATTTTTTATGCACATCATACACCTATCCCTAAACACCTTATAGCAAAACATGACAAAAATTGTATGTTTAATTAAAAAACAGACTGAAACTAGGCATGGGGTGAGTTGTCACCCCAGGTAAGCAACCACGGCTGTCAAAAAAGGGGTAAGCATTCCAGGGTTAAAAGTATATACATAACATACCAGTGGGCACACAGACCAAGGCATCAGTCTCATCTGTTCTGGGTCACCGATAAAGACGAGGTCCGGGCACTAATTCCAGCCTAGTGTACATGAGTGTTTTTTCTTAACGCAAATTCGGATACAATTCCTTTAAATCTTTCCTCCTCACTTCTCTCCCATTGGTGATATATAGACCTCTCAGAATACAAACTGATCAACTTCATATTTTGAAAACTCTCGGTGCTATTACCCGAGTACGAGAAATCCAAACGACCAACCCCGTAACTTATTAGACAGCGCGTTCCCCAAACTTTCTCGACTCACGAACCCCTTTCACAAACTTCTGAGTTGCACAAAACCCCTGATAAATATCCATAGCCACGCACTTAATATCAGACCTTATTTTTATGAAATTTAGTTATATGATTTTAATCAAAATATTTAACCTGATTTTGGTTGGAAGAACAGTAGAGAAAATTCAAAAATATTTCTTTGCGACCAATAGTCTAAACATTTCTCTATTTTATTTCTGTTATTCTGTTATATTAAAGGTGACAGGTGCATATCACACTACTTGACGTAAGAAGATATTAAAATTATTTAGTAACTTAAGTAACTAACTTCGACTGTTCTTCATAGCTACTTTGGGATACCCTATCAAATATAATTAAATAATATTTAAACCACTTAAGTAAGAGTTTAAATAATTATACATTTGTTTTAAAATTAAAACTGAAATTAAATAAGCAAAGTACTGTAGTGACATTTTCTTATCTTTACTGTCAGAATATTATCACATTTTCCATGTTTTTTAATATGGTACTGGAAATTGCTGCTTTGATATAACTGAAATGGCCTCCTTTAATCTCAAAATTCCATGCCAATTTAAGTTTCAAAATTGTTTACAAGTTTCAGCAGCTACTCACTTGTTCACGTGACTTAGTGAGAAGGATGCGCTTGCTTTGGATGAAACAGAGCCTTAAAGTCAGGAACCACAGACGATAAATAAAGTCTCAAGTCACTTTCAGTACTGAGCCTGTTTCTGTATTTATTTTTTAAATAGACATATGAATACAAATATTTCTCGCTCAAATACGTAGAATAAAATGGTAATAAAGATGTAATAGTTTTTTTCTCTAACACTGGGAAATCCTCCTTTAAACTTGACAAGAAACCAATTAATTACAAAGATTAATAGCTTTTTTTATTCAAAATCAGTGTAAATTTCAAGGAGCTGCTCTTTTTCACTCACGCTTAATGTGGAAAATTTCAAAACTGCTGTCTCTTCCAGGGGATTGCGAATCCAATTGTTATTATTGGACATGACTGGTAAATATTCTCTAAAGGTTTAACCAAGTCCCTCCAAGTGTTCTATAACCACGTTCTTTATATTTTCGTCCAAAGAAAGCTGATTTTATACCATGAAGTCGTGAAGGGTATCAAAGCATTCCGTTTGATTGCTATTTAAACACGTCTCCTGAAAGTTAACTTTTTTATACAATAAAAACGTTAACATTTGACCCCTGAAATTAGGTTTAAACTGTTTATTTTTGAGAAAATCTCTGCCAAATAGACTAAAGTCTGGAGCCAAATTTGACCTTGCATGCACTCTGCTTTGTGAAAGAGATGGTTGTTAAGAGAAAATACTTTTGTTTAAGTTCAAACAATCTTGTAAGAGTCCTACCTCTAGATAATACCTGACTTCAGTGTGAGACAATAAACAGTTGTTAATGCTTCCTATTTCCTCACAAAGTTCTACAAAAATCCCCGGGGGTTTTGTGAACCACAATTTGGGAACCACTGCTATAAGAGGTGGCAGCACTGAATGTGGTTAATATGATCAGATCATGAATTCCATCCATTTTCTCCACTTTTGTTTTGTTGAGTTGATAATGTTTATTCTCAGAGGCTCATAGCAGATAGCCTGGACGGATGTTTAGGAAAAGTGAATAACAAGAGTCAAAAATAGTTTCATCGAATGTTCTAACCCCAACAGGCGCTACTGCTGATGGTCTGCTCGACCACCGCCGCCCCTCAATACGCGCCTCCAGTCGTGTTCGCCCCCTCACCACCGGCAGATGTCCCCGCTCCTGTATACGGGCCCCCGGGGCCCTTACCGCAGTCCCTCGAGCAACAGGACTCTATTGGTGACAAGATAGTCCTGACTCCAGGCAGCAGGATCGATCTTAGAGACAGTTTGGGTCAGTTCTCCCACGGGTGAGTAACAGGACTCTATTGGTGACAAGATAGTCCTGACTCCAGGCAGCAGGATCGATCTTAGAGACAGTTTGGGTCAGTTCTCCCACGGGTGAGTCACTGGACTGATTTACCTCTATAACTGCTTTATTATATCACTAACATAATCAACTGTTATTAAAGATTACTTCGTATATAAATTAATTTGTGAATATCTAAACTTCAGGACATTGTTATTTATTAATCCCGAACCTAAGTACTCACATGAAAATAATTCGTCTGCTCTTGATCCCATTCCTGCAAACATGAACGTTAATTACTTTGTATTTTCCACTTCAACTCATTACCTTTACAAGCTTTACACATTTATATGAATTAATTACCTTTATGGTGTAGGTTAGAGGAATGTAATACTTTAGAATAAATGTACTCCGTTTGCGAAAAGGGGGAACTAATTATTATATTAACAGCTAAGGACAGGGTCAGTAAAAATATTGGTGTGCTCCAGGCTCTGTACAGAGAAGAGAACGCTATTTAAAAGTTATTTCGACGCTGATCACGTGAGAAACAACATTTGAAAAGTTGGTATACGTGTTTACCCCTTATAAATTACGTTACCTTTTTGGTAATCTCGGGGATTACGATTCTATTATCAGATATGGAAGCCGTAGAAGGTCATATTACACTATTTATAGTCATGTTCTATATATCCGTGTTATTGGAGAGCTTCAATAAATTCGGACTCACATCGATAATCGCGTGGTCTAACAACCCAATCTTGTGTTATATTAATTCGGGGATGACAGAGAAATTGGGATTCGAATACCAGTCGGGTGTACAGATGGTAATTTTTCCTATATGGTTCACAATTTCACCTACATGTAAATATGGGTGCAAATAATCTAAAATGATACTTTCCTTATTCCTATTCCACTATGGTAAATAATGTATGCGTATAGCCCAAACGGGTACTATTCAAGGCCGTAGCCAGCCAATAATTTCAGGGGGGGTTTGGTGGGCCCATCCCCTAATTGACGGAGGATAGAAAAAATTCTGAATAAAAAACTGTTCTAGAAGCTATCTGAAGTGTTTTTTTTATGGTAGCACTACCCCATAACTATCGGAGGCTAGGACAAATTCCAGATATTAAACAGCTCTAGAAGTTCTCTAAAGTGTTTCTTTATGGCAACATAACCCCCTAACCGCCGAAAAATAGAAACAATTTTAAATATTAAACACCTCTAGAAGCTATCTGAAATTTTTTTTATGACAACATAACACCATAACTGCCGAAGGCTAGAAATTTTTTAAATAATAAACACCTCTGGAAGCTCTCTGAAATGCTTTTTATGGTAACACAGCCCCCTAATTTGTACTTTTACCTTAATTTTGATATTGTTTGAACCATAAATGAAGCCTATATATATTTTATTCTGAAAATTGAAAAACGACACCTGGACACGGGAATTGAACCCGGGACCTCTTGCTTAGTACGCCAATGCTCTAACCACTGAACTGCCAGGATTCGTCCCGTGTTAAGGGTCATTCTTCACTCATATGTTAAGGCAGAGTCTATGATGGACTTAGCGGAAATTTAATAGCGTACAATTTAATAATTGTGCAAATGGCAGCAAAAAGCCAACTACCGAGTCGAAGATGGCTGCGTTATCTGATGGCTTGTGATATTAATATAATCACATATTTGTAGCCGACGATTTCCGCTAGGTCCATCATAGACTCTGCCTTAAAATATGAGTGAAGAATAACCCTGAACACGCTACGAATCCTGGATAGCTCAGTGGTTAGAGCATTGGCGTACTAGGCCAGAGGTCCCGGGTTCGATTCCCGTGTCCAGGTGTCATTTTTCAATTTTCAGAATATGATATCTAGATGGTGTAATTTCCATTAATAAGCATAAATAATAGCTCTGGCTATTAATTCTTCAAATATATTTTGTTCATAAAATTTCGGGGGGGGGGTGGTTTGAACCCAGAACCCCCCCCACCCCCGACTACGGCCTTGTGTACTAAGACTGGGTGAAAATGAAATATAAATAATAGTTGTGTCTGTGAAATGTAGCGTTGTAATCTGGATACGTCATCAAAGTGATTGTTTACGGTTCATGAAGATAGTGAACTAGTTCATGAAGATAGTGAACTAGTTCAAAGTTAAGAAGTAAATGTCAGAATGAGTGAAATACTAGTCGCTGGCTACGATGGTTTAAATTACAGTGTTGCCAAATTTTACAATTACACTTTTTAGCAACAGATTTGATTAAAACATTTTTATCCAAACGATATACATTTAAAATGTTATTGATTTATGTAACAAATCGGGGACAAAATCCGTCTGGGACATAAATCTTATTTCGGGAACGAATGGTCCCCTTAATTTTAAAGGATAAGACCAAATGGCTTGTATAAGTTTTGAACTGGAAAATTGTGTAAATAATATTAAATATCTTCGTGAAAATAAAGTTTGTGAAACTATCACGGATCGGAGGAATAAACGTAAAGATAAATTAGATAATATAATAGCAGTCTTAAATGATTATAAAATTTAGTGATAAGAAAAGTCTTCTTGCTGCAAGCTTAGACCATTATTTTATATATTGCTCTAAATTAAGGACACTAGTGAGGAGGTGAGCTTATTTAAGAAATATGCCTACATTAGAGTTGGGGAAGAGGGGGATCATTTAAAATAAAACCATATTTGGAATGTGAGTTTAAATGCATCCGGCCGGGGTATTGACCCTGGACTTTCCTGACTTGACCCGATTTGAGTTGGATGAAAATAAAGAGTTATTAAATAAAAGTGCAGAACTAAAATGTCTCTTCCATGATTGCGAGAGTATTACAACGTTCTTTTCGAGGAATATGATGACCAAAAAATGACCATGTCCTTATTGTTTAGTGTTGATGTTAACATATCTGAGGCTTCAGGGGTTTACTAGTGATAGATTTGTTACTGAAATAAAGTAAATTCTGTGAATATCTGAACTGTTTTATATTTTCTTTTGTTACTAAAACGATTCAAGAGCAACTACGTAATGTATTGTGGCAATCCCCAAACAAGCGTATTCTGTTTAGGCACAAAATTTTATATTCTAGTGAATGAGGGAGCGCTTTCAGTGGTGTAAGTGTTTATCAACTAACGTGATGTAGTGGTCAGTGAACCCGGCTACGAGCTTATGGGTCCAGGGTCTGATTCCCGGCTTGTAACTCAGCTATTTTTCCCGAAAGGAGATTTACCCCAACGCTCACCTTTCATACTCACTATCACCTTATCACATCGGGACATGGAAAGAGCCTCCAGGGAAAAGATGTAAGATTAGTACATTCTGGAGTCCCTTGGACAACGGTACATTAGTACTGGCTAGTATTTCCTCTGCTGGGTTACGAGCGATGTAGCCCGGACCCACAATATTAATATTATTATTATTATTAATTAACTTTAGAGGGAACGACTAAGAATGAGCTATTGACAATCAAGCTGTGCTTTACATTTCTTCTGTTTAAAATATGTATAAATTAATTATATCAAAGATAATATAATTAGTTCAGAAGTTAATTTAATAATAACTAGCTAAGAAAATAATATGGAATTGAAACTATACCCAAGTTTTCTTACGAATGAAACGATCTGAAAACTAGATAAAGTTACTGTGTTTAATTTAGCGTATTCATAAATCAAGTCATCTTTTCTGCATCTGTCATTTTTAATTGATCGTATTAATACTTATATAAAAAATACTAATAACTAGTAATGATATGATAAAATTCTATCAATTGTGACCACAATAAATATGTTTGTATTTTTCTAAAAGGGGCTCTAAATTTATATTCTAAAGAAAATCAAGTTATTAATGTGTTGGATTTTTGGTTAACTAGAACGGGGAAAGATCAAAAAATATTGGGAAACACTACTTTACGACATGCATTTAAATAACCCATTGTTTATTTGAGTTTCTTAATAAACCCTTTTCTTCAACGATCTTTGCTGGTTTCAAAACTTGCTATTCAAAAGGATATAGACCTGTATAATATGTTTAAGGACTTTTCCACCTCATTTAATTTTCTCCAAACGTAAAAAAAGTATCCCACCTATTCAAATGTTGTTCATCAGGTAACCAATCACCTTTTACGGTGGTCGAAAGTATCTAAACGTCCCTCTCTAAATATACTAGACTGCCGATGACCAGTAAATCAGGCTTCAAATTCCTGTTGGATGTACTCACGATAGTTTTTCCTAAATGGGTTTCTTTTCTCCCTCCCCGCAAATCTTGGTACACTTCTTCTAAATTCAGCCTATCTCAACCCTAACTCATTAGATTAATTAATTCATATACTTACATCCTGAACATATAGTAGGGCAGGTGATAAAAAATATTAAGTAATCAGCGTCAAGATAACTTCAGGATTCGATACAGTTCTTCTGAAAGGCGAGCACAAACTGCGAAAACGCAGCAGTTTTAAATAAAAAATAATCACAACAAACTAGTTAAAAAAAAAAGTGTTTGCACGGTGACTAGCCAAAACCTAGCTCATTAATTTCTTAAGGAATAGCGTATTCCAAAATTTATTGCAAATAAAATCTTACACTGTAAAAACAAAATATAAAAAATGTGGTGTGGCTGTGTCATGGACACGGCCGTGTGTTGTACGTGAATACGTTTAAACCTAAACGAACATCGTAGCTTCTCCGAGTCAAAAGTTATACTAATTGCAAATCTCGATACGCAGCAAAATAACCTCAAAATGGCGGCGCTTCCCCCGTCACCGCGCGCGATGCGTCACTGTTCTCGCTTATCGTAATGAATTCTTTGATCCTTTAGCTATCCAGTGGTATAATTTAATTTTGAATGTAGAGGAAAGATTCGAAACTACAACACCAAACTGTATCCCCCGATTTTGTTATAATTAGGTTTTTTGGATTGCCCCCGTATGGTAGCAAATTTAAAGACGTATTCACGTCGAAAATGAAAACATGTCATCACCAAATTATGTTCAAACCATATTCTTTTATACAATATCTGGTTTTTGATAAACGTTCACATGTGCAGGAAAGTTTCTTTTCATTTACTACAATATTGATATAGAAATTCAATGTCCAATGTATATTTTCTGCATATTCTGAATATAACTAAACAATTATCTTTACAACGTATAATGATCCAGAATGGAAAAACAGTGAACGAATGTGTGATTGCAGAGTTGTAGATTTGTTTAACAACGTTGGATTGATAAGAGCCAATGTCCTAAAGCCTTGTATATGGAGAAGTATATATATGTAATCTTTGAAAACAATTTATCACTCCACAACTTGTGAATGTGAGGAATGCCAGGCCTCCACCGTGGTTCGGATTCCACGTTAAACTGTAGGTCCTCCATTTCACCTCACAATCACCCTACCATTACACAATAGCGTAAGTGCGTATAACCCGAACGGGTAGTAAGACGCGGTGCTAATAATAATAATAATAATAATAATTTATCACTCGACTGAAATTCTAATACAAGTGAGTACTATCTTTATTCACACATCAGTAGACCTTGTGAATCTTGTAACTACTTAAAGTAATATTTTAATGTTAGTTGTTTATATTACGGATATTATTCAATATTATATATTGGCCTCTCCTATATCAATGCACATAGTATTTGTATTCTTAGAAATTTATTTTAATTATCGAACAATGAAATTCAGCGTTCACACTGAATAGCTACAATTCCTCCAGATTCCGATACAGCAGGCTGACCAACTGTCGCAAAGCGCCACTCAGTTGTAAATGAGTAATGATCATACTAACGGCACTTATTATCAACCAAGATAACTATTTGTACAAAAAGAAGTTGTATTTAAAAACATGTAATTTTACTAAAGAATCTACTTGGGAGTTCCATTTCGTCGTATTTATTGAACCTGGCCAGAATCTAAAAGAAAATTTAAAAAATACTAAATTATTCGTTAGTTATTATCTAGCTATAAACAAATAATTTATGTAAATTTCATAAAGAAAATAAATCCACGAATATTTTTTGTTTTCCTCGTTAAAATGCATTGATATGTAAATATGTCACTAACAATTATTTTTTTACATGATTTTAAATTTCCATAAACATTGTTAGAGATGCCCAGATATTTTACTTAAATAAAGAAGAAACTACAATATTGAATTATTAAATATATTTTAAATAAAAAATGTGTGTTTAGAACCGTGCAATTAGAGGTAGGCTTGGACTTATAGGTTTCATTCCAGTGGTACCAATCAAATATTCAACTATTCAGGGCAGGTAGAGGATACGTATAATGGACGCACACCCTATATCTAGAAACATATAAGGTTTCTAAAAGTGTAATATCATAGCCAAAAGGAATTCATTGTAATTGAAGAGCGCAAAGCGATATAGAGTGTTTATCATGTTTTCCAGATATTCCGACATTACTGGAACAACGGTGAGTGAGCAGGGTCGTCTCATCACCCCGAATGGTGGCTGGAAAGGTGTTATCGTGAAGGAAGGCTACTATTCGTACATCAGTCCTGAGGGAATCCCCATAAGTGTCAGCTACATTGCTGACGAGAATGGATTCAGGGCTACAGGCTCCCACCTGCCCAAGGAAGTGGTCTCCAAGCCAGTCGTCTTTTAATCCATTATCACTGAAGTTATTAAATTGGTCTCTGGTAGGATGATAATAAAATAAAATATCTAATACTGTGGCTAGGCGAATTGAAACATTGGTAGTTTCATTCTTAAATGTTCTTGTTTGTGACTGGATTTATATCTTCTGAGTGAGCTCACATTTATTTGGTCTATACAATAAGAACCAGAGTAAATAGTTTTCTCGATACAATTACATCCACAT
The DNA here is from genome assembly GCA_033556935.1 of Timema podura. Taxonomy (NCBI): domain Eukaryota; kingdom Metazoa; phylum Arthropoda; class Insecta; order Phasmatodea; family Timematidae; genus Timema; species Timema podura. Next base: position 58,120,226 of record JAVRXN010000005.1, read on the forward strand.
TAAACAATTTAAAATGTTAATGAGAAATGACGGATAGAAATTAAAAACTATTCTTTTTTTGCTTAGTGTTCTCTGTTTGTAAATTGACTTTTGAAGCAAATTTATGTTCAGTAATCATCATCATGAACAGCTTCCAGCCATTGACTGGGTCTGTTTGGAACATAAGCTTCTACACTGCCTCCTTTCCTCCCCCCACCCCTCTCCCTCCATCTTGGCCAGGTCCTCTCCTCTCTCCTCCACACTCCTCCTTACTCCCTTCATCCACCTGTTCCTTGGTCTTCCTCTCAGCCTCCTACCCACCACCTCCATATCCAACATCCTCCTAGCATCCTGTTCATTAATAATTTGTCTTATTCCGTTATGAACCGTTATGACAAGTTAACTGTAGGCTTCAAATAAATGTTGTACAATATTTAATTTTGTGGTAATAAATCCATATTCTTGATTAAACCTTGCGTCTAAACTGGGAACTATCAGTAGGGGTGTGGTGGATCTATTTCTTCTCAAACAGGGATTAATGAACCAATGTTTACGTGCAAGAGTTTATTTGTAAGGTTTTTCATTGCATCTATTTTAGTTACATTCTGTAAAGAGCTTGTTTGATCTATTTATATATTTCTTTATGTGTTTTCGCTTACATTTTTGGTTAATTTATGTAGGCATAAAGCAATTTTTTTCATTTACAATGTCATATTAGTCATTTGATAATTTTTATTTCATAAAAATCCAAGCCCTGGTAATCAGTAAATGTATAAGTGCTCCCATTAATTGTACAGTGTAAAAACACAGCATTGAACCGGTATTTTTGTTTATTCTGAGTAGTTTTTATGACATCATAAATGGCGATGTTTGATTCTTAAGAAATTCAGGTCAGCCCAACAGGAAGACCAAGCTTGTTATGATCTGACGATTTATAAAACGTCCACAATATCCTGAATTATTGATAAATATTGACATTGAGTGAGAGACGTATCCAGCTGAAGGATCTCTAGAGCTTTAACTTTACTTTTCCTTATTTCTATAACTATCTGACACAATATCAAACCTTCCTTTACAACTGTTTGTAAAGTCTCTTCAGAACTCTTTATATTTGTTATGTTTTAAGATAATGGATAAAAAAACATAATATATTTTGTGTACATCAAACTATTACACCTAAATTACTATACTATTTATATTTGTATGTATTTTATTTGGTAAAATTAATTTATTCTATATTTTACAAAACATCTGTAAATAGAATTTTTAAAATATATATTTAAAAAAGTGAAACTAAGGTTCTCAAATACCTTGTTTTTCTTTGTGGGTGTATTTAAATCAATAATAATAATAATAATAATAATAATAATAATATAGGTAATATAGGCCTATAAAATATTTATTTTTTATCAATAGGCTATTGAAATCATTTACCCCATTTTACTAACCAACAGTTTTAATATAAACATTATGATATTGATATAGGTAAATATTTAAGCTTTAAAGAGTTTAGTTTTTTAAATTGACACATACGATCACCCTTAGTCCAAATAATGATTAAGGATGACCGTGAGATGTGCTCCCTGATTATTTTTAAAAAAATACCTCATTCTACCACAACATCCCTGGATGTTACATAGCTTAACATGAAAATATATGGTGAAAGAAAGAACACTTAAACCGTGAAAAAAAAAAACCAGGCAGATAAAAATATAGAAAGTTAATTCAAATTATTTTATTTAAAATAATGTTTAAATAGACTATATTAGTTTATAACCAAGCCCTAAAACTATTTTCATGAATATAACAGATCAGAGAATTTGTTGTTGCATCTAATGAATATGACGATGGAAGTGACAACATAAAAAAAATATTATAATGACAATAATCTAAAAACAAATATATTAACTATTTTAATAACAATCATAAAGTTCAATGAATATCCAAAAAATAATGGTATCAAATTTATATAATCGTACCCAAAAGGATTGTAGTATAAATAAATACCCTGTGCTAGTAATGTACTTTAAAGGTGAAAGAGATATCTACAATTAAATTTAAAGGCCCACCCAGGTTAATTAAGTCCATTCTAAGTGGAATTTGAGTAGCATAACCCCAATTAGGAATGCCTCAACAATGGTTATTACTTAAGATCAATTAAAACTCATACTCGGACATACAGAAGCCAAGATACCACGAAAATACAGGGTGGATAAATCCCCCTAAACCTATTCTCGGCACCTAGAGTGCAAAGCAATAGACATCAATAGCTATATAGGAGCTATACTAACTATTCCAAATCATAATAGTTGTCGAATCCACTTATATTAATAATTGTATAACTTTGTTTACATCCATTACTGTTTCCAGCCTGTGGCCTGGGTCAGTTTCTTTTTCAAGCCATATATTTTCTATTTCCAGCTTGCTAGGCCTGTTGTAGCTTCATATGCCTGATAATATAACTTAAGACTAGGACAGGCACAACATCCAGTCCTCAGCCGTCAATTTATCAATGTGAAAGCGTAAGTCTATATTAAATGGTAGAACTATTCTACAATAAAACGTTGCTACGTAGACTTCAACTGCCACAGGGAACCAAAATATAAAGTGATAGTAAAATAGTTTATAAGTTATAATGATATAAAATAGACATACTGGGTCCTGATGACACCAAACAGTGATTACATTAATTTACGACTTACACACGTCCTCGTGCAAGTAATTAAGCTAAGTTTCCTACACAAATACCGAACTCAAATGTGCGCCGAATCCCAGAGACATGATGCAATACTCTGAGCGAGTAAGATACTCCTTAGTAACTAGAATTATTAAACTATAAATTGACTTTAAATAGATTGACAGACAAAATGCTTGCCATTCAACAGAAAAATATATAAACCAAATTATAGCAAGTCCAAACAGACGTTAGGCAACTAAAACTTTCTCAAAAGGAGACTTATAAATTCCAAAAGTATTTTTTCTGCTTAGTCAGCGAGACTATCGATACCATCCTCATTAACATCAGTTAAGCGTCGATCAGCGGGCGACTACAGTCAAATGTAGCAGCATGTCTTCTATGGCCGTTGATTGAATAATAGGTTCCATTTAGTGGGCTGAACACCCAAATGTATACCACTGTCCTGAAATTATGTAACTCCCTAAACACAGATCTGTCAAATTAAAGACAAATTTGTCCAAATAAGCTTTATTGCCAAATATCAACATAAGGTTTTATATAGTTTCATATTCTATTTAACATGATTTATTCATGTGAAATTATATTTATCAGTATCAGAAGTACCAGGTTTTGCCCGAGGTAACCACGTAATAAATTGCATGGTTAGCCCGGGAAACGCCTTGCTTTGCTTCAAAGATACAATATATATATATATATATATAATTTGTTTTGACCCGGTTTTTAATTAATTTTAAATTAAAATTTATTTGCAAACCCAGTTTTATTTCAAGTAGGTGTCATCAAACTAGCTTTGTTGGTAATATAAAATCCTTCTCATTAAAATGTACCATTTTGTACAGAGCTAGTTTTACAAATAATTTGCTCAAGTATATAAGTCTATAGTACTATATCCTTAACGAGCTAGTTAAAACGAATGTTAAATGACAACTGCCAACATATAAACAAGAATAAATCCTATAGATATGTACATACTTTGCGGGTACGCTAGAGTCTTGAGGGCTTTTGTTCCATCACTCTCCCAGAAATACAATAAACATCCTCTCCAACCCAACCAACCAGAGCAAACAGCTTTTAATCGTGTGCGGCTTTGATTCTAAGGTTGAGAGTAAAATATATTTTTATTCTAAAAGCGTATGAGTTATATCCAAAACGTGAACTTTGTTGGGGCAAGTTGAAGTGATTGTAACATAGATTTGGGATAAACATTCCAAGAGAAGTGTTAAACATAATCAAAGATCTGTTATTTAGTAGGAAGAGGACTGTATAGTTTTTGCATCACATAACTATGAAATGTTTATGTTATACGACACACGGACACACGAGATTTGCCAAATGGTAATTATATTGTATTGTCCATGACAATAAGAGCACCAAATGCAACCGTGAACCATGTGAAGAAAATTAAATTATATGTTTGTACTGGAGCAATATTTTATTTGTTTGGCCAAAAAAAGTGTTGCCATAATAACTGCAAAAACACATACCTATTCTCGCACCCTTCCATACCACCTTAGCTCATTAATCCTAATCCTTGGGCTATAAATTAATATGAATATGTTTATTTTAATAAAAATCCACAGTGTTAATGAGCTTAGAATAATATCGTACGCGAAGTAATTATGTTTTCTTCATGAATAAAACGCATATTTCTATACATTTCTGAAAATATTTGGCTCAGTATAGTATTTACACTCAAGTTTGAAGCCTACAGAATAATAATGACCTTGAGAGGTGGTCAATAATAAGAAATATTTTCCCCTAAATGTTTTTTTGTATTGACTTTTCCGTTAGGGATCTCCCACTTCATTTTATAAGTTCGTGGTTGTTTAATGGCTGCAACTGACGAAACAGCTTTAAACCATTTTACCAACATTATATATTTTCATCAACATGTATTAACCACGGAGAGAATAGCATGTTAACTACATTCTTCCGTTATGCTTGAAAATTTACGAATATATCCACGGATGTTTCAGAATTTGTTCCCTAGCCACCGCGGACCAATTACATTAACTCCGTTATTTTCGCGCAGTCAACACATCAACATAGCATTTTTATAATCATCTTTAACATGAATTCTTCAACTACATTCTCCATGCCTAGAGAAATTCATTTGATTAATCTTAGATTATAAGATTCTAACTTTTACATCCACTATGTTTTAAGATTATTTTTTTAAATTGTTCAAAAATGTTTTTTCTAGTTAAATTTGTCTACATATTCTAATCCCGTACATGTTGTTCTTCAATTATCTCACTTCAACACTTTATTTGATCACGATCTAAAATGTTTTTTTAAGTTGTTTCTCTCATTTAGTTCCCTGATAATGGTGCTAGCACCAAAACATGTCTATTTCAATTACAAGTAGACAACTTTGATCTCTACAAATACCTTAAAGGAGCAAGACACACACAAAAGTTAAGGATATGATCTCATTCTAATTGTATATGTCTATGAATTGTAATGTAATCATTTATTTAACCAGTCTAATCTTAGCTTAATATTATAACATATATCTACTTTGGTGACCACATGGTCTAAGGAGTCACTTCGGGCTTGACTAGACGGTCAATAAGTCAATGACAGGGAGATTAGGGTTTGAATCCCGGTTGGGTGTACTGGGTTATTTTTTACATGATTGTTTTACACTCTCTCTCCCAGCAACTTCAGGTACATTTCCTCCTAATTCAATCTTCCTTAACCCTAACTCATGAGCGTAATTATTATATATACGTATAACTTGAAAAGGTAGTAAGCCGCGGTGTATGTATAAAAAAATAATGAAAGAACACAACAAAAATTATAACATAGTTTTATTTGACCTAGGTTTACAGCTTACCTTTATTTAGATTGTCGTTTTACATCTAATATTTTGGTATAACTTCTTAAAGTTAATTTAAAATTGTATGTATGAATAATTTAATTGGAACAATTTTTTAATTAGTGTGTCACAACATTCTTCACACCCTTACACTAATGAAGGGTGTTACATGAAAGAGCACTGGGGAACATTGAACACGTTTAGAAATCCCGGATTCTTTTAGGAAGTGGTTTGATATTTTTTAATATTGTTTTCACCAACATTTATGTGAAAGTTCTGACCAGTTAAAAAGTTTAAATTCTATCTTATAATTTCTAAAAAATGTACGATAGCTTATATAAACTCATTTAAAACAATTCTACGTTATCTTAAAATATTCTGTTGTGAGCACATAAAAACATTACTTTATTTGATAGATAAAGGCTAGATATAGGTTTCTGTTATTTTTATTTAATCTCAGAAGCATACATTTTCGCGTGAGGGAGGCACCGTTGATTTTTTTTATAGATTTTAAACTCAAAGCTTAAACCTTTTATCTGTTCCAAAACCTGCCGGTAATCTTCGACTTCATGTTGTTGTAAACTATATTTAAAATTATCAAACAACCTGTTAAATAATGTGGGATTCCTAAACATCTACAACGCGTCTCATTGCTCAACCATGGAGAACACTTAAGACTATTTTGTAAAACCTATTTAAAATCAGTATGTATAAAACATGTATTTGTACAGTACATCATACAGAATAGATGTTCAATTAATATTTGTTAATTGAAATAATTTCCTCCAATGAAAATACACACGTTCCTTACTACACAATTTTAGACCTTTTTTTTTAAGTTGGACACACTTTAGACATAATTTTGTCTTTTAATTTATGTTTATACTATTACCATTAAATAGAAGAGCGAGCGATTTTCAAAAACTTTATATCCCTCTGTTTAGTAAGATGGCCGTGAAAGCTCTAGTACAGCCTCACATACTATGATTGATTTATCTGTACCAATCTCTTATCTTTATATAATTTTCTGTACTTGCGGCCCTTACCTAAAATACAGCTTTGTCATGGATACTATCCACATTAACATCAACCAAGAATTAATGTTTCTGATTTATTGTCTGAAGCTTCACCTTAAGTATTAGTCCTATATTTTCTATGGTGGAGTCTTGTGTGATAATGTGTTCAAGTTGACTGGTCTTGTTGTTCATGGTGTATAAATGTTACAAACACACTACTTTACTGTATTTAAATAAACCATTATACCAGGGACAGTTAAGACTAGTTTGCTCCTTTTATACATTTATTAGTAAGCCTTTTTTTATAAATAATTAAATTACCAAATCAAGTACATATTTGTAAACAAAAATATTAAATAGATAACTATGATTTCCTTTCAGAAATAAATAGATCCAACAGGTTTTTGAAAACAATGACAGGAGGGTTTCAGTGTGACATTTATATAAACAAGAACAGGTAGAACTAGAGATACTGGGATCCCCCAAGTGTACTTTCCAGATATTACATGATATGTGGTGCTCAATAATTAAATTTTTTCTAATATTTACTAGTGTTTCTTTAATGTTGTGCTTAAGCAAATTTTCACAGTTATTTTCTGTTAGGCTGACTTTGAAAATATTTAAGCAACACAATTTTATTTTGATAAAATAGATTACTCGTTAGATAGTAAATTTTACTAACTCTGTCCCTTTATTTAAGTGTCGTTTAACTTTTATAACATGATTTTCTAAAAAAAAATTATGGTAAATAACAGTTTATCTTGTAGCTATACTGTTAAAATTACATCAAATAAAAATGTTTTTGTATAAAAATAGTATTTAATAATATTTTTAACATTATGTTTAAGTTTATATTAATCATCACCAAACCCAACAATATTACTTTGTTAGTACCTTTCGGGATACGACCAAGGGCTTTGGTGTCAGATGTGGAGTAGTGATAAATACAAAATAAATAATTAACATAGAGATATATTGACATCATAAGGTATAGCGAATACTGCCAGAAGCAAAAAGTAAGAAAGACAATCTCAACTCCAAATGTTAGACCAAGAAGGACGTAAACAACCGATCAAAAACATCCTTAAGAGAATGAGCTGCTCCACAGCACCGAGCTCCAATCAGGAAGAGAGAGAAAGACCAGTTCTTCTAGAGTATAGGATTTCCAGCCAATGGGAGAGTTGTCCTTGGGCAGGAAGAAACGTTTCTGTCATTTAAAGTTTGGTGTTTGGTCAGTGAGGAATTCATGTTTGTAAATTTTAATATATGTTCTTGCCATTCTACTCCTTGTTTACAACTCCCAAGAAGGAACTCGTGGCCAAACTGTAATGAGGGATTAACGATACCCTTTTAAACGCAGGTCATATCAAGTATATTTGGGCCAACTATAATGCTCCCATTTAACATACTAACACAATATTTCAGTAAAAATAAAGATATTATGTTTGTATTTGTCAGTAGATTGTTCTGACATACGACCTGATTCACTCTTTTATGTTACTTTCCTTGTCCCTGTAAGTATATCAGGTTGAGGTCCCTGGCATAAGACATTATTAGTGCTATGCACTAGTAGTAACCAACTCCTGTCAGGCTACGAACTAGTGTCCTTCAGAGGTAAAGAAGTTTCTTTGCTCTTGGTCACGTCAGAACCAGTAATCTGAGATATCTTCAGCAATGGTAGATGGTAGGAAGACTATCTGCCCTTCACAAGCACGACATTTGGCAGGTGGGAACCATTAGCCCTGAATCCCTTCTCGTCAGCAATATAGCTGACAGATACTGGGACTCCCTCAGGGCTGATGTAAGAGTAGGAGCCTTCCTTAACGATAACACTTTCCCACCCCTTGTTCGTCAAGGTGAGACGGCCCTGTTCACTCACCGTTGTGCCGTTTTGGTCGGAAAAACTGGAAACATAATATCAAATAATGGTTTTTAATATATTCTTTATTGGTGAAAAAATTTATTTTATTTATTTATATTTTATTCATATCACTAAAAAGTCATTATCTAACCATTAATATTGAGTCATTTTAATAAGTCTTTTTAATGTTTGTAATATTTATAAGGGTATCTAAATATAATAATATATATATATATATACTTTCAATAACCTTAATAATTAGGCCCTAACCTAAATAATTGTAATATCTCTTTTTACTTTCTCTCTATCTTAAAGGTAGAGAAAGTATGGTGATCGTCAAAAAAATCGAACTCGAGATTTTGATGAATTTTGACGTTTCATGACTTCCTGAATCCGAAAAAGTGGTTTTTGAATTTCCGTCTGTCTGTCTGTCTGTCTGTACCTCCAACTAGAACCTAAACTATTTTACCGAATGAGCTAAAACTTGATATCTAGGGTTTTCATAGGGTTGCCACGAGGGGTTTTTGGAATTAGATATCTACCCCTAAAATTAAGTGTATTTTAATGAAGGGAAAAAGAGAAAAAGTCGATTTTCTCAAAATCGCCTCTAACGATTTTGATTAAATTTCATTTATGAACATTAATAAATATTCCAAACAAAATGGCTACTCTCAATATTTCGGAAAAATCGCTTTAAGGGCTCCGGTCTGATGCGTAAATTAACATTTTTTATAATAGCTCCGAAACTATTTGAGATATGAAATTACTTAGCATTACAAATATGTATATATACTTATAATACAAATATTTTATTCGAAACATATTTTTATAAAATCAATAATTTTCATCCTATACGCAATTATATATATATATATATATTTAGCTTTTTGGACATTAAAGCTTAAGTATTGCGATCGTAAAAAAAACTAACCTGAAATGTTGATGGATTTCGACGTCTCATGACCCCCCGAACCCTAAAAAATAGTCTTTGCAATGCCGTCTGTCTGTGTGTCTATTAAAACTTAAAATTAAGGGTAGTTTACTGAAGGGCAAAAAGAGAAAAAGTCGATTTTCTCAAAATCGGCTCTAACGATTTTGATTAAATTTCATTTATAAACATTAATAAATATTCCAAACAAAATGGCTACCCTCAATATTTCGGCAAAATGGATTTAAGGGCTCCGGTCTGATGCGTCAATTAACATTTTTTTAAATAGCTCCGAAACTATTTGAGATATGAAATTACTTAGCATTACAAATATGTATATATATTTATTATACAGATATTTTATCCGAAACATATTTTTATAAAATCTATAACTTTCAATCTATACGCAATTATATGAATTCTTTAACTTTTTGGACATTAAAGTTTAAGTATTGCGACCGTAAAAAAAACTAACCTGAAATGTTGATAGATGTCGACGTCTCATGACCCCCGAACCCTAAAAAATAGTCTTTGCAATGCCGTCTGTCTGTGTGCCTATAAAAACTTAAAATTAAGGGTAGTTTACTGAAGGGCGAAAAGAGAAAAATTTTGTTTTCTCAAAATCTGCTCAAACGATTTTGATTAAAATTCGTATCTAGGCGTTGATTAAGATTATAAATAAACTGGCTATTTTCATTTTTCTATGAAAATGATTTTTAGGGTACTTTACAGAAGCGTTAATTTCCTTATCTCCACAACTATTTGAGAAACTAAACAACTTATCATTGCAAAATTGTAGGACTATTAGAAATAAAAAACTTTTATTTGACATATATTTTTATAAAAGCAACAGTTTCTGAGATATTTGCAAATATATTAATACAATTTTGTGAACTTTAGTTGTAAACATATACTACTTAAGTCTTAACGCAATAATTCTCCAATGCCATAGAGTAATTAAATATAAGTATCTAAAAAAGTATGTTATTTTTCTTTAAATCTCTTAGGAGAAATGTTTGCATAGCAATGATTTATCTCCATTTTAGACTCAATAGTCAATATTTACATTTCTTATTGGTCAAAATGTATAAATGAATAATTAAATATCAATGCGATGACTTGAAGATCTGCAACATCTTATAAAATGTTAAAACTTTAACCAGAATCGAAATTTTAATACGAAGTGTTGACCCTTGTGGAAGACATTAAACTGTTTGAAATGTTCTAAGGTGGACAAAGATGCGCCTCTTTTCTCATTGATTCTATATCATTGTATATTATTTTATGCATGTTCTTATGTGGAGTGGTGATGATACAATGTACATTATTCCGTTCAGAAATCTTACGAGTTTATAGAAAGAGAGAGAAAGTCTGTGCGGTGCTCCGTACCATTTATTTAAATTAGCTAATTATAAATGATTTATATAAAAAGGTAACTCTTATAATTATTTAAAATAACATTTATGAATAGCTCAGAGTTAGATTTATTGAGTTAAAATACAATTTAATAAATTATTTGTCATAAACAAAATGTAATGTTTCTTAATATCGTATTGAACCAAATTGCAGTGGTATGGTAATTAGCATTAATAAAAGATACTTTATCAATAATAGTTTAAACTCATTTTTAGAGCTTGGATTTAAGAGTTGATATTTTTTAGACTTAAACATTAAGGTTGAGAGAATAATACAAGTTGCTCGTAATCCATGCCTAATTATTCAGTCTATTGTTCCACCCCTCATTGTATCGCCGCTTCTCCTATTAGATAGAAGAAGTGACGAGTACAGTAACAAAGAAATACAAAGAAGGGTATAGTGTGAGTTGTAAGATTGTGAATATAATAATACCCAATGGACAAGACGTAAGAGAGATATACAAGTTTTACAAAACAGTTTATTATAGTCAAAACAAGATGGAAATATCACTAGTTGTAAGACGTGATAATATACAAAACATTTCATTGTTCACTGTTAGGAATCATTTTGTAACCAGAGACATTGTTGTCCCATACAGGAGTGTTTGGTGTGAAGCACCTTAACTTGATTTGCAACCAAGTCAATTATGGTTGGATCTTGATTAGGAAAAGAAGTAAGTCGCGAAAGAAGAACAAGCACAAATTCTAGAACAAAAGTGTGTATTCCTGAATGAAACAATAATTTAAGTTGGCCATAACTATAGAGTTGTGGTTATGCAATATTACACAATACTACTCCAGCCTTACGGCTACAAGACTTTACCATAATAATCATGGATTATAACAATAGTTAAACAATACCTAAATCTATAATGTCCTAGTTTAAGGAGTTACAACGTTGGTAGTTAGAATGATTTAACTCCATAGTGAGTTACACGATAAAAAGGTTAAGTTCCTAGAGCTGGAACTATAATATTACAATTAGTTAAAGGCGGGCTACCAGTAATCTAGGCTGTAGAGATATCATGGCTGGTCTATTCCGCATTACACTACCAGGTCATTCAATAGTATATTTCAATTTCAACATCAGTCTGACTCTAGACTATAGCAATAGCAAACAGTTAAAACATTAACAGATCCATGCGGTGCCTGAAGGGGGCCGGACAAAATCAACACCATGTGGGCCAATACTCTGGACTAGAAGCATACCCACGAGGTTAGCACTGTACAAAATACAACAATTGGTAAACTAGAGAATGGTATCAGTCAAAGACCCAACTGAGTCATGGAACAAAGCTATATATTAACTGATATCCCCTTTTTCATGATCTAAAAGGTAAAACCATCTGGAGGAGGCGAAATTGACGCGTCAAATACCGTGACCACCACTTGTACGCTAACTAGTGTTAGTATAGCAATTTGACATTATTTTTTATTCATAATGATCTTGGTACATTTTTTATGTATATGTTGGTAGTTCTGTTGATAGTATTTGCTCTTGCCTGATATGTATTTAATTTTTCAGTTCATATTAATATTTTGCAGTTATTAAAGTATTTTCAATCCGGTAATGTTTGTGTTCGTAAAGTAAACATGCCATAAACCTGCGGTGGCACGTTTTCAGGTTATGGGCCCAGAATTCTCTAAAATGAACGAACATTTATTATTGTCTGTGTGCATCGAGAATCAACATTAACGTTAACCTCTAGAAGATTTATCCTAAAAGAAGCCTTATTAGCCGCCATGACAGATGAAGAAAAGTATCCTGTTCCATTATTGGATGGTTCAAACTTTAATAACTGGAAGTTTAGAATGGAAACGCTGATCGATGAACTCAATTTGTTGAAAGTAGATCAAAGTGATTACCGAACGAAAGCAATTTTCAATGAAGTTGATAGTTCAGAAATAACGAATAAGAAGACAAAAGAACTGGAAGAGTGGAAGAAAAAGATCGAAAATTCAATTCTATATTAGTCCAGAAACTTTCAGACAACGTTCTTGAATGTGCCAAGGATAAAGAATCCGAATGTGAGATATGGCCTTCCCCTATGAATACCTACTTAAGGAAAGGCATAGCTAACCAGTTACTTCTACGTAAAAGTATTTTATTGATAAAGTAAGATCCATCAAGTGAAACTTTCGAGGTTCATTTTAATCCATTTGATAAATTGATTCGTGAATTACGACCAATTGGGGCTATATTTGAGAAATTAGACATTGTCTGACAATTTTTAATTACCATGCCGAACGAATTCAATGTAGTTGTTACTACTCTTGAGACTCTGACCGAAAAATTGACATTGAGCATTGTGAAAAATAGATTATTAGATGAGGAACAGAAACTATTTTCGGAAGGTATAACAGCAGAAGTCATAACCTCACATTACACAGAACCATAAGAAACAGTCTCAATCTTTTTATCAACAAACTAGGCCTAATCAAAACACTCAGTGAAGTCAACTTCAGAGCACATTTTGTAAAATTTTGGACATGTGATATCGGAATGCTGTAAACTTAAGAAGAAACAGAGTGAAAATGAAAAGCTATGTGACACCTTATCTTAAACCAAATTTAGTTAAAATTATAAACAAATATTTAAGAAGTGAAATAATAATAATAGTATACTTGCGTAATTTGAATCTCCAATATTATTCTCTCGGGTTTGGCAACTACAGGGCATGAATCACCTGGCGAAATGTATCGGGGTTCGAATCTATGTTGAGCGAGTTTGGGGATTTAAATACCTGCTTAGGTGTACTGTTGGTAGTTCTCCCTAAATAGTTTCCCAATCTCCCTCCACGTAAACGCTGGAACATTTCCTTAATCATCCATATTACACTATCATACTAACATGTGATTATTGATGAAAATCTTAATTGGACAGATCAGGTAACTTCGATTTGCAAAAAAGTGTATGCCTGCTTACATTCACTGAGAAGACTAAAGAATTTTATCCCAGAAACTTTACGAATTATCCTTGTCCAGAGCTTAATAATGCCACACTTTGACTACTGTGACGTAGTATATAATGACTTAAGAGATGATCTAGCAGAACGACTACAAAACACATGTGTTCGATACATATTTAACTTAAAACGGCATGACCATATTTCTAAGTATTTTAAAAAACTGGGTTGGTTAAGAATAAATCAAAGGCGAAGGCTACATTTATTAGTATTGCTTCATAAAATATTATCAACATCTCAGCCTCAATACCTGTCCAAACGGTTCCTATTTCTTAAAGATAAACACAGCCGAGCTACTAGATCAGAATCCACTCTACAGATGTCTATTCCCATACATAGATCTCAAACTTATGCTCGTTCTTTCACTGTCTTGGCATCACAGGCTTGGAACAAACTAGATATCTCGACTCGTCACCTAACATCCACAATTCCCTTTAAGCGTGCGGTCACGCAATATATCTTGTCTAATAAGCTAAACTGAGTTCTTGAAACTACTTGAGCTTTAAATGAGTGTATGAATGAGCGAGTGAATGTTTTTATTCTTATTTGAATATTCCTTTATTAAATTGTATTTCAATAAATGTAATAGTGTATGTTGTATTCAACACTGGTTAAGTGGAAGAGAAGGCTAACGCCTTAACTTCGCCAGATAAATAAAGGCTATTATTATTATTATTATTATCATAATTATTAATATATATAGACGCTTAACCAGAAAGGGTGCGTGTAACCCCATCTAGTTATGGCAACGGAGGTTGGGGTCGTATCTCCTTTGAGATGTACTGTCACTAGTTCTCCTCTCCATTGCTCCACATAAGCGCTGGAACATTTCTACCTTACTCCTCCGCCAAAAGTGGTGCATGGCTTATACCAACATGCGCGCATGTCAACGGACGATACCATACAATCAATTTTTGTAGACTTTAGTGATGGGGGATAGATGCCCCTAACTGAGGATTCCGAGGCCCCTGATTGTGCATAAACAGAGCTGTGTCAATGCTCTCTAGTTGCGACATCACCGGTAAAAACTATTACCACAGTGATGGGGGAAGGGGTGAGGATTACGACATCATTCAAGGTTGTGATCTATTTTTATCTCAACTTGTCTTGTCGAGCCACCAAACTAGCACCTAGGTTGCGATGACGTCACCAGGAAGAACCCATTACCACATAGATGGAGAAGGGGAGGGTTGTGACACCAAAATAGATTCAGAGTCTTGCGGTAATTGTTCACATTCTACGCTAAACAGCCGTCAGGAGAGGTTCGTGATGCGCCCTCACTAGCGATACCGACACACCACGGTAGGAGAACCCGACACCATGAACTGCACGTTCCCTATACCACTAACTCAAATAAGCTCCAACGCCCGTCTCAATCCTACCCAGATATAAAAAACCAATGAGCACACATAAAAAACCAATAACCACACATAAAAAGCAAAGAGCACACATAAATAACCAATGAGCACAAATAAAAAAGCAATGGGCACAGGATCAAACTATTTTGGACAGGAACCAACATATTTGGAAAACATACAAACCTTGTAAAGGGGGCAGAGGTAGGGGGTCAGTGGAGGAGGTAAGCCAACAGCCAATCAGAGAGCGAGGGGCGTGTTCACGTGACCAGTTCTAAGCCAATCAGAGTGCTGTTCCCATACGCCATGCCATCTACTGTTATGACTGGTACCATTTCACCTGCTTGGGATGGACAGATGAACCCAGAAATACCAGTGGACTCAAATTTCACTGCGATCAACGCAAAGAGTAGATAATGCTAGAAAAAGAAGAATATAGGACCAGTATGATCCTAGCAAATTCCTAGAACTTCGCGAAACTCTCCTAAAGGCTAGTAATATCCCACCATCAATCTAGACCTCTAACTTGAAAATAAAATTGAGGGAACGAGAACTCAATTCGTGGTCCTACAACGATCACTATTCTCAAACATTAGAGGAATCCTCAAGGAGACTGCAAGAGATATTCGATTCACTCGCCATAAGAATACTAATCAAGGTCAAACTGTACAGGAGAAGACAAACAGCTGACGAGCCCGTTCATCACTTCCTGATCAAAAAGGTTCAACTATACTAAAGTTTAGTCCCGAATCAAGCGGAGGTATTGATGGTCGCTTTTCTTCTAGGACTAATACATCCCTCCATCCAAACTTTTTGGCCATCAACTCATTGACCTACACCGACCAATTAGTGGATCATGCCAGAGCAATCCAGAGTGACATCAAGCCAAAACAATCCTCTCTAGCAGGAGCAAATAGAGAAGAAAATAAGTTGAGAGTGCCAGTACGTTCTCCAAACTGTCCACAATGCACGGAACGACATTTTCATATAGACTGTTATATACTACGAGAGAAGAAGGATAGATACTGGAGAAACGTAAGCCACTCACGCTTACCATTAGTGGAAAATATACTTCAGGGACGAGAAACGGGTCCAATCAGTCCCTGAAAATGTCCTTATTAGGTACACGACCCAACCGTATAACCCCCAGAAACTGTTCAAATCTAACTCAGAGTCTCATAGCCTTCTTAGACACCGGAGAAACGGACAACTTAAACCACCCTCACTGCATTCCCAGAAACAAAGTCATCCCAATTCATTCTCAATCCTATATAATACATCTGGCTTAGGATGGAGAAGAGTAACGAGTCATGGATACTATCAGACTTCCGGTAATCGTAGGAGTATAACACACCTTAGCCATTTTTCTCGTACCGCCAAAACTGTCCTAAGATCTAATCTTGTGTCACTCATGGTTAAAAACCCAAGAGGCTCTTATAGACTACCAGAGATAATGCATCATCTTAGAACAGAAGAAACAGACGTTAATTTATTGGTCCAAGGCCAAGGAGAACCAAGTCCCCTGTACAGAAGACGTCCTCAAACATCCATACAAACAGTTCTAAGAAGTAACTCACAGATATATACGAGACATAATCATCAAATATCAGAGCAAATTCTCCACAAATAAACTTACCACCAACAATTGCATAGAATATGACATAAGGATAATAAAATCCCCACCAAGCAAATGGATCAGATACAAATATTATCTGAGTGAGAAGCAAATTATCAAAGACCAAATCAAGGAAATGCTCCAAAATAACATTATAGAGCTCAGCCAAGCTGCCAATTATCATTTTTGAAAAGGATGGGAAGAAACCCCGCCTCTGCATTGACTGTCGACAGATTAACTTAGTCACCCTAGACAATGACTGTCAAAGAGTGTGGATCCCTTAACTCCAACAAGAAATAAGGACCGCCACAATTTTCAGCACCCTTGACCTGAGATCGGTATATTATTAAATCCCAATGAGCCAACAATACAAGGCTCTTGACCCATTCACTAATCATGAAGGTGAAAATTTGGTCTTAAAGGAGCATCGGGCACATTCCAAGGAATGATGACGCGGCATGTGTTGGAAGGGTGTATCAGAGTTTTCTGTTTCTCATATATGAATAACATTATTGTCGACAAATGCCACTTCATTCAACCGTAACTTCTTTACTTGGGTCACGTCAACACTGCAAAAAGGAACACGCCGCAGCCGGAACGCATTGAAGCCATACAAATCTACAAGACCCTTACCAATCGTCAACAGATCCAGCAGTTTTTAGGATGCTGTGTTTGACTCAGGTAGCTCATACCCCACTTCACCGAAATATTCTTCGCCCTAACCACCCTCACAGGGATACGGAAATCTTGGGAATTGAGAGCCCAAGAACATAAAGCATTCGTATACATCAAGGAAGCAATAAATAACATCCAATGGTTTGCCACCCCTAATCCAAACCAACATCTTGCAAACCGACGCCAGCAAGTCAGGACTGGGAGCGGTCTTATACCAAGATATAGAGGGAAAGAAGGAAGTCATCTCATACGGAAGTGAGAAATTCTCCACAGCTGCTCAGAAGTATCATAGTAAAGAGCAAGAGTGTATTGCGGTCATCTGGACGATTAAGCGCTATCATATGTATCTCGACCAGCCTTTCACATTTAGAACAGACAACAAGTGTCTCACTTGGCTAAACCAGATGAGAGACGGAAAGGCTAAACTGACACGATATTCACTCTTGTTGCAAGAATAAACATTCAAAATTGAACACGTCTCCATATCCGAAAATCTTTTACCAGACGTACTGTCCAGAAATCCATCCGGGACCAAGGTGGAAGCCGATGAGAACCAGAACTCAGAAAAGATGGCACCTCCAGAGACGGCGAACGCTAAGGGCAAGAAACAAAGCTCTTACAGCTTCAACAACACCACCTCTCTCTTGCTGAGCGTATCCGCCTAGCGTAAGGTCAATATCTCGACGTCCTTAAATTAGTGAAAAGACTCCAACATCTGCAACAAATTACTCTCGAAACACTGACTAGAACTGAAAGCAGGTTCTTCTAGCCCACCTATATGAGAAAGGCACTCTATTATATCGTAACCCCGAGGAAGAAAATTGGAGAATAATCGTCCTTAGGTCCTCACACTTGAGATTCTCAGAAATCATCACGACCACCTTATGGAAGGACATCCAGGAGGAAGAGATACATGGCTCAGTGTGAAGAAGACGTATGTGTGAGACCCCATGAAAAATACATATATCAATATGTGAATGGGTGTAGCATCTGCGCAACCATGAAGACGGCATTGAGAGTGGTGCATGCTTCCATGAAACCACGGACTACCCACAATCCTAGTCGCACCTAGGAGTAGATATTATGAGAGCATACCCCCAGTCAACCTGCGGAAAAAGGTATATATTTTTAGTAACTGACTTTTTTCAAGGTGGGGTGAAGCCTTACCCTGAAAAGCATCAACACTGGCGTACTCATACGAACGCTAGAAAGAGAAGTATTCCCCCGACGGGAATTTCCTATGGCAATATTGTCCAATAATGGACCGAAATTTCAATAAAAGGCTTGGTAAAATGTATTCCAGATGTGGGGAGCGAAAAAATTGTATACATCTACCTACTTTCCACGTGAAATCCTGACAGAGCTTTGAAATCAAGATATTATAAGGATTGAGCTTAGAATACACTGGAAAACAATCCCCACAAGTATTGTGATCTGCCCCCCGCCCCGCCATTCAGATCCTGTTCACCCTTCGTAACCATCCTAATGACTTCCTGAGTTGCTTGCCTAGCGAATTACTTCTGGGAATCCCGCTTTCTAGACTTGGAGACCAGCTGTTCCGTAAGAATTATCAATGTTCACCGATGAAGCACCTGAAAAAGAAACAGCGAAGAACTAGAACGACATGCCTGTGTCTTAAAAAGACAACATAAATACTAGAAGAAAGGCCAGGAAAAGGAAACTCCTTAAAAATCCTCGTGTCCCTTAGAATCACGACTCAAGATCTTCATTCAGTCAAACGCCTTAGAGATGAAACATGCCGGGTTCTGCCCTAGATGGATAGGCCCCCATACCTCATAGATTCCCGATGCTGAAATCATTTTTATTGGGTAATCAAAGAAATAGACTCTACCTTCAGACTTAAAATACACAGGGACCACATTCAAGTTCTCCTCCAGCAGCCCACCTTTAGATCATCGGCATAAGAGACGTGGGAATAAGACTCCATCCGTTGTATCCAAGGAGGTGAACCTGGTCGCAAAGAACGGGGGGATTTGACACATGCTCTCCTCCATGCCGATCAGCTACACCCTTTTTGCCCCTAAGCTGCAAGGGCTAAACCACCCGTCCGACTGAGCCAGTGGAGTCAGCGTCTCCACTTACCCCATCTGATGGAGGGGAAGTGAACTACGTCCAACACGAAGAGGCTGTGGGAAAAGGATTCGAAATGATGGGAGGAATAGATTATAATTGACATAAATGATGATAATGTAAATGTTATTAGCTTATTTGTGTAAAGTTTTTTCGTCCAATCACACCGTATTTTTATAGTAAGAATATCCTATAGATTGAGGACATAATATATATTAGTAAGCCTAATCTTATTACTCCAGAACCATGTATATTTACTTTTGTATATAAGGAAATTTTGTATGATTTAAAACTTATTCTGAAAATTAATCATTCTTTCTATCTTGTCATTACAATAATAAACCAATATTTAAGGAACTACTCTACCAATTATTTTCTTAGCGGGTACGCGCACGTGGCTGTTCCCCGATAAGCATCTAGCCAAGGTATCTCCCAAGGCTTCCTAAACCTCTATCCTCTTCTTACGTGCCAATCCCACGGTGGCTACCCAGCTACTTTATCGGGTCTTCTCTTTACCCGCCACTCTCTTCTCTGGGGATATAGTCAGCCTATAGATTCATAACATCACACATAGCCGAGGCAAGCTCCTAGAACTATTTACTTTAATTCAACAGCAAGAGTCCTCTGGAGCACCGATCATTTTGTTGGACATGGAGAAAATAAGTATTCCTCTGTACTAACTAACGTTAAGTTTAGCATGGAGGAAACAAACATTCCTCTGTACTATCTAACATTATGTTGGGCATGGAGGAAGAAAATAGTTATCTAGATCAACTAATATAATGTGGATAGTGGTTAAAAAATTAGCTTGCGACAAATTCATAGTAAAATTGGTAATCTTAGAAATATCCGTAACACAACCCTTAATATTACTAACGTGGTAGTCATGATTGACATCGCATTAGAGAAACAAGTATTTTAAACTATTCGCAATGGATGTTTCCGTATATCTTTGCTGAAGATAAACTTATATAACTTTATGAGTTAGCTCACCCCAGTTTTTTTCTGCAATGACCACTTTCCTACAAGTTTAGGATTACTGTCCATCATATTCTGAGTCTTTCCACCATGTTTAAAAATATGAATAGGTTCCCTATTCACACGATTCTTGATACCAACCCATCTTAACACGTTTCGATGTAGTGGCAGGTTGATCTGAAACCACTTTACATCTGATGTAATAAAAACTGAAAGTTCGTGGCTCCACTCCACTACTGTTCAATTTAAGGGCTAAATTAGAGATACATTTTACATAATCATTTAATAGAAAGATTCTTAATTGCCGGTTTAAGTAGATGAAATATTAAATATATGATGAGAGGTGGCTTAAGGGCTGGGCAAACCAGGTGGCTGCCCGGGGAACCAGATTGAGGGGGCGGGCGCCAAACAGAGCAGAAATCTATGTAGTCTGGGCGTAATAGTGGAGTTTCTAGACATATCAATCGTTTACTTTTTGATACTCAAAGGATATATTGGTATAAATTTTAGTGGTGAGTAAAATGTATATAATTCAACTCTAAAAAAAATATTTTACACATACCATCTTTGAAAATGTTGCTCTTAAAAGGTGTTTTGTTATTTTCTCGTAAATCGATAATTATGTCAGAGTGTTTGTTAAAGTAAAAATATAGAGTAGAACATTGTCTACAAAACATGCGCAGTACTTAGAATTTTCTATGTAATCCAAACAGTTTTTGTATAATCTCGCAGTGAAACGTTTGGAGTATGATTACCATCTGTGGGGTCTCCCTTCAGGTTATTTTCCTACCACGCTCAGCTTACGTGAGTTTCAGAGTTGTTAGTTTGGAGATTATTTTCATATATTCCCCCTAACCCCCATTTATATACAAGGGGGCCAAAAGGCAACCCCACCAGATCACAGAATTTGCCTTGGACCTCCCCTGGATATGATGCGATGATAAACAAATTATATTACTTTGTGGGGGTGGGGCTTAGTTATTACATGAGCTACAAACTAACTTAATCGTAGGTAGTACAGTGTACACACTTTAAAATACATATTGCCATTGCATCTCAATATTTAAATTATTATATAACAAGATGAATCGGTTACACAAAATGAATAGTAAATATACTGTGGATCTCAACTTGGAATCAAACTAGGGTCCCCTAAGCTTATGTTTGTCGTTTCTGTGGTTCATATAGGTATATTAACATTTAGTTAGGACCCAATGACAGGCAAATAAGAAAACATAATATCGTGCTGCTAGTAAGTATACGTACAGAAACGACCCATATATAACCATGTTAATAATTACAAATAACAGGAATGATTGTTACTCACCCATGTGAATATTGACCCAGTTCATCTCGGATCTCAATCCTGCTGCCAGGTGACAAAACCAGCTCTTTGGGGGGAGCTAAGGTTATACCAGTAGGGGCGGATTGGGCACGAAGTGGAGGGGTGGACTTACGCAGAGGAGCTGGAAATTAAGGATGGAGGGGGTGGAGCAGCAGCTATGCCAGCAGGAACAGAGAATGGCTGTGGGAAGTCGGACGTTCAGAAGGAAAGAATTGGAGGGAGGTGGAGCAGCAGCTATGCCAGCAGGAATAGAGAATGGCTGGGGAGGATGGGAGTTCAGAAGGAAAGAAATTGGAGGGAGGTGGAGCGGCAGCATGCCAGCAGAACAGAGAATGGTCCTACGGATATAGGAGGGAAAGGTATAATACCTCTCAAGAGTTGATCGGGGCTTGGCCCTATTGAGCTTAAGGGAGGAGTTGGAGGGGTAACTGGGGCTCGCACTGAGGTAGGTGGCCCATATGAGGTGGCAGCCACAAATATCGGTGGTGGTGGTGCAGACACAGCACGAGATGGTATTGGAGGGGTGTAATGAGAGTGTGAGCCAGCGAAGTACATCATTAACAATAATGCCTTTGGAAAAAACACAAAATTTTACTAAAATAAATTATATTTTTATAAATGATATACATGACTATATATATATATATATATTCTGTAATTAAAATAAACCAAGCACATATGTTTAGTATGTAGAGACATTTAATTATCGAGATCATATACAAATATTATATTTTACCATGTAAATATTTTAAAATTATTAGTTTGGTTTATTCATACCATTTATTTTAAACTTATATTTTACATTAACTTACGGGAAAATATTGGGAGCAGATATCAAATTAATTTTAAATTAAATTTCTATTGATAAAATCATAAGTGTAACCTAAAATAAAAACAGTCTTTCCAAATCCCTATTTCAAACAATTATCCATTGGATCGGAGGAAGGGATAAATTTAATGTTTGGAGAGAGTTCTCTTCATACAGGTAAATTACATGTTGAGAGAGTGAAATGAGATAGATAAGGTACATTTTTTGTTCTATACTTTTATAAACTTAAACGATAAGCCATTATTAAACCTAACAAAATGATTCAAATTGAAAAATTATAGTATACGACTTCTTAAAACTAAACTAATATTTCTAAATGAAAATTGTATTAATTTATAAAGATAAATTTGTTCTAAAGCCTAGCATTATGATGACAAGATACAGTAGCCTTTAACCTACCTAGATGATCTTAAATGTAAACTGTTAAACGTGAAAGATTAACATTAAATATTTTGGATTAAATACAAGTAGATGGATGGACCTAAACATTAAGATATCATTAGGATTGAGGTTAACCCTTAAATATGTGCTGTCTATGGATATACTCAAAATGATTGTTCACTTCATTTGAATCACGGTGACTTTCAAAAGGCTTATTTATTTCTAAATGGCCAGGTTGTATTTCACTCGCACTTTCCAGATACTAGTCCTTTATAATTTATACAGTATATAAAGAGTCTTGGTTTATCGCAGCTTTCGTAACTTTGTTTTTCTTTACAGTGTCTAATTTTTTAGGTGTTTTGTTTATTGTTTGAGTATGGATGCTGTGTCTCATTTAAACTCTTCGGTGGTAGGTCAATACCGGCTCCAGGAGTAGTCAGGGCTGAGGCAGTGAGAACTGATTCTTAAAGGGGGTAAATGAGATATTTCCCGTAAGATTTAGTTGATTGTCGGAGTGTATTGGCTAGGATCAGGTTAGGGTTGATTACGGGGCGTTCGATTTACGTTGTTTTCCTCCCACCGTTTCTCTTCTAGTACGTTTGGGCATGTCACTGGAGTGCTAGCGGGAGGCTGAAGAAGGAGGAAGGTCAAGGAAAACGTATGTAGGGGGTAAGTTGTGTTCATGCAGCTGAAGTGCTAACTTGGGGGATGAGAGTTCAAGAAGCGACTGAAGTGCTAACTTGGGAGGTGTGTATGTTTATTTTAAGATTAGGAGTGCTCCAAGATTAAAATTTTTGATTGTAGGTTAGAAAGTTGTTTATTAAAACTAAAATATTATATTACTATAAATATATATATATATATATATATATATATATATATATATATATATATATATATATACAGTTATAGATGCCCTTTGGCAAATTTTAATCTAATTGGTTTGTACTTAATTCTAAGGTTCTTAAAAATGAAAAATATTAAAATAGGTTATTTTCATGTTTCTTAACAAGCTAAAGAAGAAATTATAGTTTATGGTATTTATTCGTTTTATTTACATGTAATCGTTCAGTGAACATTTATTTTGTGTGATTCTGGGAGGGTTGCTCCTGTTTGGCAACTGTTTGAACTATGTACTTGCTTAGGGTGAACAGGTCTCGATGACTCAGCGGTCCAGTCTGTTTGAGACGAGCATCCTAACGCTATGGTTTGTTCCACGCAACAGGTTCAATCTGTTGATCTCTTTATATCAATCAAAGCACAATCCGAAAATATTATAGATTTTATAAAATTAATTTTATCCTATCCATTAACCCACTCGACTCAAGACGATGTGATATGCTGAGTGAAGATTGTCGAATGGCTATGCTGGTTTTAAAGATGTAATCAACGTTAAAGAAGTACTCATATATGTCATAAGTCTAGCAAGGAAACACACATGATGTGTTGTAGCCCCTCCAAGACTAGGAATAGAACTTATCAAATTATGTTGAAGAACATTGTTTACGCTGTCGATATGTCTTTTCTACGGTAGCAATCGTTTCAACAGGTTTAGTCTTCTTAGGTTAGGCGAAGGGTTTGGTCCAGCGTCCATTTCGTCTTTACCGCTACAGAAACACGACAGTTGTTCAAAATCGATGCACTATATATATTAATTGATCTGGACAAATACGTAAAGGAGAGAAGGAATAGCCGATCCCCTGTCGTTTCACACTTAACTATCGGTTAAGTCACAAACGTTCCTCCCAATCAGACTTAAAACTTCTAAACCATTCATAAAGGAATTGGACCTTTTCTATTGCACATGCGTTGGTGGTACCGGTATGACTGGAACACTTTCCTGTACTGCGTTGTGTTTGGAGTGTTTTTAGTGAATGACAATCAAGATATTACAAATCTGTAAGGTTGTTATCATCGCTGTCACTAATTATACTTTGAATTCAAGTTTTCTTCTCCACGCCTTTGGAATAAATCATGTCTTGATGTTAATAGTTTTTTTTTTTAATTTTTAGATGTGAACTGATGACAGGATTAAGATCAGAATTTTAACATAATTTTGAATTCGTGTGCACCGGAGTGGAAAATCATATTGTAAAAAACATTCTTGGGACACCCGATCGAGATTCGAACATCGATCTCCCCGTCATCAGCAGTCTAGTCTACAGCGAGAGTAGAGCGTTAGACCATGCGGTCACAAAAGCGGGTAGTTTTGTCACTATCCATCTTACTAAAGGTCAAGGGCAAACACGTTATAATTTTAGTGAACTTCGGGCATTGTGAACCCAATAACTGAGTCAGTAAGGTTTATTATCTTAGTACCCGACTACTCCCAAAACCAAGTCTCATACTTGGTAAAGTGTATACTTGGTGAAGTGTATACGTAGTGAAGTGTACACTTATTAAAACCTAAGGTTGTACACCTCAGCATATTTTGTTAAATCAAATACAGTGATCCTTAACTAACCAAGATATTTTGAATTTTATTTAACTTTTGAACTCAATTTAAGTAGAGAGTGAAATCCTTAGGTTGTGGAACTTAGTTGATTTTTAAATCTATAATGATACCTTAGTCTTGACCTTCGGGATGGCTGGTACAGGTGAGTAACAAATGAAGGAACATTTAAATCTTAGATTTGGTATTATTACTTTGGCGTGTACAGAAATAAAGCAGGTTTCCTGCTTTCAGGGTACCAGCGCTGATCGGCGCTGACCTGCTTCATCAATTAATGTGTGTTTACAGATTGAACGGTTCATAATGAAAGCAGGTTCGCGGTTGTCAGCGCTGGTTCTCGGCACCGACAGGTTTACCGGAATGAAGATTTCATTCCTCTTTTAGTTGTCGATACCGACAAATGTGTTCAAGAGAATTTGTAGATATTGAAAGTGTAATCACGTGTGTGTTACACAGATATCCTATGTATGTATATGTATGCTGTATATATACTGTTTAAATGTTTATATTATATGTACTGTATATGTGTCTACCGTATATATGTATAGGACTATTATATAATTATATATATAATATGTAGTGTCTATAATTATATATACTGTATATATGTGCTGTTTATATGTATATATACTGTATGTCTACTGTTTGTATATTTGATAAAGCTCGTTCACCTGTAATTTAAAATTTGTGAAAATAAACTCTCCCCCTGCCAACCCTTCCGTATTCTACCTCTTAGTCCGAGTTTTAGCTAATGAAATAAATATTGTGAAAATATCTTTAATTCTTTAAGGTAAATTGGCTGATCTTTCCGTAGGCTGCCTTTGTTCCTTTGTTCCTTGGTTTGATTTGACTAAACATATATTTAACTGGATGTTGCTCAAAGCCTTCTTTATCTAAAATGGTGTCATGTATTGAAAGGCTCTTTGTTTGTCTTGCTTCATGTCATTAAATAAATGATGATATTTGCCATAATCTTTCCTACCACGGTTTATTGGATGTATACCATTTTTTATATCAATTTTAAATGAACACTCGTTAAGAAGTAAAAACTCTTCGTCAGATGATGAACTGTACATCTTGACGCCAGGAGTAACAGGTGACAACTGGCAGGTTTTTAGCCTTTTGTCTGCGTCCTCTGTGTACACCTACACTCGCTGGACCTCAGTGCTGGAAACAGGTAAGCAGGGAGCCTGATCTCCTTATCTACGCACCTTTAGGGAAACCAACGGATCTGCATCTCGGCCGTTTATCTATTGTGAGTCCTACGTATTAGACTGCCTTACCACCTGCATTGGTGACTACCTAACCTAAGGACCTAGAAAACTGCAACTTTGAACATACAGTAAGTTAAAATTGAG
The DNA here is from genome assembly GCA_033556935.1 of Timema podura. Classification (NCBI taxonomy): domain Eukaryota; kingdom Metazoa; phylum Arthropoda; class Insecta; order Phasmatodea; family Timematidae; genus Timema; species Timema podura. The sequence goes on from JAVRXN010000005.1 coordinate 58,146,989, forward strand.
GCTGCACAAATTGGAACATTTAACTTCTTTCTACATTACAAGCCTGAAGACTTTAATCACGTGATGTTTAAAAGTTATTCAGTATGTTTCACTGCCATTATATGCTGTTTAATATATAAGTGATTAATTTTATATTGTAATTACTCTCCAAGGAAAAATTTTAACCCTGAATCCAAATAATTTAAAACTAAAACGAAAGTCACTCGTATAACGCTGGACACTTGCAACAAGTTTTAAATATGTTGTGATCGTAGCGCCTTAAATCGCTTGATGACTCGTCTGGGTGGCTACAAAAACTAAGAAACCTAGGAAAATTAGATTTGGCGTGTGTACTTAGTGTGAAACCTTAAGATGTACACAATGGGTGTCTTTGTGAGCCTTAAGACTGTCTAGCCCCTTGTGAGGTTGACCCAAACTCCAATGAACCAAGAAAAAACTTAAAATGAACATTTTCACTTATTAAAATTTTTAGGATGTTCACCTGGGCGTATTTTGTTGTTTATTTAATTAAAGCCTGATATATTATACATCGTGAACACTGATTTGGTTTGATAAACTAAACAAGAAACACAGGAGATTAAAACTTGGTATGGTATTAAGTAGGCCTACTTAGGCTAACATTGGTTGGTGCTTTTATATACGTACTGGCATCAAGACGTACTAAGCCACGTAATCATTGGTGTGGGAAAAGAACATTCAGGTGTTTATATTTAATTTTATATGTTACGTGAGTCTTACAACATATACTGCGTGACTACCAGTTTGGGTAGCTTCAAAATAAATATGCTTATAAAGCTGATACTGCACATACACACAAAGGGAAAATTGATATGATAAAGCTGGTTATTTACTTCTCAACGCCGGTCGTTTGCAGTTAGTATATTGAAATATGCTTTTTTTATCTTAAAATACCTAGTTCCATCTGACGTTATTTCGTGATCAAATTATGACATAATAATACCAAGAATGGTTTACTTATACTTATTTTAATATACAAAACACGCTTTAAATATATAAATAAATATAATGATATTGATAAGTGTGCTAGTTTAAATCAATTACTAAGAATTCTACCATTTTTTACTATTTTTATAAAGTAAAACTCAACATAATTCCCCAATAATTTGATCCAAAGTTTTAGCGTCAGTAAGAATATAAGTCAAAATAAATGGTACGGAACTCCGCACAGACCTTCTCGCTATATTATTTAAAAATGGAGATATTTACTCAAAACTCGTAATATATGTGAAAAGAAATAATATACACTAGCAAACCCGAGAATAAATATCACTATACTTAGGTAAAACATTTTTTGAAGCCCAGTTTTAAATGTTTAAAATTTAGTTTTAAAGAATGTCCTCATTTGTATTTCTGTACCAATAAAAATGATCGATTTTGGGTCCACAAGGGTCAACACTTCGTATTGAAATTTCGACTTCCGGTTAACATTTAAACATTTTATTAGGTGTTTCACATTTTCAGGTCGCCGCATTGTTAAATGTGAATATTAATTATTGAGTATAAAATGAAAGAGATAGATCATTGTTGTACAAACATTTCCCCTAAGAGGTTAAAGGAAAAATATCATAAACTTTTTGAGAGACCTACTCATATTTAATTACTATATGTCAATAGAGAATTATTGCGTTAAAACATAAGTAGTATATCTGTACAACTAAAGCTCACAAAATTGATTAATATATTTGCCATTATCTCAGAAACTAATGGTTTTATAAAAATATATTTCAAATAAAAGATTTTTATTTTTAATAGTGCTACAATTTTGCAATGATAAGTTATTTAGTATCTCAAATAGTTGCGGAAATACGAAAATTTTGACTTCAGTAAGGTTCCCTAAAATTCATTTTCATAGGAAAATGAAAATAGTCATTTAATGTATAATCTTATTCAACACTTTATACGCGTTTTAATAAAAAAAATTAGAGCCGATTTTGAGAAAATTGATGTTTTCTCTTTTTGATTGTTATTAATCTACTGACCCGCCTCGGTGGCGTAGTTGGCTAACGCGCTAGTCGCGTTGAGCTCGACCGCCGAGGACGGGGAGATCGAGGGTCGAATCTCGGTCGGGTGAACTGGGGGTGGTTTTTCCTAAATGGTTTTCCACTCTCCCTCCACGTAAATGTGGGTTCACTTCCTCTAAATTCAACCCTACCTATTCCTAATTCATTATAGTAATTAGTACTTAAGCGTATAACCCGAACGGGTAGTAAGACGTGGTGCTAAATATTATTAATCTACTCCTAATTTTAGGGTTAAACAGACACACAGACAGATGGCATTGCAAAAATCACTTTTTAGTGTTAGGGGGGTCATAAAACGTCGACATCCATCAACATTTCAGGTTTGATTTTTTTTATGATCGCTATACTTAAGCTTCAGTGTTGGAAAATTAAATAAATATATATATATATATTTGCGTATAGCTTGAAAGTTATTGGTTTCATAAAAATATGTTTCAATTAAAGATTTGTCTTATAAATAGCCCTACATATTTTCAATGATAAGTAATTTCATATCTCAAATAGTCTAGGAGATATGGTAAAAAATAAGAATTTACACATCACACCGGAGCCCTTAAAGTCATTTTGCCAAAATATTGAGAGTAGCCATTTTGTTTGGAATATTTAGAAATATTTAGAAATGAAATTTAATAAAAATCGTTATAGCCGATTTTGAGAAACTCGTTTTTTTTATCTTTTCATTTTTCAGTAAACTACCCTTAATTTTAGGGTTAGATATCCAATTCCAAAAACACTTCGGGGCAACTCTATGAAAACCCTAGATATAAGGTTTTAGCCCGATCGGTAAAATGGTTTAGGCTCTAGTCAAAGGTTCAGACAGAAATACAAAAACAAATTTTTTTGATTCGGGGGGTCATAAAACGTCAATATTCCTCAAAATCTCGAGTTCCATTTTTTTTTGACGATCACAATACCTGTAAGATAGCGAGAAAGTAAATATAGTTTAATTTCAAAATGTACCTCGAATTAGAGCCTAGACTATTTACAGATCGAGCTAAGACTTGGTATCTGGGGTTTTCATAAGATTGCCCCTAGGAGTTTTTGGAATTGGATATCTAGCCCTAAAATTAAGGGTAGTTTACTGAAGGTCAAAAAAAGAAAAAATTAATTAGCTAAAAATCTGCTCTGACGAGTTTGATTAAATTTCAGCTCTAGGCATTGATTATTATTATAAACAAAATGGCTACTCTCATTTTTTCGGCAAAATGACTTTAATGGCTCCGGTCTGATGCATAAATTCTCATTTTTTATCACATCTCTGAAACAATTTGAGATATGAAATTACTTATCATTGCAAATATGTACTATTACAAATATTTTATTTGAAACACATTGTTATAAAACCAATAATTTTCAAGCTAAACATAAATATATATATTTTTAGCGTTTGGAACACTAAAGGTTGAGTATTGCGATCGTAAAAAAATATCTAACCCGAGAAGTTGATAGATGTCAACGTTTCATGACCCGACAAACGCTAAAAAGTGGTTTTTTCAACGCCGTCTGTGTGTGTCTGTTTAATCCCAAAATTAAAATTAGTTTGTATAATGGGTGAAAAGATAAAAAAAAAATCCATTTTCTCAAAATTGGCTCTAGCGATTATGATTAAAATTCGCACGATTATTAATATTATAAACAAAATGGCTATTTTCATTTTCCTATCAAAAATACTTTTAGGATATTTTACAGTTGCAGAAATATCCTTATCTCCGCAAATATATAATATACTAAATAGCTCATAATTGCAACATTGTAGTAATATTAAAAATAAAAAATATTTATTTGAAATTTATCCTTATAAATTCAATAGTTTTGGAGATATCGGCAAATATATCAATAGTTTTGTGAGCTTTAGTTGTACACAGAGATACTACTTAAGTTTTAACGCAATAATTTTCTAATTCGATAAAGTAAGTAGGTCTCTCAAAAAGAATATGTTCTTTTTCTTTAATCTCTCAGGGGAAATGTTTGTACAACAAATAACTCTCTTTATCATTTTAGACTCTATAGTCAATATTTACCTTTATTATTGGTCTAAATTTATAAATGAGGAATTTGATAAGAATGCGATAACCATAAGACGTGCAACCCCTAATAAAATGTCGAAAATTTTAACTGGAAGTCAAATATTATTAACACAAAGTATTGACCCTTGTGGACCCAATAACAATCTTCTTTTGTTTCGTCCAAATATACTATTTAAACTTTAATTCTTTAAAAAGAAAATCATAAAATTTAAATCTTGGAGTCAAAAAATATTTAATGTAGGTATAAAGGAATTTTTTCTAGTGTAGTCCTATATAATTTCGTTTCACATAGTCTATATTACGAGTTTTTATTAAATATCTCCATTTTTAAACAATGGAGTGAGAAAGTCCATGCGGAGTTCCGTACCATAATGGTTTTAATGCGTGAATAAATGATCTAATTTCAGTTTAAAATAAATGTCTATTTGAAATAAAAATAATTTTCTAAATATTTTTAAAAATTAAAACCATTTGAATATTTGATATGTATTTAGTTTGAATACATTATAACTCAAGAGCTTTAAATTGAACCATTTGATAGTTAAGTATATATAATTAGATATATATTTTATAGGTGAGTTCTTTAGATAAATCTATAAGTTTGGCTATTTTGTGTGATAAAAGTCGAATTCAACAATCATGAGTTTTCGTTATAAACACAATAGCCTATAGGGGGCTCACCTTGTAATATAATAATTATAGTAATATTATAAATATTTCATTGTGTACACCTCATATAAATGTCTTATACTAAATTTCATCTCCATAAATTAATTACTTAACCCTTACATTGGTACACAAAAAGCATAAAATATCAAATTTGAACCTTCATAGCGCATTAACTTGAATTATTTGAAGCCATTTAGTCAATATATTTCATAGCTTAAAAGTTATTATTATATACTCGTTAAAATTGGGCAATAAAATAATTTTTATTCTCGAATGACCTTCAGCCAAACTCTAAACTCAACCTTAAATATTTATCAAATTATGTCATAAAAATTCATAAACTATGATAATATAAATTATTTTAATAAATAATTATTTTGAGATTAGACTTGAGCAACTTTTAAATATTACTTTACTCTTTGAAAAAATTATATAATATTATTAATAATAAATAGTTCATCCAAATTAATATACCTTATTTCAAATCATTATTTTATAGACTGTATCTTACGTTTGAGTAATTATTTAAAACAGGTTTAATTTTCTATGGTATATTGGCTCAATAAAATTATATAATTTGGAGACCAAATAGAAAACCTTAGTGTTTTAATAAACTTAAAGACAGATTAAATAAATTAAAATTGCTTAATATGACTGATTAAACAAGATATTAGAAACCATATAAACATTGAAAAAATGTAAAGTCAACAAGTTGGCTCTTTTTTTATAAGATTGGAACCAAACTTTAACTTGATTTGAAACATTTTTTACCAACCACAATAATTCCCTTTGTTAGATCCAAATCAATAGATTCACTATTTAATACAACAAAAGAAGTTGTTTTATTTCAATAAATTATTTTTCATTCTCAACATAAGTTTTCTATTTAGCTATAAAGGGTTAATGCTCGAGCATAGAACTTGAGAGAATTATCATAGAATGTGCGTCAAACTTACCAGCATATTTTCAAATTATTATAATCTCAGTTTGTACACACGAGCGAGCTATCACTCACTGGAGCTTTCTGGGAAGACGTTCCTTGGTGATCCCTTGGTTTTATACTTGTTTTTCAACAAATCTTTCCACTAATTATAGCGAGTAACTTCCATCACAATAACAGGTGTGCAAGTAAATTACAGAAAGCCAAGTCTTCATAAAATTAGGAACTAAAACTTCAATTTTTTTTTGTTCATTCAGTCTATGTTACAACACTTGTAACCTTCAAATATTAATCATGAGGGTGGGAGTGTAGGGGAAGTGAGAAAAGGTGAATGCTTGTTTCATTTTTTATTGCAAAACATTTATTGAACAAAATACATCAAATATTGCTTCAGTACAAACATATAGCTCAATTTCCCTCACATGGTGATATCCACAGTTGTTAAATATCTTTCATGAGCATAGCGGAATTAAATGATAAACTATTTTAATGAATATTGTTATTAAATTACAGGATATCCTTGACAGATATTCAAAATCTGGTGATATCAACATACGAAGAAAATTAAAATCTTTGTTTCTACTTAAGCAATATTTGATAAGGTTTGTCCAAAAAAAGTTTTTATAATAAAAACTGCAAAAACACTCTTTCACACGTCATTACACCCCAACCTTAAATCGTTTCGATGTATTGAAATCGTTGTTTCATGAAAACTTTTGGAATAAAAAGCCTTTACTCGAAATTGCACTAAAAATGTTTCAAGACAGATGAATAAATATTATTGAAACCGACCTTGAAGACTGGTAGCTTGGGGAAGAGGAGGTGAATTATTTCTTTCTTCTTAGAGAAAGTTATACCTAAATAGGAATTTTCCATCCTTCCCGTGGATACCGTGGATTTATCAGTCATTGGGACATATCTCAGAGTTAAAAATAAATATTTATCAAATTTCATGACCTACATAAGCCAAAAGGCATGTTTAACACCTAACTTGTTTGAAAATTGATTCATTTCTTGAAAAATGTATAAAACACAAATTTATGTAAGATTGGATACACAATTTATTGGCTATCTGTGCAGTTGTCTGAGGCAAGATAATTTAAACCAACACGTGTTATTAAACCAACGCGTAGTTTCAAATAACATTCTGATGAAGTGTAAATTGACAATTATTTGAGCCGTAGTGATCGGTATTTAAACTTGTACTACACTTGGAGCTAAGATATCCGAAATGTAATCAAAGGAAGAGGCTTGTATTATGTGTTAGTGCTATTATCTATCAATAGTACACAATAGCTTAGTCCAGTGACATCTTGGTTGTGTGGACTACTGTACTAAGGGTTGGTGCTATTATCTATCAATAGTACACAATAGCTTAGTCCAGTGACATCTTGGTTGTGTGGACTACTGTACTAAGGGCTGGTGCTATTATCTATCAATAGTACACAATAGCTTAGTCCAGTGACATCTTGGTTGTGTGGACTACTGTACTAAGGGCTGGTGCTATTATCTATCAATAGTACACAATAGCTTAGTCCAGTGACATCTTGGTTGTGTGGACTACTGTACTAAGGGTTGGTGCTATTATCTATCAATAGTACACAATAGCTTAGTCCAGTGACATCTTGGTTGTGTGGACTACTGTACTAAGGGCTGGTGCTATTATCTATCAATAGTACACAATAGCTGGGTCTAGTGACATCTTGGTTGTGTGGACTACTGTACTAAGGGTTGGTGCTATTATCTATCAATAGTACACAATAGCTTAGTCCAGTGACATCTTGGTTGTGTGGACTACTGTACTAAGGGCTGGTGCTATTATCTATCAATAGTACACAATAGCTGGGTCTAGTGACATCTTGGTTGTGTGGACTACTGTACTAAGGGTTGGTGCTATTATCTATCAATAGTACACAATAGCTGGGTCTAGTGACATCTTGGTTGTGTGGACTACTGTACTAAGGGTTGGTGCTATTATCTATCAATAGTACACAATAGCTGCTTACAGTTACATCTTGGTTGTTGACTACTGTACTAAGAGTTGGTGCTATTATCTATCAATAGTACACAATAGCTGGGTCTAGTGACATCTTGTTTGTGTGGACTATTGTACTAAGAGTTGGTGCTATTATCTATCAATAGTACACAATAGCTGGGTACAGTTACATCTTGGTTGTGTGGACTACTGTACTAAGGGTTGGTGCTATTATCTATTAATAGTACACAATAGCTGGGTCTAGTGACATCTTGGTTGTGTGGACTACTGTACTAAGGGTTGGTGCTATTATCTATCAATAGTACACAATAGCTGGGTACAGTTACATCTCGGTTGTGTGGATTACTGTACTAAGGGCTGGTGCTATTATCTATCAATAGTACACAATAGCTGGTCTAGTGACATCCTTGTTGTGTGGACTACTGTACTAAGAGTTGGTGCTATTATCTATCAATAGTACACAATAGCTGGGTCTAGTGACATCCTTGTTGTGTGGACTACTGTACTAAGAGTTGGTGCTATTATCTATCAATAGTACACAATAGCTGGGTACAGTTACATCTCGGTTGTGTGGACTACTGTACTAAGGGCTGGTGCTATTATCTATCAATAGTACACAATAGCTGGGTCTAGTGACATCCTTGTTGTGTGGACTACTGTACTAAGAGTTGGTGCTATTATCTATCAATAGTACACAATAGCTGGGTACAGTTACATCTCGGTTGTGTGGACTACTGTACTAAGGGCTGGTGCTATTATTTATCAATAGTACACAATAGCTGGGTACAGTTACATCTCGGTTGTGTGGATTACTGTACTAAGAGCTGGTGCTATTATCTATCAATAGTACACAATTGCTGGGTACAGTTACATCTCGGTTGTGTGGACTACTGTACTAAGAGCTGGTGCTATTATCTATCAATAGTACACAATAGCTGGGTACAGTTACATCTCGGTTGTGTGGACTACTGTACTAAGGGCTGGTGCTATTATCTATCAATAGTACACAATAGCTGGGTCTAGTGACATCCTTGTTGTGTGGACTACTGTACTAAGAGTTGGTGCTATTATCTATCAATAGTACACAATAGCTGGGTACAGTTACATCTCGGTTGTGTGGACTACTGTACTAAGGGCTGGTGCTATTATTTATCAATAGTACACAATAGCTGGGTACAGTTACATCTCGGTTGTGTGGATTACTGTACTAAGAGCTGGTGCTATTATCTATCAATAGTACACAATAGCTGGGTACAGTTACATCTCGGTTGTGTGGATTACTGTACAAAGAGCTGGTGCTATTATCTATCAATAGTACACAATAGCTGGGTCCAGTGACATCTTGTTTGTGTGGACTATTGTACTAAGAGTTGGTGCTATTATCTATCAATAGTACACAATAGCTGGGTACAGTTACATCTCGGTTGTGTGGACTACTGTACTAAGGGCTGGTGCTATTATCTATCAATAGTACACAATAGCTGGGTCTAGTGACATCCTTGTTGTGTGGACTACTGTACTAAGAGTTGGTGCTATTATTTATCAATAGTACACAATAGCTGGGTACAGTTACATCTCGGTTGTGTGGATTACTGTACTAAGAGCTGGTGCTATTATCTATCAATAGTACACAATAGCTGGGTCCAGTGACATCTTGTTTGTGTGGACTATTGTACTAAGTGTTGGTGCTATTATCTATCAATAGTACACAATAGTTGGGTCCAGTGACATCTTTGTTGTGTGGATTTGTGTACTAAGTGTTGGTACTAAATCTATCAATACTACACAATAGCTGGGTCTAGTGACATCTCGGTTGTGTGGACTAGTGTACTAAGGGTTGGTGCTATTATCTATCAATAGTACATGATAGCTGGGTGCAGTGGCGTATGGACTATGTGGAATACTTTAATAGGCGTTGTTGAATTTTTTGTACTTATTTTGTTTAATTGGGCCTTGAAATATCTTAATCCCACCTCCTATTCTCTGTAACTATCATGCATATTAAAAATATTTCGTAACTTGAATTTACATTTGTTTTATTGCTTAACTTACAGACAAACCACTTTCAAAATGGTCAATTAATACTTAATTAGACTAACTTATAATCAAAAATAAACAATCCATCAGCAAATTTATAATTTTTTAAACCAATGATAGAATTTTATTTTATGGTACAACACAGTTGTTATTGGAAGGAGGTCGTAATTTAGATGCCCAACCTTTTTGTGAAAATTAATTGTCTCTGGTTATTGAGTTTGGCCTTGAGACTAGTTTGGGACTGTCGCCAATTAAACTGAGTATAACAGAACTGCCATAAAGAAGAACTGTGTCCCCGTGAGATCAGTCATAAAGAGAATCAACTTCCTCACTGGACATATGTATCAACAAGCACATATGATAACGTGTGACCCGCCTCGGTGGCGTAGTTGGCTAACGCGCTAGTCGTGTTGAGCTCGACCACCGAGGACGGGAAGATCGAGGTTCGAATCTCGGTCGGGTGAACTGGGGGTGGTTTTTCCTAAATGGTTTTCCACTCTCCCTCCACGCAAATGCGGGTTCACTTCCTCTAAATTCAACCTTCCCAATTCCTAATCCATTAGTGTAATTAGTAATTAAGCGTATAACCCTAACGGGTAGTAAGACGCGGTGCTAAATAGTAGTAGTAGTAGATAACGTGTGTCTCAAGCTCGAATCACATATTACCATGTTATCCTTAAACAAGGTCATGTTCAAGGAAAACACTTGTTGTTTTCTCTATGGAGTATTTCAAAACAATTCTTAAGGTCATTCGACCATCCGAA